>JAAWXA010000028.1:10568354-11029331 GCA_038090715.1 Florisuga fusca | reverse complement strand
AGTGCGCCCCCTGGCGGCCCTCCCGGGCATGGCAGCATCAAACCCCGCGTACGGTGTGCGGGACGTGACCCGAAGAGCCCCCCGGGGACTGACACGGAGCGGGCCCATGGGTTCCGAACTGATCAGCTGTGCCTGTGCCATCCCCCGTGTGGCTGTCGTTCTGACAATGCTCTCAACGCCTGGAAACCGAACAGCCCGCAGGAGCTTCACACAGCAGTAACAGAGCAAAGGGGGGGGAAAAACAAGTTCCTATACTCAGCAGTGGGTTTCAAATAAGATTTACTGTGACTGTACTTTCTCAGAAGCAAAAGGTCTTGTGTTCCCTCACCAGGAGTGAGCTAGCAGAGCTGCATATTTAGTATTTCAGGACAACAGCCACTATAGATGTATTTTTTTCATGGGCTACCATGAGGTTTAGTTTTAGCAAAGCTGCTGAGAAGGATGCACTACTACTGTCCCAGCTTTAGCTTCTGGGTATCACCAGCAATCCAGTACCAACCTGAGTTTAAGAACACCATGCTCTCACTGCCAACAACTCATTTAAGAGTTGTTCTAATATGGGTGCTTTAAAAACTGAGCTACTTTTGTAAGACTTGCTCCAGGTTCTTTTATTGCCATACCCAGGTCTAGGTTTGGCAATCTGTCCTGTCCCAAACAAAGTCAACAGATGCTGAACACCAGAAGTCCTCTCTCTCCCAGTAGGTAAATTTAGAACTGAAATGATGTTAACCCATACTTCAAAACTCATTGTTATGCATTGCACAACACAAACTCAAAATTAGACCAAGACATGTTGACAGGAGATCTAAATGAAAATTATATTCTTCTTTAAATTATAAAACTTACATCTGCCACGAGAATCACTCTGGGGAGCAAATTTGGAACATCAGAGCTTCCATCTGCCAGACTTGAGTATTGAACCATTTGAAACTCATTAATTAACCTGCTTTTAAATAAGCACCTGCCAACAACAGTCACGAAGTCCAGGACATCACAGAAGTAACTATAAACCTTCTTCACACGAGCCCTCTCAGTCCTCCACATCACTGCATCACTCAACCACCGTTGAGCACATTTATTTATTATTTATTTGAAACTGACACATTGCATTAATGCCTGTTCTCTCTTACAGCCTTTATTAGCTGATGAGCTGTCAAAATGCATTTCTTCCCTCTTTCCCCTTCCTAATCTTTGGAGTGGTCACAGCTGTGACAGAGTTTGTGCAGCATCTCCCCTGCTGCTTCAGAGTTGACTGTAACACAGCAAGTCCATAGACGGCCCTGGAATATGAGGCAACTTAAAAGAGATGCAGTCTCTCTAACAGCTTAGTCACAACAATGGTAAAGTAGCAAGCCTCTGAGCTAGAACTTTTTTTTAATACTGGAAACCAAGTCCCTGGTGAAGTTGGGGCATGGGGAGAGACAGACTGAGCCGTGTAGATGCCAAAATATGCATGAACTGCATGTGCACATTTGTTTACATTCCATCCTGAGCACTAAACTGTCTTGTGTGCATTTGAACTCTGTGTACAAGTTCCCGGTTCATCCGTTTCAGTAGGAAAGAAATGGCAACTCTGTCCCTTTCACAGGGAAGTCTTCCGTTATTATTTTTAATTGTTGTGACATCTCAGAGAATCCTTTTTCCCTTGTTTGTCCTTTATAATCAATTTGTTAGGAGAGGGTGATAAAGCTTAGGTTCAAGTCAGAAGCTTTGGCACACATTAACATTCTTTCCTCCCATTAGTGTTCGCAGGCAGACAACAAACCGACCCCCACCAGCTGGAGGAAGGCCTAAACCACAGCCAAAACCCAAGCCTCAGGTCCCACAGTGCAGGGCACTGTATGCATATGATGCTCAAGACACAGATGAACTCAGCTTTAATGCCAACGACATAATTGATATAATTAAAGAAGGTATGTAGAGATGAAAGGTTGAGTAACTCAAGTACAAACCTTGAAGGGATACTGTCACAACAGTTAATACATGACTTTTGGAGCCACCCTATAGTTTCTCCCTCCTCAAGCTTACACATTTCTGATAGTTCATGGAGAACCCATCCCAATCAAACCCATTCACTTTAAGGCACGTCAGAAACAGATCAGTGACTTACACATTACTTGGTACTGCAAACTGTAAATTTAGTTTAAAGAGTAATTCTATCACAGCCAGACTGAATGACAGCTATTGCATAAGAATGAAGAAGTTGTATAGCAATTCCAACTCCCTGGGTCTCCAAAGCAACCTCATAAGGCATACAAGTACACAAAAAGTTACAGAACCTCACTACTTACTCTGCTTTGTCATAGATCCTTCTGGGTGGTGGACAGGAAGACTACGAGGAAAACAAGGTCTGTTTCCCAACAACTACGTCACCAAAATATAAAGACTGTCATACAAACACTTGCATCAAGTTACCAGTGGTTGAAGATGATTTTCCTTGACTTCAGGACCCTGTTCTTCTGAGATCTGCCATTCTCAGCAGCATTTTCACCAGTAAAGCTGTGTATGAGCAGGAAAAATATTGCCCAGAGCACAGACTTTGATCTTTTGTCTCAGAAGCAAACAGCAATGGACATACTGACAAATTATTTATTAATATTTAAAACCCGATTTTAACACCTAGTAAGTGAAGAATGCTCAAATCTACCATCTTACTGAAACAGAAAGGTGCTTTGCAGTCTGGGACCAGGGACTTTGAATTAGGGGTGTATTTAATAAGTGCCTTCAGGTGTATATCAGTAATCTTTTTTAAATATCTACTGAAGATAATGTTGAATGCACATTTCCTCTAATGCAGATCATTCTGGGGAACATGTTAAGGATGCTGCTAGATGTCAAGAAGATTTAGGCTCATTTGGGGTATTACCATCTAAGAACCTACTGTAATGGTATATTTAAGTAATTCTGTACAGAGTTGTAATGGAACTGGGTTGTGTTTGCTGATGTTTAGGGACTCCAACAACAGGCACCACAATAAGTTTAAACTGAAAACTACACAGTACTGTATGCTAAACAATGTTGCCTTCTTTAAGATATATATTATAATATGGCTGGCCCATGTTGGATTTATGTTTTAATGCTCTACCTGTTAAAAGAAGTGTGTTTATGCAGAGCTGTACATTTATAGAAACAGATCATATACTGTATATAAAAACTGAGTAAGATAGAAACATGTATGAATGTATAATGTAGTATTCCACTGTTCTTATTCATGAAGTACTTTTACTAGAATTTTTATGCCAGGTACTTACAGATATGCACTACTCCTTTTAAATGGCAAAATCAGAACTGTTACTGCTTAAGTTTGATTGCCTCCCACACCAGAGTGGCTGTTGCTTGCCATACAGTTATCAGCATCCATGCTTTGCCTTCTGAACCTCCATAAAATAAAACACAAGAAGCAGTCAACTGACCAGGTCTGTTTTCTGTGTGGTTTTGTGTTCAGTTACTTATACAAACAGATCCCTTCACAGCATCTGTTGAATTTTACTGCACTAATGTCTAAAGAAAGAAAAAAATCCCTTTGCTTCAAACCATTTTCAGCTATGCCCAACTAAAGAGCTGTGCACTGTCATTTTTTTCTAGGTAAGAGCAATTAAAAAAAAACTGGACATGTTGATACAAAGAAGCTATGCAAGCTTTAAACTAGAAATCTCCTCCCTCCTAAGCCATCACAGCCTAATTTGGGCACACTTAAAACCCATTAATTAAGAGCTAATTGATTGTAGAGGCTGCTTCTGGAAGAAACTAGGGCCTCAGTCCAGGGGAAAGTCACACACATAAGGGATCAAACATGTTTTTTTAAAAAAATAAACAAACCAACCCACTTGCTGCAAGTACTAGGCTTACTTATCCTATCAGAGAGAAAAATTTCTTACTTGAAAAGATAAAACCCTGTTAGCTTAAACATCTTTCCTGCATGAAGTGCACTGAGGTCTAGGGAATTCTGTAGTATTTTTTGTAGTAGGGTCGTTTCCTTCTGTATGACAGCCAGCACACTCGAGAAGCAGACACTGGGAGAACAGAAGACAAGTTCACTATAATTTAAAGAGTAACAACGTAGTTCTAAGCAAGTAATGTAAACAAATAGGCTTAAATGAGATACAGGCAGAAGAGTTGACTTATATGCTTGTGTTCCTTGAGCATACAGGTACCAGTGCTTGTTAGATAAAGACAAAAGAGCAAAATGTTAGGTGATGAGGAACAATCTACAGTGGGTTTACATTCTCCAGGTATAGAGGTTTATCAGAGGAGGATGGAGGAGGGACAGACAATTAAAAGTCTGAGTGTGTTTTGCCCAAGAAATGAGGCAGGTTTCAAACCTGAGCTGGTTCAAAAGGTCTCATACCCCTATAGTTCCACACTTACAGCCCCTACACACAGTCGTTAGCATTACAGGAATTACTGAGGATTTTCCTGCTTTGACTCCCCTTTATTTAGGTACACAGAGAACACACTGACTTGTGTTCACCTAAATGTAAAGCTTTACAAGGCTAATACCCATTACAGCCAGCCTGCTGCTTTCCCCAAATAGAAGGCAACAACTGTGTTTCTTCAAGACAAGGGAGCAAATTAAAATAGATATTTAATATTCTTTCCAGTATACCAAGAAAAGACGAACTGTCTTCCTGCTCCTTCTTACCTTGAGTGAAAACAAGTTACTGGGTGTAACCCGCTGTAAAGCCTGGAGATTCTCATCAGAGGCAACCACGGAGAGCAACTATCCACATCTACCTGCAAGTTGTATCAATCACCTATTTAGTCACAAACATCCTGCTTGGACACAAGATTGCAGATGTGTCTAGGTAGTACCTTAAACATTCACAGTCACAATGGTTTAATTTTTTTTTTTTAAAGAGAGTAGCTTTATTTCTAACTAGAGAGTATTACAATGCAAGGTTAAAAGTTTCACCTTCCGAGCGAGTCTGAAACGTCTGTGTAAGGCTGGAACACTATGTACAAGAGGAGCAGTTTTGCCTCAACAGGCAGGTAAGGACAAAGTGCATGTACCACCAGGACTTGGCTGCCTAGGGTTATCACAAGAGTGATGAAGCCAGGTCCTTGATTATCTCGCTGCTCAGTTGAGGGATTGTGCTGATGGTCAGTAGTTTGCTACTTGCATACTTGTTCTTTATAGCCTGCAGAGGTAGAGGAACAGTATTACAAAAGATTTACACATCAGGTCAGTTAGCCTGACTGCTTGGAAAACAAGGTAAGAAATGAACCAGCTTGCAAAGTAGGAAGAACAGAGTTTGTCTAAAATGATTTGAAATTACTACTATCCCCTCACTCAGGCTAGTCAGAATAGTATACATTTTAAGTAACATACAGAACATTGACCTATGGAGACAAAATACGCAGCAAAGGTTTCTAAAACATTAGTGGATATTTAAGTAGCTATACTTACAGTGTATTTTGTTAACTTCTCGTTTACTTTGACCACATTCTTTGCCATATGTTTCATAGTCATCACAAGGCTGTCTTCTGCATAGCCAGTGTAGTATTGCTGCTTGGGACCCTGCAGAAAAACAGTCAGAAACGTCAGGTGTATGAAGCAGGGATCACTGCTCAAGGCACAACCACTTCAGTCACCAAATGCCCAAGCTTCATGCATGAGCCTTGAGGGCTAGGAACTGCAGTACTGCAAATTCTGGTGACAGATCCAGAATAACTCCTGCCCTGCAACAGAAATCAGGACCCATCACTGCTAATAACCACATTTCTACACTGCACAAAGGATAAAAGCAGCAACTCTTGCAATTCAACTGGTGAGTCCTCTTGCAATTTACTATTCATGGTCCACGATTTCAGTATTTCCTTATTCTGACAATTACAAATATCTACCTTTACCTACCACATGGCCTTCAGCAAGTCAGTACTTACAAGAGAAAAATACTTTGATACCACAGTATTCACACAAAAAAGATCAGAGGTTTTTATTAGTATATTCCTTTTTCTATGCATCACATCACCTAATTGTCATTTGACGACCAACATTATTACTGACCTAAGTGTGATTTTCTGAAATAATTGTTAAAATGGTTCAATTCACTCAACTGAAAGAAAAAATGAGTTTGCTGAGAATACTTACCCATTTGCTATGTCCCAGAATCTTCTGGGATAAGCACAAGGCAGCAGCTGCAATCTCTGAAGGACGATGGTGAACCATGTCATAGTCTATCAGTGTCAGCTCCATTAGGTATTTTGCAAGTGTATGTTGCTTAGCATCAGCCTACCAGATCAAGAGTTTGTTAATCCACAGTTTCACTTCACCTTACCATAGTAATTCAGGATTATTGTACTAATTGGCAAATAAAAATAACCAACAAAATCTGCATTAAGGTCTAAGGACCAAGTGCTCTAACAGGCACTCATCTCAAAATGGAGACCCAAGTTCAAACCAGTCAAGTGTAGCAGCTGTTTGGAATCCAGACACAAAGTCAAGTGAGGGGCTTTTAAAAGAAAACTGCACCATTAGGCACCGCTGCACCCAACTAGGAATACAGGTGCTCCCTCTCTGTAATACAGTAAGGTAAAGAAAAAAACGGTAACAGCAGCGCATGAAGTGCCTTGAGACCCTCACAAAAGCAGTCAGCTAACTTCAGGAGCCACCTAGTGGTCTTTTGAGGTAACTGAAGAACACTTCAAGTGTGGGCAGTTCACCTGACTTTAACTACTGATGTGGGGGCAAAAAAGGGCCAGGTCAAAGGGAAAGCTTACTTTTTGATTCTTAAATACAAATGTTTGCATCCAAAAATTATGAACACTGGTAATAAGAGTATTACCTAGTAAAAGGGAGCAGAGAAAACTGCTCTTAAAGCAATGTTCTGCCCTAGGCACGTTTAGTTTAACAGTAAAATTACTGCCAGAGACTGAATGCAAGGCCCTGTAAATACAAACATGAACACTACTTGGCTGCCACAGGGATTTTATCACATTTCTCCACATGGTGGAGTCTCATAGCAGAGTATTTCTTGATTCAGCATATAAGCAGAAAGCAAGTAAGATCACATGCTAAAAATTCTATAAGCAATCCTGATAATTCATACATACTGGGCAGGTTCTTGGTAATGAGGACAGCACTCACCTCCCCAGCTTTTGATGCTCTTCTTAAGAAGTGAATTGGAAGAGGTCGCCCCAAGTCAAACTTTAACTCTTTAAGAATTGTAATCTCCATCTCTCTAACTTCAGCACTGGTGTAGGCATTGTCAGTAATGTAAACAATGTCTGCTACATCAGGAGAGTACATCTCTTCGTATTTTGAGGCTAAGAGCAGTGCTGTTACACCCACCAGCTGAAGCCTCTTACGAGCTACTGGATGACCCTGCAAAACAGGAATTTAAAAAGCAGGCCACAAAATGTCAAACTCTATATGACAGATTTACCAGGTTAAGAAAAAAAAAAACAAACCAGTATGACACTATCCCTTCTATAAGTCAGATTTTTCCCCTCTGAATCAGAAACACCCCTATAATTACAGGCCTCAGAGTTAAGCTGTTATACAGAGCTGTTACAAAAAAGTAGTTCTTAGATTTATAAAGGATAAATCCTAAACTCCTTCAAAAGCACGGTCAATGCAGTCTCCTTATCCATGAGTTGAAAAATGCCTTACTTGTAAGAAGCGATCCATAATCGCAACACACATATACAGTGTTTCCTGCAACAGCTGGAATCTGGAGTGGACCTGAACAAGCCAGTCAACTAAAATTGCACGCATACGCCCGTTGATCGTCTTCCCATCAAGGTAACAGGGGTGGACTGATTGCTGCAGCTGTTGGAGACAGAGCTGTGTGAGCTACAGGATGAACACCACACTGCACAAGTGCAGAAGTGCTGTGTCATACCTCCAGCTCTCTCAGGTACAGGTAGATATCTTTCACATAGTCACTACACAGCTGAGGATTCTCCCAGTCCTCAGCATCGATGTCTTCTACATTGTTGAGCAACACATCAGAGAAGGCTTGGCATAAATCCTCCTCTTGCATAGACACATCCATAGGGACAGGAGACATAACCTAAGGGACAGACCACAGTGCTTAACATTCTCACTGATTAGGTTGCAACGTTCCTTTTTTTCCCCCCCATATTTTTCAAGTTACTAATACAATTCCTTGAAAGTTGAAACTGAGCTTGCATTCATTCTAACTCAGCAAGCTGTCACCAAGATGCCACACAGACAGAATCACAAGACCCTCTGGTAACTGCCAGCTAAAGCAGCAACTTCATCTTGCCCTTGAACAGCCAGCTCTGCCACCTTACTGTTGGCCTTTACACACAACATGCAGGAAGTCAAAACGCCAGTACAGAGGCTTTGCTTTTTCAGCAGGGAAACAATACATCCAGAAATAAGATATTTTGAAAAGTTGCAAACCAAATGAATTAATTCCTACCTTTGGAACAACAGTTTCTTTTAACGTTTGCTTCCCAACAGCTGCAGGTTTAGATGATACATTTGCATTTGTCACCTTACTAGGTCCTTTCGTAGGTTTTATAAATGCTTTGGAACATTCTGTTTTCTGTAGTGAAAAGAAAATGCTATTAGTACAGAGCTGGTAATCCACCTTTTTTCCCTACAGGGTTCCAATCTCCTTTTACCTTAGCTATACATGCTCCTCTTGTTGTAACTTTATTTCCTATTTCTTCCAAAACAGCCCTTTTGCCAGGAAGGTGAGTTTTGGCTTTACTTTTATGGTCAGTAACAGCATTCTCCACCTCTCTAGCGACCTAGAATGATAAAAATTTAAGGGGTAGAATACAGCTCGATTAAATTTTCAGATGCCTAAACATACTATATTCTTACCTGCACTGTACCTCTGTGCACACTATCCATTGAAAATTGGTTTTTATTTCCTACCCATTAACACAAACCTATAGCGAGGGGATTTCTTCATCTGCGTGTCACAGAGCACTGTACTCTTTGAAGATGTGCTGCAGGATTACAGCAATGCACTCCCTAGCCCTCCTCCTCACTGACAACTTTTCAACGTTAGAGTGCTTATCTGCTACTTTGCTATTTACAGTACTTACATATTTTGTAACTATAACAGTATCAGCACAAAGACAAAGCAATTTTTTGTTACAGTCACAAAGCAAGTACATTGTAAAGGTACACTATGAATATCCTTCGTTAGATATAGCAAAGAAACCCGCAGTCGTCAAGAGTTCCTTGTGTAGTTTAGTTTAAATCATTCGACAGTCACTGACCGTAAAAGAGAAAAAAAACCCAAACAACTTATTGTATGCCCTTCCTGAACCTTCCCGTTACGCAGTTTTAATTTTCTCCTTCTCGCCCACACCTGCGCCTCATTTTGAGGGGGAGGAGCAGGCGGCCAAGGTCAGGTGCAGCTCCCGTACGCTGCAACCCGGGGGGAGGAGAGGAGGGGAGGGCAGAGCGCGCTCCTCGCCACCCCTCCCCTCAAAGCTCACTCTCAGCCTTCTCCCCCTCAAGTACAAGAGGGACCAGGGCAGACGAAGCGCCGAGAGCCGCCATCATCACAACCACCACCTCCCCCCCGCCTCGCTGCGGGGCAGAGCCTGAACCAGACCGCTCGCGACGCACCTCGCCCGTTCGCCCCCTCATCTGCCCGCTCCTTCCCTCGCCCGCTCCACCCTTCACCAGCCTGGTTGCCCTCCTTTAGACCTGCTCCAGCACCTCAATATCCTTCCTGAACTGNCAGCGGCGTCGCCTCCACCTCTGCCCCCGCTTTTGCCTCCACCTCGTCTCATTCCTCATGGCGCTGACGCGAAGAGCCGCTGTGAGTGCCCCGGGAACAGGGCGGGCGCTGCCAGGGGCGCTGCTGTGGGCGGCGGTGCCGGTGCCGATGTTTGTGTGGACCCAAGGTCACAGAACTGAGATTCTGCCTTGGGAAGTGCGGGCAGGCAAGGCCCCTGTCACGAAAAACACCTGATAGCGAGGGCGCGGGTAATTAACAGCCGCGCCAGCTCCGACAGCGCCTGAGGCTGCCGGTACCCGGTCCTGCCGGAGCTGCGCGAACCGACCCGGTTGGCCGCCCTTGTTCTAATGTCACACGTGTGGTCAGGAGGCCAGCGAGCAGCAAGCCCTGCCAGCCAGTGCAGTACCAAGTCTGATGGAACTGAACTACTGTAGAGTTTAAATCTGACAGAAAAGTGTAATTCCAACTCTCCCCAAACTGGCTTCATGTATTTCATTACCTGGGCAAGTTCGTATTTTTATTTCCTTCGTAAGGGCAGTTTTCCTGAACTCTCAAGTTCTAGATCTGTTTATCAAAATATTTAACTGTGGCTAAATGTTGATCCTTCCACTGAGAATTTTTCCTTTGGCAGTACCTGTTGGGAAGACATGAATTCAAAATTTCTACAGCTCAAGGCTTATAAAGGCAAAAGGGAAAAAAAACCCAAACCAACCAGCCCAAACACAAAACTTGCATAAGAAACAGATTTTGAATGATACCAGTCTAACATTTTATTTATTGCATACAAAAGGATTTTTTTGACAATGGAATTTTATATGAAAAGTAATCTGATGCATACTGTTGAAACTCTTGTCTTCAAAGTCAAAGATGCTGCAGAAACCTTAAGGCAATGCATCTAAGCATGTAAAGCACAGTAAGTGGTGGAACTTTTCAAGATCAAAAGCCTATTTTTTTCCTTCCCTTAAGTTACGGTTAAGTCACAGCTTTCTGGAACAGAAATAGGCTGCAGCTTTATTAGCCCCTGCAATAGCATGTAAGATCAGAACACTCTTATTCCTGACAAATACCTAAGTCTTCAACATCACATTATAATGTTATGCATATATATAAAAGCAAGACAGTATCAGTAGCAGTTATAAAACAAGTCAATTCATGGACCACTAAAATATCTCTAAAATCAGGCACCTAAACCAGGTCCATAAAACATTTCCTAAAAACCAAACCAAACCAAAACAGACAAACCAAACAAACAAACAAAAAAAAAACCCCAATCCTGTCAGGAAGCCAAAATAATTTCTATGACATATCCAGGGTCTCAATTATTTCAGAGGCCCCCTTTTCAATTTTTTTCCTATGTCTCTCAGGTACCTTCTTAGAACCTTTTCAAAGTGAGTATCATCAGACCAAGCATCAGTGGTCAACTAACTTCCCTCCTTTTCAAAAGTCCCTGAAGTACAGGAAGTGTCTGTTCAGTTACTTTTATTAATTTTTCCTGATGCAGATTCATACTCACTTTCAATTTCCTATAACCATAATGTTCAAAAAGCTTCAGCATAAAATCATGTCAGGTTTTGAAGCAGTCAAATTATGTGTTGCTTCTTCCCATATCCCCCATCATATAAGCACAAAGTGGTTTTAAATTAAGCTTTAGCAATGCAATTAAGCTTGAAAATGTCAATTTAACAAACATGCTGGCATAAAATTTCTCTCTACTTAAAGCCTCATGCCAGAGGTGTTAAGTTAGTCACCAGCAACAGACACACTGCACTGGCAACCACCGCTCCTAACATACTAAAAAGAAATTAAAGGGAGCAGACTAAACCAGGCATCAAATTAGGTAATATTCATAAATGGATCACTTTTGAGTGTAAACAATTCATCTTGTAGGTGTACTGTAAACCATTTTACACTTAATCTGATTATGAAAGACAAAGACAAGAGAAACTGAAGGTATTTATTATTTGATCCACTTACAAAGCAGGTGGCTTAATGCAAGCTTACTGACATGTTCATATATGATCCCCGAGGAACATCTTTTCCAAAGTGACAGTAACACTGTCTCACTGTTTTTGCACATTTGTATTTTGCAATGTTGAGCACATTTAAATAAACTATATTCTATCATATGTGAAAGAATGTCTATGAGCAACTTGAATCCTGAAGTGGATTAAAACCTCCTCCAAAGGCAAAATGTTAGTACATTATAACTTAATTCTATATACTATATTATGCAGCAAATCTTAACTATAGAAAATATTTCAATCAGTGATGGACTGTTGGTAATTTATAAAGAGGGTATCTATGATCAAGGCAAAAACTAGGTAACCACATAATTTTTTTCTCAGTTTCTACAGAAATTTACAGGCTTTCCATTTACTAATGCAAAAGAAAACAAGAGACAAGTGGATTTAGCTAACTTTATTAACTTCAAAACTAGTAAAAATCCCAAGACAAGCCTGGAATCCTTAGAAGTTTTATGAATGCATGTATATCTGGAAAAAAAAAAAAAAAAAAAAAAAATCACCAAAACCCAAAAACCCTGCAGCTCTAAGTCCTTACTGAATGGTTTTATAAAACAAAACAAAACCAAAAAAACCCCAAACACCCCCCCAAAAAAAACAAAAACAAAAAAACCCCAAAAAACCAAACCCCCCTCAATGTGCACAGATACTTCAACTTAAGTTAGCAGAATACCAAACAGATTCTAAGCTCTTTTTCCTTTTCCCTAATAATTCTTTCAATCTCCAAGTATCTACAACCCAGCTAACTGATACCCACATTTAGTGTTCACTAGAGCTGTTTCACAGCAGCAAATATTTAAGTTAGGGATTCAAATTTCTAGACATAGGAAGAAAATGATAAATACAATCTGAACAGCAGTCTAAATGTTTAATATTGACATTCAAATATATCTGCATTGTGCTGAAATTTTAAAAACACAAAAATCTGATCAGACTAAAACTCTGGTGATGAGTTTTCTATATGTATCAGTCAAACTGAATATATTTCATATCCTGTTCCCAGTATTAAGGATGTTATTTGACTCAGAACTGACATTGTAAATATACAGCAGCCATTTTTTCCTAATTAAGGAATGTCTCAAATACATAATATTATCCTTTTCTAGATGATCTTTATACATTTAAACTAAAATATGTGATCGATTAAATTAAGGAGTTTGAGGTTAGTAATGAGTGAAATCATACTTTCAAAGCTCGATACTATGTAAAACAAACAAACAAATAAAAATTAAAAAAAAATGAGACCACACAATTCTACTTACTAAAGCAGCTAATCTTGCCTGCAAGTTTGGGGTCACAAAGCCCATAATATGTGCAAACAACTGCAATACAAGGAACCATGCAAAAATACAGTAATGAATTAAAAGAAAAAATGTAAAACCTAAAAAAAAGTCTTATAAATACACTGAAACTCAACTGTCTTCTACATGAACTGTAAGTCTAGCACTAGTTGTACCATATAGCAGAGCCAGCACTCTAGGTTCAATGCTTCCAAATCTGCGCAGGTAAGTCATGCCATCTTTGGTTGACTGCAGTACCAGGAAGGATGAGAGGGAGCAAGAGGGAGGACGAGAGTTCTGGAAAGTGGTGTCAACTTTCACTAGGCAGTTGAGCCTCAATGTCCACTCTGCAAATGGGGCACTTCTTGTTAGTAATCAGCCACTGGTCTACACATACTTGGTGGAAAAGGTGCATACATGGAAGGCGCCTGTCATCAGAACAGAAAAACATTGGTGTTAAAAAAGCATTATCTAGTTCTGAGACAAAAAGGATGTGGGCAATGAAGTCAAGCATCAGCTTCTTCTGTGTTACACCAATTTAAATTTGTTACAGCTCAGAGTAGCATTACTCCAGAAAAACTAAAATTAACAGCCCAAATTAATTAAGGGTATCAGCTTGAGTTCATGTTGTAAGACAGACAGTCAGCTTACAGAAGACTGTAAGAAAATAATCTACATTCTCCCCAAAAGACAATACAGACTGAACAATGTGTTTTTTCAATTGCACCTTTTTTTTTTTACTGGTTCAATTGCAGATAGTATTTAATTCTAACTGTTAACCTATGGAGTACTGCAGAGAGTAGCATGCCATATTCAAGTATGATCTCAAAGCCAGAACACTGACATTATATTCTGATGTTCAGTGGTACTACTCACCTGACATCTTCACCTTCCTCCAATATAGACAAACAGATGGTACACTTCTCCTCTGTATCTTCTTCTGTTCCTTCCTCCCCATCTTGTTTGCAGTGCAGTTTCCTCTGTGAGAACCAATCAGTTGTTACCTTGTTAGTAGAGATGACATTATTGACAAACTGAGTAAAATCTGTTTTTAACACACATTCAACATATACTTCTTTGAAAACATTTAATGATATTTCTTCAAATGTATCTGAACCAAAATTAATCAAGAACTAGCACTTGGAACAAAATCACATTACATTTCAAATTTATTTAACTATTGTTAATTACAAAAATCTACAGGGTTGTGAATATATTAATTTCATAATGTTGCAACTATTCCTTTTACTGGTGGTCTATATAAATACCTTAATTTCCTTTATGAATAGACAAAAAAATCCCTTTCAAACCTGATATCCTAAGTCACTATCTATCAAGTGTGAAAGAAGACTATGTAATGTGGATGGGATTTTATATTGTGGTATAATAAACCCGGAGAGGCAATTTAAGTTGTTAAAATTCTGTACCAGGCCCAAAAATTCCTAGTGTCCCACAGGCTTCCTAATGTGATCAAAGTGAAGAATAAAATGATACATACCAAGCAGGTAAGCATCATGGACAATTTATTGTAAAAATAAAGTCTTACTTTATTTGATTAGTTCTCACTGAAATCCATTGACAGTTCAGCTATTACGAAGTTACTTCATAGCACACTAGGCAATTCACAGCTACTGGACAAGTTCTTAAAGCTTATCAAAAAACTTCTGTTTATCACATTACAGTGATATTAGCTCTTTATCTAGGGACCAAAATTCTAATTTAGTTTTCTTCATGAAAAAGGTGGCATTGTAAGCTTTGCTTACAATCCTTGAAATGGCAAGATACAGAAAATGCACATTCTTTGAAGCTGACATTTCTACAGATTTAAACTAAACATAGGTACTACTACATTTTCAAATTAATATTAAAGACAGGACACACTTAGAAATCCTCACCTTTTTGTATTTATGTGGGTATGTGCATCGTTCTATAGTTCCTTGTGTTGCTCCACGATTAACGTTGCCTAATCGTTCCTCCAAGTGAATCAGCTCCTAAAAAATTATCATGGAACAGACAGTGTGAGAACTGTTATTTCATCTAGATTGAGAATATTTTTATTTTTTCTAACCCATGTGCAGAGTAGCAAACTCAATTCCCAACTTCCTCAAATACAGGCACAGCAAAAAAAAAAAAAAAAAAAAGCATGTTGGGTGCAAAACACAACTGATTGCTGTAGAAAAATCTACACAACACAGCCTGGTATTTTAAGTTACAGGGAAACACTGTTTTACTACTAAAAAAATCAAACATTGTTTGCCAGCTAGGAATGTTTAGCAGTGTATTTACATGTATTCACAGGTCTAATGAGGAAAATGAAATTTAAATGCACTATGCAAGTATTTGCTTTTAAACAGTCAGTAAGGCTTAGAATTAAAAATAGAAGTTACTAAAGTTGTAATACAGTGACTGATTTATTTTTCTCCAGCAATAAGTTTATCAGAACCATGAGATGTTACTGAAGATGTTTTCAGTGGACTAGGTCATTAACTCTCTGCATCTGATACCTTTTATTTTCTCCTTTTTTATTGTTCTCTCAATTTCAATTCCTGTACTACATAAGCAGGACAGCACTGTTAAAGCTGCCAAGTTTCACCCTCATTAGGAGGATCCTGTCACAGTTATTCAGAGACACCACTGCCTTTTACCAATGTATCATGTGAATACTACATCCTAGTAACTAGATAGGTGTGCAGAGCAAGATGTACTGTCAGTGAATAACCACCTAAGCCTACAGTGTCCAGGGCACCTTTTACTGACTGACTTTTCAATAAACTTTTATCCCAATTCACAATAGTAAGGGTTCATTCTATAAATAAAGGGTATTTTCTTTATGATTCTTTTACGTCTATATATAGAACCAGCTCTATCATACACCCTCCCCATATTCCCTCATCACACATTTTGACATATATCTAGTTTTATTCTATTACAAACCTCAAAATTGCCCCTGAAAGGGCCTCTGAATGATGTTCCATCCAATCCCGATGAAATGTAACGGATGTGAGGGTAGCCCGCCATGTCTGGTACCTATTCAAACAGCAGACGTTAAGTTAAACCTATTCAGAACAGTTTCAGTATTTTACTGTTCATTTTGTAAAGCTTAAGATCCTTTTGCTTTTATTGAGTCACTTATTATTTATACTCCTCAGCTTGAGCATACAGTTCCAACTGATGGCATGAACACACCACTGCTCTGAGCTCTCTAAACATAACCAGAAGTAAACCAGGAGTGAGACTGGATCTTCTATTATAATCTCTCCACATCTACGTTATCCTTTGTTTGGTCTCACTTCCCAAGTCTCAAAATCTCAATCTACAGTATATAAACTGCCATAAATGTCTACCTTATTTAAAAAAAAAACAAAAACAAACCAAAAAGTAACGCAAAAAGATATGAAAAGGACTTGCCATAGATTCTCAAATGCAAAATGTTGGTGCCACAGGAGAAACAAGGCTAATACTCAGAGTAAAGAAAACTGACAAAACCTAGTCCAAGTGTTAGGAGTGACTTTTGCTGCTTTTTGTTTTGATTTACCAGACTCTGAAAGGAGTCTGTTGGAAAACGATGCATCTAGTAGCATAGCTAGTGCTTCACTGTAAGATCTGTAAAGCCACAGGTGTGTGGCTGTAATGCAATAACTACAGTTCCAATTGCATCAAAGCTCAGAGTTTACCAACTTCAGTGAAATGCACCCAGACAGGCTTCCTATTTGGAATAAATTCTGCAACCGGACACTATTTAAGAACCCTATTAAATTTAATTTTAACACTATAAAACCAACCAAGAATTTCTCAGTCTACATACCAGGATGAACTACTGAACTTAGACTACAGAAATACTAGGTGGAACAAAACACTCTCACTCTAGTAAGAGGAGCCTTCATATTATCCTGATAGGGAATAGCACAACACCAGCAAAATTATCTGACATACATTATGTACCAGTGTCTTTTATAAATTATTGTGAGAGTGCAGCCTAGAGTGTTTTACTTGGCCAGAAACGTATTTTGAAAAACATCTCTAAGAAAAAACAGCACTTTCTCATCTGCAGAATAAGCAGTCTGCGAATGTAGCAAGATTTTAACTAACTGCATTGGTTACTACAAGCTGGAGGAAAGATGGGCATGAGAAAAGTTATCACTAATGCCTGGCTAAGAAAAGCCAGCTAAAAGCCCTGTGACAGTTACCATCGAGCTTCAAATGCAAAAAGCAGCTCTCTTGAAACAACTTCACACACAAATAGAAGTGTATTTTCAGTAAGTTTTCATATTGTATGGACGAAAAAAGAAAAAAGGAAAAGCTTAAAGCCAGTGGAGAAAATGAAGAGTTAAAGGTAATGGCAGTCTGCACTAAGTGCTTCTGTATATTCCTTTGGATACAGTGAAATTATAATTTATACTTGCAAGCAATATACTCTGTACCTACAAATTCCAGTACAAGTTTGCCAAGTGTTTGTTTCCTGTAGAACAAGTATCATCTGCTTCTGGTTTTGCCCTTTCTATTGACACTTCACACTACCATAACAAATTCAAGGCTAAGTTGCAACCATTTACTAAGCAAACATTTTGAAACAGACAACTTGCAGGAAAGATTTTTCTTCCTTGCTACCTTCCTTTAAACATCTTCCCAGGACCTTTTTGCCTTTCAGATGCCACAGTCACTAAAGAGATTCTCTCATTGTATGGTACTATTTATCTTGTCCATCACAACATTTTATTCCCCAGTTCAAGTGAAACGTGAACTTCATACCTACTAAAAAAAAATCCCAGTAATTAACTTATCCAGCTAACTGCTTCGGTTCACTTCAATAATTAAAAAGAAGTAAAGCCAAACAATTAATACCTTAGTAAGCCAAATTCAAACAAGGAAAAGTTGCCATTTTCACAGGCACTGTGTAAGTAATGAGAAATGCATGCTACATAACTAAAACATAACTGTGTCTGAGGGGAACACAAAATGAGTGCTATTCAACAGCCTATTCTACAAAAAATGAAGAACAGTAATTCATGCTTACATTAAGAAAAAAGCAGCACCGATGGTACAAAAGTCCATTTGCTTATTTGAAAACATTTAAAATTTGATGCAGGTAATGAAGTCAATTTCAAACCTAAAGTTCACCTTGAACTACTACAGATACATGAAGTTAAAGCCTTAAACTAAGTGTTCAGATATGTTACAGGAAGTTTGTTAGCTTTTTTTGTACAGAACAGTTGCATCACCTAGAGCTTTGACACCCATATGACTACACTCAGAGATACTATTCGGACCAGCACACATCTACCACAATGTACTGGGACCAACTGGCCTCCCTCCCAGTTTTAACAGTGTAAAGATGGCCTCAAATACTGAATCATTCTGCAGTTAAAGGAGCAAAACAGTAATGCATCAACTCTATAGAGATGTATTACACCACAGCTACCAAATGGTGAAGTCCAGTTATTTTCCTGCCTGCAACTCAAAGGAAGGCATTTTCCAAAAGACAGAAGAAGCTAGAGTCAGGAAAGTGGAACAGAATATCACAAGAATTTCTTTGATTAACAGGTAGCTCAAACTATTTGAAAGGCTTGTAGATAGCCTCCATTATTTAAGACATATTTTATAAAACAAACTGAAAAAAACCCCAAACACCCTGATGTAAAACAACCCACAAAAATCCACCCACCACTAAATCCCCCTACTCTGCCTAACACTGTACCTATGACAGCTTTGCAGGATTTAAAAACCAGCTGAACAGAATATTCAGGTAGGCTGAATAGGCAGGTTCAATTCCATTTCATCCAGAGATTACTGAATTACTATTAGGAGGATTAGATATCCCTACACAAACACATGCACAAGTTTCTGTAGAATTAAGGAACACTATTTCATCCGACACTTTAATCACTTAGTAACAGCAGCTAATGAACAGAAGGGCAATATCTAAAGTACTTGATCACAAATTCAGGAAATACTTTGGAAGACTTCCTATTACATCTTTCCTCTAAAAAGAAGATCAAGAGTGAGGTGCCAACTATTGGCTTGTATAACGTTTTAGCTGTAGGAATACCCCTGTAAAAGTTAGAACAGAGGAGTTTCTCATCCCACTGTAATATAAGGATCAGTTGAACTTTGAAGTTTCTAGAAATTTCACAGCAATTGCAGAAATAAATCCCATAATCGACTTACTATCCCTGACAGAAAGAGATAAAATAGGCATGTGTTTCACTTGCTATCTCCTAATGCAATTGCAGTTCCCTGAACTATTAGGGCCCTTTCTCTTTGAGAATCTAAAGCCACTGGTATTACCTCTTACAGTGCAACACATGAAATAAATGTGAGAGAGGAAAGCCCCTTTTCATCCACTTGAAAAAAAAAGCCACCTAACTGAAGCAGCATATAGAAAATTTGATTAATTTTAATCAAATTAGTTTGATTAGATGATACACAGGAGATAAGGCAGCAAAAATCTTTTGGCTACACTAAAACAGCAAATTCTACAGACTGCTCTAGAAAACCTGTGGTAAGTGTGTAAGCTGTGCACTAATGAATTATGAGCCCTGATACATCAGGGAAGTACGTGAGGATTATTTTAAATTTTTTTAGTCAAATAGCAAGGAAATAGCAATATAAAACCAGACTAAGAAGAGACAGCTATTACAGCATTGGTTGTAAATTTACAGTTCAATCCCTGTATGTCAATTCTGGCTACTAGGAGAGGAATTTTGGATGGTCAAGATTTGTATGTTGATTTTTAATTAGAATTCTAGCATTCATTTACAGATGAGCCCACAATGTTGATTAATTACCTAGCTTTGAGAGGGCTAACTGATGTGTTAGCAACACAAAATACCACAGAAACACAGAACACAGTCATTAAACTGAATTTGTGTCTCTGTGATTTTTCATGAACAAAATTATTTTAAATAAAGCCAGAAATCTTCTTTAAAAAATAATATTCTCTACTAGTCAAAGTTATGCTGATTTTTCTTGTTTTCTACTGTAGGTTTTAAGAAGTCACGTGCAACAAGTGACTAGTTTACCCTCACATTTCCCACAACAAAATTATATACTTTATCACACAGAATTAGGGTGATGAACACCAAATATTACCTGAAAACAACAAAATCTATAGCTGGGCCGTATATACACCTTAAAAATGAAGCACCAATGCTAATCCTCATGCACTGGGTGGAAAGTTGGTACCTTTAACAATCCAAAACTCATTAACAAAGAAGCTAAACTTTAAAAATCAGATGCAGAGGGTCAATGCATTGCGATGCAAGTGACAATTTAGTTCAAGTATGTTTCATTTTACAAGAGCTGAAGTTAGAAATGTTAAGTGTCCTAAACTGTTTTCTCTTATTAGACATGAGCCTGTTCTAGCTCCCTACTGGGGAGCAACACACAGGAACACTGGAGTATTTTTTTCTTCAGTTGAACCATTAATTTTTGGAGCGATGTGCATGTGTCCAATTAAATGCAGTAACTGTTAAAATCATTTTTCTGAAAAACAAATTATTACAATGAACAGTGATCTATTTTTTCATAAGCTATCTCCTTACCATTAGAGGAAGAGCCCCTATCTGCAAGTGATGAAGTCGAGGAGGTGCATGATAGTGGGCCAAGTGAGGATGCAAGGGCCCTGGAGGGTAGGTAGCTGCAGTCACACCAGCTTCAATTCCTAGTTCCCTGTCACATGAATGAAAGTTGCATTACAGTAAAGGTAAAAGTGACTCCTAGATACAATTCCACTGCTTTGGAAGCATACAACACATCTCAGCTAGAGTAACATTTTCATGAGTTGTTGGGTTTCTTTAAACTTATTTTCACTTTACTAAAGAATGATCTTAATCCTACTATAACTAGAAGCTGTTTTTAAATCAGCTGTGAAGATATAGTATAAGAGATCAGTAGAGGCAACATTTATTTTATCGTGCACAGGATTATTATCCATGTAGAGTCTTCTCTGTAGCTCAGGCTCTGGGAACAGCAGCTGTGACACACATACCTCTTGGTCAAAAATATCTTTTTTTAAATTGAAAAATACACTGCAGAACTTTAAATTTAAGCTTCGTGAGTGGGCCTGATGCAATTTTAAATAGGCCCAAAGGAGAGACTGAATAAATTAGTCTGTAACTCAAATCTAAACCTCTGTTGTACAAAGAACATAAATAAAATTACAGTCTTCAGACGTTTTACTTGTCTTTTTAAAAACCAGTTCTTGAAATAACTACCTAGAGTCAGTAACACTCAGTCCCATTTTAAAAGCAGAAGATAAAACCCCCTAAGAATCTATTTAAGATACTGAGTACTCAAAGCAGTATTTCAAAGACATACCAGCATCATCAAATCTTAAACTATAGGTGCAGCATTACCAGCCAGCATTACCAGCACTATGACCAGCACATTATGGTCTTTTGTCCTGAGTCCCAAAGAACTAAAATAGTATCTGATTACCCACCAGGCAGATCTCTCTGGAGCTTGTCGTGGATGGGAAGACATTGTCTGAGGCACATGAATGTGATGCCCATGACCATAATTGGGATGCATTCTGTGCGGATGCGGAGGAGGCCGTTCATGGGCACGTCTGAAAAACATAAAACAGCATCAGTTAATTTCAGATTCTTGCTAGTATCAGGTAAGCAACAACCATAATCAAAATATTACAGAATGAATTGCTGGAATGCATTCAAAATAAAAACCTCTTCCCATAAACTCTTTTGATATCAACTTTAGATATATATAATTAGAAACTAATTGCAATACAGATTTCCTACTCCAAGATAAAGCCAGCTTCAGCTTCACTTGGCAGATGTGACTACAGAAATACTGACAAAAATATTTACCCCTAACTTCAGACTGCAAGTAGGAAAGAAAAAGCCACACAGCAATCATGTTCAGATTCATAGTGATTCACATCTAAGCTGTGGTTTATTTCTAGTAAAACTATACCAACAAAAGTCATTAGGGGAAACTTAAAACACTACTCAGAGGACATTTTTCTTGAAACATGTTTGCATCATAGCTCAAGTAATAACAGCACACATTTTTTTCCATGCCAGCTGGTACAGAACAATTACAGCTTTGGAAAAATACGTTAAAAAAACTCTGTTGGCTGACTTCTGTTACTTTGCCACTTTTCAGTTACAGGAAGAAACTAATTACTGTTTTTCTTTCCATTGGTTTCAATGCTGGAAGTATACAGGAGCAACTAGAGAGCTCATTCTTGAAGTTCTGTTGGATATTTGGAAACATTATCTCCAGAATTAAAACAACTTAAGCCACGTTGTGATTGAAGACCAAGACGGTACTGACCTGATTTCTGTTTACACTATTGTCATTAATCTAGTTTACAACAACAGTAGCATCTTTTAAACACATCACCAAAGCCACCCCTCAACAATTATCACATTTTCATACAGACAGTATTCAGTCTCTTCCTTCTCTTTTAAAGACATAAGGGCAGAGTGAAGCTATGTATCTATGGTTAAGTCCAAATTAAAGTCTTACTTTAAATTGTTCATTTCATTTCTAGGTAAATTAACCAGATAAAAAGAATCTTAAAAGCATCAATAAGACAAAACACACCGTTAAGGAAAAAATTTGAAAAGAACTTGTGCTTTGCAGCTTGAAAAGGAATTCCTGCCTGTTATCTAGGTGAGTAACAGGCAAGAGAAACATAAGCTTCCCTTCTCTTCCACTCCCCATTCATGCCTTACCTGAAGACACCGTCGAGAGACGTAATGAACAAGTTCAGTCTTAACACTCACACAACTGGGATGGTATGAAATGACACTGCTTACCATGGTTTAATACTAACAGCTCCTAACCATGCAATTAACATTTTAAGATTCACATGCAACATTTTACAAACCTGAGGGAAATGAATTATATGTTTAGATATTGTTCTGAGTACATTTGTGACATACGTTGGGTGTTGCATCATTCTTCTTCTCTGGACCTCCATCCTCTGGATCACTTCATGAGGATGTAGCCTCTGTGCTGGAGGTGCTGTTGCAGGGATGTGATGGGATATAGGCTGGTGTGTTGCAGGAAGATGCTGTGGTATTGGAGCAGCTGCGTTGGCTAAAGGATGAGTTGGTGGTGGAGGTGGAACAGGATGAGAAGATGCATGAGAGGAGATTGAGGGATGGAAGGGATGCACGGGATGAGGGATAACATAATCTACTTGAGGTGGAGGTTGTGGCTGTGGAGGAGGATTTCCATGAGAGTGAGGACATGCAGAAGTTTGATGGTGAAGAGGTCTGGTCAAAGAAGCATCTGCAATGAAAACATCAAGTGCTTTTAATTTGGTCAGTAGCAGGTTTTGACTTGAATTTATTTCAAGAAGTATCTTCACACAGGTGCTTCAATATTATCACAACATGGATTATGTCTTATGCAATTTTTAAATAACGTGATTCCAGCAATATACCCTACATGAAACCCACACTTTCTACAGCCAAAAAGTATTTCACTTGCCAATGTTTGTTAAAAGAAAGAAAAAGTATCTGAGATGCATGCCAAAAAAGGTACATATGGTGAGAAATTTTACTTTTTTTGTTTAAATTTTTAAAAAATTCAATCCCCTCCCACAGGTCTGCAGAGACATAAAATCCCAGAAAGGAAATGGCAATCAAAAGAGTTGACTCTCTGAGCTTGCTGAAGGAGAACTCATTGCAAGTACTGGTTGCAGGATCAAAGAAAAATAAATAAAAAGGCATTACTAAAATATAAAGGAGATGAAAAATTGAGTAAATACAATTTTTGAAGTCTGAATGTAATGAAGGTCACTCAAAATATTTTAACTTTACCTTGCTCCTGTTCAAACCTCTAAGACAAGCTGAACTGTTTAAATACATTTCTTAATACGTGTTTTGCTAGGCCAGTTCTAAGATCAAAGCAAGCAGAGAGTACAAGTTTTCATACCTTGTCATGGAAGCTGTTTTCTAGTTTGTTTGCCCCCCTCCCCCAGTACCCAGTACTTATCAGTACTTACAAGGAGAATGCATATAATGCCGACAGGAAGAGAGTGATGCCTGAGGAGGAGGTTGGGGCTGTGGCTGTGCAACCATACTGGATCCATATCCATCTATTGTTATTGACTGGCTTGGGCCAGCACCAGCCTGATGCCCATAAATTGCAGTTCGAGATGAAGAACCAGGACAGCAGGGGTCAAAAGCAGATGTTCCATGAAAAGCACCACTTCCATGACTTCTTATACCACTGCTGCTTAAGTCTACTGGCAATGCCTGCTGCATAAACAAACCACCTTTTTTCAAGCAATTCTTCAGATATTGAAAACAAAATCACCCTCAAACATAATGTGATAAAATATTAATACTGCCACAAGCAACCGAGATGCAAATTTTTAAGTTTCAAGGCTTGACTCTGGAACATTCTTTAGATGTCATTAAAAATTCTTATTCCTAAGTTCTTGAATCTGGTGAGAAAGACAATTAATTACACCAGATGCATAAAAAAACCAACCAACCCTACGATGGATAAATCAGTGAGTATGTTGGAGGCAAAAAAAAAAAAATCATTAAGTGTTTTCAGTTTGCCTAATGTATTACACTTAGAACAGAAACCAGAGTGATACTGACTCTGCCTGTTGTAAATTGTTTTCACAGCATTGTTCTTGCTTATAGCCATAGTTTTAGAGCTGTGATTTTTAGTTACCTGAAGTCTTAAAAAGCAATGCTTTTAGAAGAGGAACTGTTTTACAACTTTTATAACTAGAATATTAGACTTGATTTTTTATTCCCTCACAGCAGCTCAATTACATGCACTGCAAACCTGTTATGACTGGAAGTTTATTTAAGGTATTTGTTTGGTTTGCTTCAAGAGCCACCTATGTCTTAGAGTCATCAAGCATGTCAGCTGTCAATGATTACTTGTTGGATTATAATATTTCTGTAAAATTTAGCTTTTTTTGAGTAAATATATTATAGCTCAAATTTTCCTTTCAGTTCCCTTCCATAATGCCTGCTACAGAACAAAAGGATAATTCACAAGTCAGTATACTATTCCATTCTCTCATATCTGTTACAACTTGAAATCACAAAGGGAGAGTCACAAGAATTAGACATGCCTGGTCATGGTAACTGCTGCCAGAACTGCTGCTTGATCCACAAGGTGCAGGCACTGGAGGAGGCCTTTCAACAGGGCAGCTGGAGTCACTGAATGAAGGAGATAGTGGAACAGCTGGGTGAGGGTTGTGGTGGTGGTGGTGGTGATGCTGAAAGTGGTGACCATGCTGCTGAAAGCAGCTTGTATGTGGGTGCCCCAATGCATGATGAGTCTGTGAAGGTCCTCCACAAGGAGAATGCTGAGGGCAGCATGATGGCAACCTTGGCATGGCTGGAGGGCCAGTTTCCAGTGTTGTGTTAGATGCAGTTCTTCTTACATCATCTTGAAGATAAAAAAAGTGAACAATGAAGTCAAAGAAATTAGTAAAGCTGACCACCATAAAGCAGTATCTTGAATAGAAAAATAAATGGTACTTCAGGATTAAATAATAAACCAACTGAAAAACAGATCTAGGCTAAAACAAAACAAACTGGATAAAAAGAAAACATTTACCTATGTCTGCCAAATGAAGCAAAAACTGAATGTTTGAGGTGGATGCACTCATAGGAACCACTAGAGTGTGAATTCACACTTGATTTATTTAACTAATTTAAGACATTTTATCAGTAGGGAAAGGAGAAAATAAGGTGGCTAGTGTGCAGGAACATCAGACGCTTTTGTGGTCAGCTCAGGCTGTACCTCACCTGACTTGCAGACTGAGGCAGAGCATCCATGTTTCAGAGATGTTATGAGTGCCCACCTGTACATCCAGCTCTGTTGTCAGGCAGTGTCTGTACAAATCTGTACAAATACACTTCCAGTGGAGTAATCTACAGGGTGAGGTTCAAGGAATCTATATACATCTTTCACTTCCTTGCAGTACACATTAAAAAAACCACCCCTGTAACACACTGCAACGGATGATTTCATTCCCTATGAACTACATTCTACCTCCTTAAAAAGCAAGGATGCAATTCATTAGGTATAACCAAATCATTCCAGTAGGAAAAAAGCTGAAGGTTCCAGCACAGCTTTCTTTATCTTTGGGGAGAAATCAATGATATTTTTCAGTTTCCTGTCCTCTCAACTTATTACTGTTATATTCAACACTAGAAGTTCACATGCCTAGAGAATGCCAATTTACTTCCTCTACCTCCTTTGTATTGGAGGCACCAACAGCACAGTTTAGAAAGCTCTCTCATTCTATACCTCCAGCTGGAGTACCAGTAGTGCTGCTGCTGGGAAGACTGGAAGTTGTCTCTGGTGCTGCAGGGGGCTGGCTGTTGGAGACGTCTGGAGCTGCATCAGAGGCCTGCTCTGAGGTAGAGGTACTTGAACCGTTGCTGGAAGCAGAACTCACGACCTGTGGCTCCACTCTGGCTGACGTTGTTGGCACAACTGTGGGCTCTAAGCAAAACAAAAAAGCTTTCATGTTATTTAAACTTTAAAAGCTGCTCCACTTTTTTATTGTAAAATAATTAAAAACCAGGAACAACAAGGAATTTTTGATTCAGGTCTTGCCAGATGCTCAGAAAGTTGGAACACAAAGCTTGACAGGTGTAAAAGAGAGTTAATTCTGTTTCACGTGTGTTTGGAAAAAAATTAGAATTATCTTCTTTTTATTTTTTCTTTTAACCAACACAAATTTTAAGAATTAGTAAAAAATAAAAATCAATTCCCAATCAAATCTGACATACCAATTTTTCCTTGATTAATACAATACTTGAAAGATGATTAAATTACTTTGGTACTTTATGCTAAAGGCATTTGTTGAAATATTTTGTAACTCTACAGGCAATTTACTCTATGATTAACTATTACCTTTACCATTTTTAATGCCTACAATGCACAGATAAACTTTTAGATAACTAGCCAAGAACAGCATGGTAACATCTAAATCAGTAGTACTACTTTACAAACTTAAGATGCATAGTACCAAAAACTATAGCAAGATAAACTCAGTTTCTAGTTTCAAAGCAGATCCATTAATTTGGTATTTGATCTTCTCTTAAAAGTACATGCATGTCATTTTGCATAATATGAAGCTAATAGTTGATATATGTAATATTTAATTGGATGCCAGGAGATACACCAAACATTTTATAAATCTTGTTCTCTACTACACAACTGCAAACAGGTTAAAATTAAAAAAATATATATCTCCTTGATGGCATAATTCAAATCCCGCTTTGAACGTCTGCCTTTGACTCTAAGTGTGAAATTTCTAATTAGTCACAAGGCAATGAGGTGACTAGTAATATGAGGCACCATAAAAGGCAATTATCATCAGAAAGAGCTCAGAAGTTTTAGTGAAAATTTCTGCATGGATATAAAAAAAACCCAAAAACAAAATTCAAACATCAAGACACTTCAAATACTTCTTACACAAAGTCTCAAGATAAAATATGACTAGTTTTCATGATTTTTCTCTGTATCTAGTAGTTATATCAGCAATTCAGTGAGCAAGTGAATAAACATATCTCCCTTCTTGCAAATTCATACATTAAAAAACATGATACCTACATTTAAATTCCTTTGGATTTTAATGTGGCATTCCAATATAGTAATTTTATAAACATTTGGGGAGAAATATGTTAGTGTTTAAACTCAGGAAAAAACAGCACGTATACAACACTCATTTAGCTTAATGTTGATATGCAATCACAGTGCTCACAACTGGATGCTAACATATTCTGAAAGCAATCCTGCAATCAGACAATCCTGTTCTATCAGATCCAATCACCCTGCTGGCCTGTTACTGTTTTGACTCACCATCAGCACTACAGACAGTTATCATTCTCCCCCTCAAAACCAGTAAAAGGCAGTGGGCTTGGTCAACCTCAAACTACCACCTAAGAGAAACTTGATTTCAATATACTTCACAGACATTAATCCAAGAAGAAAAGATGGAGATGCAATTCTTATGCTCAGGGAAGTAAGCTAGCAAAGTTTTAAGAACAGAATTTGAATAAATCAGTAAAGTTATGATAAAGCACATAGTTGCCTTGTAGCAGTGTTAATTCAGAATTACCATTTTACACTGGTTCATGTGTGAAATTTGATGCCTAAACGCAAAAATAGTATCCCTGATATTCTGAAAGACTCATCTTAAAAGGGTATTTCCTCTACAGGGTGAGAGGAAACAGCTAGTCTTAATTGGTACTTTTATCAATTACAGAAGTAAGAGTTCATTCAGCAATAATCTTTTTAAAAATACTCTGGTTCTTCAACTTAAAGCCTAAATTCTATAATTTGAGCTTAAAGAATACATAACATAATAGATATCTGTTCCACTTCAGTGATAGAGCAGTTGGGCTATTTTACTGTAGACCCAATAACAATGGCTTTAAAAGGAAGGTCACAAGAGAATTTTTTAACAGGCTTGGAAATTAGTTTGTGTAGAATTAAGATTTTTTCAAAGAATACTTTATAACTGATACAGGTAATTCCATTCTCCTTGAACTGATCATTCTGCTGCTGAAAAAGAAAGAGATTTCTCTGACCAATGCAACTTACCATCTTCATCCACAGTGAGGTCCACTACTTCTGCTGCATTCTGCCTCAGTGGCTGTATGACCGTGGAAATCCTGCTGCGGTTCCGCTGCTCTTGAGGTCGTGCAGCATGAGAACTAGAGCTCTGCCCCCAGTGTGATCTTGTGTGTCCAAGCGCTGAACGAGACCTTAAAAAGGTAACATGTTAAGTACTGACCTAAATTTTGCTATTATTACATTTTTTCCTCACTGAGAAGCTATTTGAAATACTTTTTATTATTATTAGAAAAGCATTTCCTCATGGTGAAACACCCTATTAGTCTGCATTCAGCCGATGTGCACCTACAAACATTACTGCAGCCTTTATCTAATAACAGAATGGCAAAAAAACAACAGGTGGAGTTTGAAAGTCTTTAAACCACGTTCATATGAAACACATACAGGTAACTTATTTTAAAAATTACTGTGAAATGCTACAACCACAGCCAGGCAGCAGTTATATCTGTTGTTATGTTCTAAATTTGTTAACAGCATATGAAGAATCTCCTGGTCCTATGATATTCCTATGCAGTCTGAAACAGCAGATCTGTGAATCATGACAGAACTGTGAAGACAGTACAAATTTGTAAACATTATTCTGTCATAAATTAGCATGCAGAAGAGCCTATTTTCAGAGGATAATTTCTATAATTTAGTTCAAATTTCCAAAATATCATAAAAGTGCAAAATCTCTAGACTTTTCTTTCTTGAACACTGTTTGCTCAACTTCTCCTCTAGGAACAAACACAGCTTGTGTAACCCTTTGTTAAACTTAACAGAAAGGTTGCTTAAGGAGAGGAAATCATAAGCCTGTAACTATACCTAGGAAAAAGGATGGCTTTCTCTCTACAGTATAACACTTTGCACACATTTTACACTCCAATCAATGATGCTTTGCAGTTTAAGTTAGTGGATATTGTCTTTAATTAAGGGAAGAGTATTTTTACAGTTCACATGCAAAAACCTTTGACTTACTGGTATTTACATAAATCCAGTGGCTCTTATTTTCAAACTGAAAAGCAATGTTCTCAAACTTCAAAAATTCACAAGAGGCAAATGTGAATAAAATGGAATGTCTTCACAAAAACCAAAACTCACTGCACAAATCACCATGGAGTTCAGTCTACATTTCTCTTCTGCCTACTCCCTTCATCCCTATCTGTGTAACTCAGTAACATAGCTCAGTATATTTTCCTGTAGTGTAAAAAGCATACTTGCTGCAGCCTTCTCAATTGGCATTCACTTCTATTACACTCCAGTAGTCACTGGAATTTAAAGATGGGGTTAGCTCAAAAAGGCACTTCTTATTTAAAGTTTGGATTTACATAATGTCCAAACAGATTCGTGTGTGTCCTACTAATATTCCAGAATAAAATTTACCTCCCACACACCTCCTTAAAAATTTTGCTATTATCCTCTGGTGATCTCAGATGCACTTTGGTAACAGAAGGAGAGGTTAACATCTCACCTCCTACTTCATCTTCCCCTTCCCTGCAGTTAACTAAGAGTTAAGGTTCATGGGATCACTCCAAGTTTTGTAGTAAAGAAGAGAAGAAATTAACTGTGTAAGGGTACACAGGACTGTCAATGTTTACTTCTCTCATAGCTTCAAATCTAAACCAGTGCAGTGCCTACTAAATTGGTATTTTTTAAATTCATCAAGACATTTTAGGTTTCTTCTTGCACAAAACAACAAGCAGACATGACACAGACACAAACTAGATATAAGTTTACTCCTAGCATACAACTGTACAGTGACCTAACAATATTCATGAGTTGTTTAAACAGGTATGATTTCAAGCAAAGATGGAGGTGGTAACAAAAGAATACTGAACTGAAACAGCCCTGAAGATAGAGTTCTGGGGTTTTATTTCCCTGTTATGATTATATAGGATATTTTTCTGAATGACTAATGAATATGTTAGCTGTATGGTACTGTGTATATTCAGCCTGTGGCTGACTCCATGGAATTGCAAAATGACTAGGTTAGTTCACCTCTGAAGTATGTATGACCAAACTGATTCAACCATCTCATGTAAAGACAAGTCTCAACCAGATCTTAATAGCTTTTGACTATACACATTCCAATTTCAAGTTTTCCTCCTCAAGGGAATTAACTTTAATAGATTCAGCAAAATCTGGCAAATACAGAATAAAACCTCCAGAGACACAGAAGAACAGGAAACCATATGTGGCAGCCACTTTGAAAAAGTAGGATGTTTTCCTGAGTGACTGCCCACCAGTCACACTAACTACAGCCACCCCTACAATTCCAGATTAATTGAACTGGCAAGCTTTGGCAAATCTATGATTTAGTGGGTTTTTTTGTTTTTTGTGGGGTTTTTTTCCTTTGTTTTGTTTTTTATTTATTATTATTTCTTTCTTTGTTTGAGGTTTTCATTGCTCAGGTTTTGGTTTTTGTATGTTTGGGGGTTTCTTTTTTGGTTTTTTTGTTTGATTTGGTTTTGGGTTTTTTGTTTTGTTTTGGGTTGGGTGGTGGTTTTTTGTTTGTTTTGTTTTTGGGGTTTTTTTATTATTATTTTTGTATTTTTGTTTGTTTATTTGGGGTTTTTTTGTAAATAAAAAATGCATGTTATGAATCCTGGTTTGAATCTCTGTGACATTACCTCATGGGCTTTTGGGGGTTGGAACTAGATGACTTTAAAGGTCACTTCCAACCCTGAAAATTCTGTGATTCTGTGACAAACCTGGAGTCCAGCTAAACTATATTAATACAAAGAGATGCAAGTCTCACCTATAGCTTTCACCAACTGTGACAATCTCCACTTCACTATCTGTTGAGGTAACATTGATTTCTTCATTAGCAGTGACCTGGGGAGTGGAGGATGCTTCAATCACCACAACATCTTCATCAATACTTCCTGATGAGGAAAAAAGAAGAAAGTTTGTATACTTCCTCTATCTCAGAAGGTATCATTATCAGAGGCTACTTTTCCCTAGACTGAAAATACATGTAAGTACAGAATTTCACTGCATACATCAAAACTTCAGGTGCACCTTCCAAATACATGACCAGATTGTTCAAGGCAGTAATACTGCTGTAAAAATTGAAGTGAAAAAAAAGGAAGGAGACAGAAAATGGGGGGACTGATATGCAAACTTTCATTCTCTGTATTGGAAGCAATTATGGTTAATTTTATTTGCTGTAACACCAGAAAAATTCAGTTTTTAAGTGTATTCAATTAGAAGCACACCAAGGAGAAAAGTACATGTATCTGAATTTAGCTTAACTTAAGAACACTGCAGTAGTCTGGAGAATAGTATATACAAATTGACAATCAGCCAATACAAACTTGTTTCATTACATTTATCTGAACAACAACAACAAAAAAATCAGCTGAATAGCAATACTTCAGTGACATAAGCAATGCTGAAGTAATGTTCCTAATCTTCATTAAGTAGCTCTTCCACATCAAGACACCAGCCCTAGAGCTGGCAGTACTAAGAGGTATGAAAATTACATCTTTAACTGTCAACAGGATTTACTGTTTCTTCTCTGCCTTTCTTCATACATGGAACAGAATAAAGTTTTTGAAACATCACAAAACCACACCAGTTCATTCCGATTTAGACAAGCTCCTACAAAGCAGATGAAAGGATAGTGTTAAAACAAAGAAAAGCCTGAAATAATCTGTCAAAAAAGGTTTCAGAGCACAGTTTCTGTGACAGGCCAACAGGATTACAGGGTGCCTGCACCCAGCTATCAAGGAGAGCCCCATGAAACTTCAGCAGGACCGTATATGAGGGATTTATCCCAGTATTACAGCATTCCCTTGGCAAGGCAGTCAAGAATTAAAACTGTACCAATACTAAAAAACTAGTGAAATTTAATGTGCCTTTGAGTATTCTGTACTATCAAAGCTGAAAACAAATAAATAAATCTAAGTTCCCTGCTCAGTGCACTTAACATTAGATGTCTGCTGCCTCTAACCACTCCAAGCCTCAGCCTGACAATGATGTTTTGCAGTTCCACCCAATGTCACTCTGCAGGTTAAGTCAGTGTCTGAAGGTGAACTTTACTGGTATGTCAGTTGGAGTAGCTCAAGATGGCTGACAAGTTTTAGAGTGCACAACCCTGTAAAGCAGAAGGAAGGTTTCTTTAGTGAAGTGACTGCCACGTAGAAATATACAAATGCTTTTTCAGACGTTTTCCTACATTGTTTCTAAAAATATTTGCTCAAGAGAATTCTGAGGCACTTGCATACCTTAAATATTTACTGCTTAAATTATTCTTAGGAGCCATCTGGTGAATCCAAGGCTACATACTAGCAGAAAAAAGGTGAATATATTTTTAAGGTGTCTATATGGGAATATCCTTGGTATATATACACAGATCTGTAAATTTTTTAGAAAGGGCATAAAACCAACAAATTTGGTATTTTAGTAAATCCCTGTTCTAATGCACTACATTTTACTATTTATGATGCAATGTAGTACATTTGTATACCTAGTACATTTAATACACTAGAATTTACAAAACATACTACCAATCAAGGAAAAAAACCCACACCAAAACAAAAAATCCAAATCCAGAAATATACTGGATGACAAAATACTTGCGTATCTTTCTCAGTATTATTTTTCACCTGCAGTCTACTACACAGTATGTTTTGTATAGTCCAGGTATACTTAATTTATTTGCTTTTATGCACATAACAGTCGCTGTCTTCTGTCTGGAATGAGCTTCAAGCAAAATTGATCTTACTTAAAAGTATACATATGAATACCTTACTCATCTATGTATTATCTAAATAACTGATCCTGTAAGAGAACAGCTAAATCTGTGTAATAAGTGTTACTATACTAATCCTGTACTCCTTGAAGGTTATCTCCCTTCAAGTAGAGTCACTGGACTGCTGGCAGCAAAATAGCAGATATAGGATAGGCATTCTCTACTATCTTCAACATAGTACCTGTGACTATGAAACAGAAAATTATCCTCCTGCAGGTATACACTACTTTTCCCTGTCATCTCCTCAACAACAAAATGCAGCAAGCAAATTATTTTCCAGTCGTTTGTGACTAAAATAACCTTACACTTAATAACCTTACCACTGAAAGACTCATTCTACATTCTAAATGAGCTGGTTAAAAATAAAATTTCTGGTTAAATTACTTTCCACTGAATTTTGGTTGTTTTTTTTTTTCCTACTCACATCCACAAATAATATTTTATACTGTATGAAACACAAAAAAATTAAATTTGTAAGTTTTGCATATCCAACAATTCAGACACATCAACAGCAGTTATTAAGTCGGTTTTTGTACATGAGTAGTAATCAGTAACTTCTATACAGATATTCTTCCTCTTTTAAAAGCATGTTTTATGTTTGAAACCTAGTGCTCAGCCAGCCTAGGCAAAGGCATGAACTACACTGGTTTGGCTATCAATTTGACCATGCTCAAAATTATAATCATCCTTTAAAAAACAAGTAATTCCCTCTTTCAGGCCCTACATCACAAAGACAGTAAATCTGTAAGAATGCAGTACTGTATCAAGCAGAATATAACTCCTAAATAATATAATACCATACAGTCTAATATTTAGATTAGTAAATGAGGATATCTGTACCTCAGAATGCTGTAAGGTTATTTCAGAACTGTAACTGCTAGGTGCCACTGACAGACCACATGCAGTTCTGGGAAGCAAGTTTTAGGATCAAATACTTCAATAATTCAGAAGTTAAAAGCAAGAGACTAAGCTTTGCACAGCATTGTGTGTATAGTATGTGCAATTATACACTGTATAAAATACGTAATTATACTGTTCTTAGCTCTGAAAGACCATGGCATAACTCAAAGATAAATCAATCATAACCAACACAAGTACCCCACCGAGAACATAAATAAAACTCACGTAATATCCAAATTTCTATTGGGCTGATCTATGTCCTTCCTGGATGGTATTTTACATCTCTTTTGCAATTAACATGGGGTTTAGCTACCTTAAATTTACAAGTATGATAGCGAAGGAGTTTTACAATATACAGTTTCAGATGAGACAGTTTGACTGACCAAGCCATAAGTTAAAACAAGAGAGATTTAAAATAAGCAATCAAGTTCCAATGACCTGAGATGACTTGAGTTCCAGCCTTTCACTGAATCAGACTAAGATCTTGAGAGTTGGTCTTGAGACCAACTTTCTCTCAGAGAGCAGCAGCAGCAAGTAAAACTATGCAGAGCAGAAAATCTCTACAACAGTCTTTAACTGAAACCTCTCACAACACTGAGCATCCACAACAGTGTTACAGATGTCATAAAGCACTTTCTTGTTTATTCATTGCTCATGGACAGCTGTCAGTAAATGTGCCTTACCCCTTTTTGAACTTGCTGGTACCATGTGCCTCCTCTACAGCACCTTATGCTGGGGTGAGGTAAGGTAATTACCTAGATAGTAATTCAGCTTGAAATAGATAAAGTAATATTATCCTGCTGCTGTCAAAGAATATGTGAACTTTCAGACTTCTTGAACAAGGTGTGAGCATTAAGCTCTGCTCCAGAGCCCTGCTAAAATGGTTAGCACAACTAATGCCATTTTATGAGGCAAGCAGCCATTTTCTCGACCAAGTGGGTATGATAGTCATTCCCTTTCTCCTCATTCTCAGGCTCTGAAGGTCCTGAGAACAAGCAGATAAACCAAACAAATCTTTTCCTCCCTTCCCTATCTGTCTCAAGATTCCTGGGTGCCAGGATGATTACTCCCCTCCTTGCTGGCCTTGAATGTCCCAGGCATGCAGCCAACCAGGTGGTGTTGACAACTCCACCACAGAACAGGGAGGTGTAACAGCAGACAGAGCACTGTCTATAAAATCAAGATGTTTTAAGTCCTACGTGAGAATCTGGACCAGAACAGCTTCTGGACGGTGAGACCGTGACCCCCTGGTGGCCAGGGACACCTCCACAATCGTCTGCTTCCTCTGAGGACTGAGTGAGTGATTCGTATTCTTTTATGTGATTTTCCAGTCTAGATTATTATTGTTCTATAGATACAACAAACCACATATGAATATTCGACCTGATCTCCAGAGGGTCTGGGTGATTAAATATTACAGGCTGTATTAGAAATTCTGGTTTACACTACTTAGAGACTGCACTATGCTGACTTGTAGAAATCCTCTGCAATTCTAGTTCTAAATCTTGCGCTACACTAATTGCAATATCCTGCTAAGAAAATAAAGCTTTAATTGTAACTAAGATTTAGTGCCATTATAATTCTGCCAAGGATCACTAAAAGAACCTGTCTGTCCTTTTTATGTCAAATTCTAACAGTAGGTTAGAAAACAACAGTTTTTCTGTACCCTAAGACTTACTTGGAATATACTTTCTAATAGCTGTGCAGGATAGGAGAAATTTTTAAAACCACACAAATTGCTTAGGAGTCTGCACCCTGGTGGAAAAGACAGTTAACGACCAGACTTCTGGGGACCTTCTCCAATTATGACCCATGCTGATTAAGGCTAACCCAAAACCCTACTGACTGTTCTTAACCAAGAACATAGATCTTAAGTCCTATCAGCAATGCCAACTCCAGAAATAGCATGTTTTCAGCACAGAAAGCTGCAGCAGCTACAGGGAAGTGCCGAACTGAATTTTACACTACGTTTTACCACTCTGCCTATTTAAAGCTCAGCTATAGCAGCAATGGTTAACACAGACTGCTCACAAGGGCAGGCACTTCTTTCCTCACCACTTCCCACTTCTTCTCCAACCTCTCTCTCTCTCGTAAGAGGCATGGTAGAAAGCATTGGTATTCACTTCCTTGTCTAATAACACTATTGAGAGACAAACTCTGAATTATGAGCTGCATCGGTTACTGTGAGAAAGAAGCACATGCTGTAGTTTTTCAGTTTAAAACTGAAAAATAATCCATGCTAACAGCAGGCAGCTCATTTCCACTTAATACATGTTTATCTTGAACCTGCTAAAAATAATCTGAACATGAAGTGGTGTATGTTTAACATTTTCACCAGCCTCTGGATTTTAAAATATTGTCTATATGCAACATTTTTGCAGACAGACAACAAGTATGCTAGTGGAAACAAGAGGGCAGTAGTGAATAAACTCAGTCTTACCACTCTTAAGTGGCTTTGAACAAAAACTGGAGAAGATTCTCAGCAGTATTACACTTTAAGGAAAGAGGCAAGGCCTCATTAAAATAGAGTTGTTTTTACATTGTCCTTATGCCCCCAACTCTCCTCCATCTTCTGAATGAACTTGAACTGGTCATCCCAGATTTAATGAGGATGACTGCCTTTTTATAGCAAACACCTAGTAAAACAATATCCTCTATTCTCAGGTGTCATGATTTCATATTTGTTCAATATTCTCCCACTCCCAAATCGTAAAGTTCCACAAAAAGAATAGCTAAAGCCCTGACACCAAGGAAAAGGAGGAAAAAACTTTTGTAGTATTATTTGAGGGTTTTTTGGTTACAGTTTTATAAAAGCTTTTGTTAAAAAACACAAACACCTCCACATCTCCACTCCTGTAATTCAAAAAAAAACAGCCAAGTTAATAAAACTAACAACTACAAGAAGCAACTTGCTAAGAACTTATTTTGTTAAAAAGATATTTTTATTTTCCTTCAATAATCAGAAGAAAACATTTTCCAGAACAGTATACACTAATTACATTTACTGATTCTTTAAATGCACTGAATCTGTAGATAAACAACACTGAAAGAAAGTAAATATTTTGTGGCATACCCTTAATACAAATTGTATTAAGTAAGCTACAAGACTAATCACATCACTTTGATGCCTGCTTATTAAAAATTCAGCTATTACTGTATCTTTTAAAATTCTAATTTCTTTTCTGATTATTATTATTATCCTCCATTGTTAACTCTATTCTCTAGAATGTTGAGATATATGCTGCAGGCCTCACATTCTTAGCAAGATGTTCTTTGTCCTTCAGTGTACTTTATAATTTCAGCAGATACATGCATAATCTTCAGATACCAATCGAGAGAAAAAAAATTCTTCCCTAACATTAATAGGCTTGTATAGCATTACTAGCAATACAAGCCTTTCCTCATACAGAAACCATCATGCTTGCTCACACAGAGAAGGTGCACAGCTATTTTCCCAGCTGGTCCCATTTCTGTCCCAATTAATGCAATAACTAGAAATGTCTTATATAACAGCAGAAAGCTACAGAAAGCGTTAATCACAGTTTTATCTTACTAAAAATAGGACACTTTTATGCAGGAAGTCTGCTCAACTTCCCATTTTATCTGCAATGCAAATAAAATGCTCAAAAACCTTCCCATCATGTATTTCTAGTGGAAAAAATCTACAGCATTCACATACTGAGCTCACTTCAAGCGTCAGTCCTGAAGCTCAGATACCATAATGCACATACTTTAAAAAACACCTTAATTCAGTTAAAACAGATACCCATATTTTAATCTAAAATTAACTGGTGCAGAGTGAGTTGATTTTTAATTCATTATATGAGAAGAAACATCTAATAATAATAATAATAATTCAGCAATTAAGTGTTCTTTTTAAGAAGTATAAAAATTAAGCCATTGGTCAATGCACTAAGTTTTGTATTTAAATGAAACAAATTCCAAATTCCAGTCACCCTATCATCAAAATGACATCACACTGAATCACTGAATAAAACAGAAGTAACCTGAACATCTTAAATATTCACTTATCATTACATCAATGATAAGTATCTCTCTCTCCAAAAATGTAGTAGTATATATTATATAATATACATCCTAATATATATATGCTAAGATTTATATATATATATGTGTGTGTATATATATATACACAGAAATATATTAGTATACTAATATGCTAGATATCGCTCTCCAAAAACATTCATTTGAAATACCTGCCGTTGAGGAAAAAAATTGTGTTAGGACAGTAGGTTTTAAAATTTCAAGTAGACTAAAAATTAAATTAAAATTCTCTCTTTAAATATATTTATCAATGCTAGCAATAGATGGTTGCCTAAGAAGCCATAACGTATTTTCCTACCTGTATAACAGTTTCATTATTGCATTCTGCTCTGTGTGGAAAGAGAATTGTTAATAGTCCTACATGATTTTACAGTTATGTAAAACTCTATCCTCTCTGAAAATAAAAAAACATTAGCTTGTAACAGAAGTGTTAACCTAGTAGTTTCCCAAATTTTAAATAGGAATGTATGCTTACCCCCATACATTATTTACAAATCATACCTTTTAATATGCTTGAACATGCATATCAAATCTAACATTTTTAAGCTTAAAAAATTACATTTCTGTCCTCTCAAATATGCATGAAAATAAATTATTTTTGTGTTTATTGCATGTGCAGTAATTCTTTTGTTTCAGTTATTTATGAAGCCCTAGAGCTGCATATGTCACATTTTTGCACTACAAATTTTACTTCTTATATTTAAACAGTGCCTTAAAAAACAACACACAAATTACTTCCTGCTGCAGTGGATAACAACCAATAATCTAGGTTTCAGTACTTCAGCTCTGCTCAAGCATAAATCCTGCCCCAGCATGAACATACACATTTTTTAAAAAATGTGTCCTATTCTTAATAATTTTTTCTTAGAGGAATGAAGTGCACAGTCTTGAGATACAATTTCACTTTCTAAAACGTATTTGTCACTATGCTAAAAAACATGCTTGCACAGATTAACTCTGTTCTGTGTCATACACATCTATTTCTCCATGCTCTCCAAAAAGCTGCCATGATGAACAGAAGGCACAGCTGCAACACTGGGAACGTTACTGGTCCCAGTTTTGGGGCTGCCTTTCATACGGTCAAGTCCAAGATAATTTGTAGATGGAAAAAAACAAAACCAAACCAACTCCCTCATCTCCCCCCCAAAAAACCAACAACAACCCACCATCCCAAAAAACCCTACTCAGGGCATTCAAGCATGCCCTCAAATACTGTGTCAAGACATACTAGAGAAACATCTATATAAACTAACTGTAAGATTACTGCATTGAATTTATATAGGTAAACTATTTGGTATATATGCAATATTCTTCTTTCCACAACTTCATGAATTAATGTTAAAGATTCTAGATTTGTTGCAATTTTACTGGAAGCTCTGAATGCACTTTTCCCTTCAAGAATTTCTGGTATAATGTTCACATTACTTGCATTAAGGCTATTTGTATTGTAATCTCCATAAAAATACAGAAACAACTGCTCCAAAGCACTTACCAAAAAAACCCAAAACACGTATCATACTTGATGGAAGCTCATGAATAATAAGAACCTCAGGAATTTAGTTTTACCTGAAGGAACGGCTGTATTGTTCTGGTGGTTTTCACTAGGTGACACAAATAAGTCTTCCTCCCCTTCCGTAGATGAACTGGAAGAAGATTCACTACTGAGATCATTCTCACTGGAACTGCTGGAGCTGGGTAGCAACGCGTATTTCCTTCGAGCTAACACTTCTCGCTTTTTCCTCTGCATTAATATTCGTTCCTTTTGGTTCTGTGTTCGCTGTGATGAACCTGTTTTCACAAATCTCTTCCTATATGGGAGCCTTCTTAAAGAACTGTTGTGATAACAGGGCCTTTTCATTAACAATCCAGGTACAGACTCTGCCTCAGTCCGAGGCCACTTTTGTGACCTTGCACTGTGAGTTCTACTCGTAGTATTCAACACTGCCTGAGGGTGTCTTACAGAAGCATCTTTTTCTTCATCAGATGTTACTGTGTCAGAGTCTCCAAAATGTAGGCTAGATGAAGGCGAAGAGATACAGTCACTAAAAGAAGAATCATTATCTTCACTCTGTGTTTCTAGATGCTGTCTTAGTCCTAAGATATCTTGGTTTTCTTTATCAGGACAATTCTGAGTGTAGGAAGGACCAGCCTGCTGGCTCTTGCGTTTTTTTCGCACCACAATGCTTTTTTCTTGGTCTGTACGGTTGCCATTCACATCATTCTGCTTTTGAGAATCACCACACAAGTGAGAGAACTCATTCCCAACTTTACTGGCAATCATCTCAACTTCTGCAGTGAAGCTTTTGGCTGCCCCAATAGGCTCAGGGTTCAAGAGGATCCCCTTCAGACTCTCCGGTCTCTTTGGTGCATCAGAAGGAACTTCAGTCTTCATATCCGCTTTTAGAGTATAAACAATATTACATTCAGGAGTCCATTCAGACATGGAAAGTTTTAAGAACGGCCTAGAAAAAAATAAATAGATAAGCATGAAGAAAAAGAAGCATCATATTCTTCAAAAGAAAAACCAAAATAAGATTAACGCCTTTTATCGCTAAGACTAACACTCCAGTGGAAAAAGCAAAACAGCAGTAGCTGCAATACAACTGCTTCATAATATTAAGGATACTGCTTGACAATGGGATCTTTAAGACAGAACTCTTAGAATCATAGAAAGTTGTGGGTTGGAAGAGACTTCAAAAGATCATCTAGTCCAACCCCTACTGCCAAAGCAGCACCACCTATAGCAGGTCACACAGTAACACATCCAGGTGGGCTTTGAATGTCTCCTGGGAAGGAGACTCCACAACCTCCCTGGGCAGCCTGTTCCAGTGCCCTGGAAAGTGAAAAAGTGAAAGTGAAAAAAGTGAAAAAATTCTTCCTAATATTTATACAGAACTGCCTATGCTCCAGTTTATAACCGTTGCCCCTTATCCTATTGTTAGTCACCCCTGAGAAAAGTTTTACTCCATCCTCCTGGCGGTCACCCCTCATTCTCCTCTTCTCCAAGCTGTAGAGACCCAGCTCCCTCATCCTTTCCTTATAAGGGAAATCTTCCACTCCCTTGATCATCTTGGTCACTCTGCACTGGACTCTTTCAAGCAGTTCCCTGTCCTTCTGAAACTGAGGGCCCAGGACTGGACACAATACTCCAGATGTGGCCTTACCAGGGCAGAGCATAGGGGGAGGAGAGCCTCTCTTGACCTACCAGCCACACCTCTTCTAATGGCACCCCAGGATGCCACTGGCCTTCTTGGCCACAAGGGCACATTGTTGGCTCATGGTCATCCTTCCATCCACCAGTACCCCCAGGTCCCTTTCACCTATGCTGCTCTCCAACAGCTCAGTCCCCAGCCTATACTGGTACCTGGGGTTGTCCTTTCACAGGTATAAGACTTTACATTTGGCCTTGTAATACATTAAATTTCTCCCTGCCCAACTCTCCAGCCTGTCTAGGTCCCTCTGAATGGCAGCACAACCTTCTGGGGTGTCAGCCACTCCACCCAGTTTTGTGTCATCAGCAGACTTGCTGCTAGTACACTCTCTTCCCTCATCCAGGTCATCAATAGTACTAGTACATAGTACACTGAATAGTCCTGGTCCCTGTACTGACCCTTGAGGGACTCCACTAGAAACAGACTTCCAACTAGACTCCATCCCACTGACTACAACTCTCTGGCTTCCATCCTTCAGCCAGCTCCCAATCCACCTCTCTACCCGGTCATCTAGGCCAAGCTTCTTCAGTTTAGCTCCAAGGATGCTGTGGGAGACAGTGCCAAATGACTTACTGAAATCAAGATAAACTATGTCTACTCCTCTGCCATCATCCATCCACCTAATTATATCCTCATAGAAGGCTATCAGGCTGGTCAGACGTGACTTCCCCTTAGTAAAGCCATGTTGACCCAATAAGCCTCTTGTTCTTGATGTGCCTAGAGACAGCATCAAGAATTATCTGTTCCATTACCTCGCCAGGGATGGAGGTGAGGCTGACTGGTCTGTAGTTACTTGGGTTCTCTTTATTGCCTTTCTTGAAGACAGGAGTGACATTTGCTTTCCTTCAGGCCTCAGTTCCCAACAACTTATCTAAGATCATGGAGAGCAGCCTAGCAATGACATCCACCAGTTCCCTCGGCATCGGTGGGTGCATCCCATCAGGACCCATGGATTTATGGATGTCCAGCCTCATTAACTGATCCTTAGCCCAGCCCTCATCAACCAAGAAAAACTCGTCCTTTACCCTGACTTCCTCAGCAGCCTTAGGGCTTAGGGACTCCTGAGGACATCCTCCAGCTGTATACACAGAGACAAAGAAGGTGTTTAGCAATTCCACCTCCTTTGTATCCTTTGTCACCAGGGCACCCACCCCATTCAGCAGTGGCCTACATTGCCTCTAGTGTTGGTTTTATCTGCTAGGTATTTGAAGAAGATTTCCTGTTGTCCTTAACTTCTCTTGCAAGGTTTAATTCCAAGGAGACTTTAGCTTTCCTTGTTACCTCTCTCCATTCTCAGACAACAGTCTTATATTCCTCCCAAGTGGCCAGTCCTTCCTTCCAAAATCTATAGGTTCTCTTCTTCCATTTGTGTTTACCTTCCCTGTTCAACCATACAGGTCTCCTCATTCCTTTTCTTGATTTCCTTCCCATTGGGATGCATCAGTCTAGAGCTCAGAAGTGGTCCCTGAATATTAACCAACCAAAAGTTGACTCATAACTTGTATTGAACGGAAGTTCTTACAGTGTGTGAAAACATTATAACTTTAAATTATTCACAAATACTGACGTATGATGCCTGAAAAATGTATAGACGGTATGTGTTTTCCTGATGCTTAAGCATGACAGTTTTACAGACTACTGCTTATAGAAGTTGTACAAGTTTCAGGAAAATAGTTCCAATAAATATCAACTAAACTGCATATTTAGATAAGGCCTACATCTTCCACTGTAACAGTATATATGGATAGGAAATACCTTTAACACATTCCATGGTACAGTGTGGTGACAACTGAGCCACAGAAATAAGTTACTTAGAATTCGTGGGTTTTTTTCTGACATAAAAAGGAAGAACAGGACCGGCTTTTGAACCTAATTATTTTGGGGTAAAGTAATAGAAATCCATTGATTACCTATAGTTTCTTTAAAAAAACACTACACATAATAGTGTAGTCTACAAAGCTATTTTCAGCCCATGTACCTTTGACTCTATCCTACCACAAAAACTGGGAATATCATATTACATGTTTCCTTATTAGTTGGTACCAGGCAGGTTCCCCACTCTGTCAAAATATTAGGCTGTCAATGTACAACAATGCAACATTAGCCTCAAAGAGTATTACAAAGAAAAATTTTTGAACTGGAAGACTACTGAGAGACACAGGTAACAGGAATCTCAGTAGTAGTTTCACCTTCAACTTACTTCATCTGGCATTTCTGCCTTTAATTCAAATTCCCAGAAGGAAGTGACAAAAGACTTTGGTTCCTACAGGGATAAACACTTAAGCAATCTTTACTGTAACTAATGGAACTTTTTTGTGCCTCAGATGAATAAGGCTATAGAATAAATTTGATACTTGTACTACTTAGGAAGTTAAGTTTTCCCTCTTTAGTTCCTCCCTCACCACTTCTTTAAAGGAACATCTCTTATGCTCTTCTAGAAATGTTTATGCACTGAACCAGAATGTAGAGCTCATCAATCTGAAAAATAAATTTTCCAGCCAGATTAGACACCAATCCAACTCATTACATATGCACAGAAATATGTAATAATATCTGAACATGTATTTGGAATTAGATCTTAAAATACAGTCAACTCCCTTCATGATCAAGAAAATATCTCCTTTTTAAGTCGTCAAAAAGCACCTTGATCCATTCTCTCAAGCTTGGCTCTAGTAAGTACACAGCACTTTGACACACGACCAGACAACCACTTTGCAGAAAATGCGTATCTCAAGCACAGGCTTCTTACAGAACCCCACATTACTGGTCTCTATCCTGTTACTGCAATACACACACATAAGCCAGCTAGCTAAACAGTTTATTCAGCAACTAACTCAATTTCTAGCCAACTGCACAAAAAGCAGCCAACAAAAAGCTTCACTTACATAGCAGTTAGTCTATGTCCTCATTTTCCCCACCTTCAGTTTCCTGCTCCTCTCTCATTACAGACACAGTGATTTCTTTCCCCTTTTGGCTGATGCACAATCCACTTCTCAGACCCTGAACACACTTACAGGCAGCTCAGGTATCCAGTGGGGTTGAGCATAAAGGACCGTGCAGAAAGATATTCTCCCAACACTGACAGGTCTCAAGACTACCAAGAGCTTGTGGAACATAAGCTCAGGAAGAACCCAGCAATTCCATTTCCATAGGAACTCCATGCTAGCTGTTATGTCATCACCCCAACTGACCACTTCTGGAATGATACTGCGCAAGACAAATACTGAAGATTATCTCAGAGAGGAAGTTTCAGTTGCATTTGTAGTTCCTTTATTCTGCCCTCTTACTTTCTTTGCATATGTTCATTGAACTCACAATTAATTCTTAAAATTAAATCCCTTGCCTAATATATGACTTTCATTAGATTTAACTTTTAACAGTATTTTTACTCTGACAAGCTACTATTTGTACTCTTTTCTTCATGAGGAAATCCTCATTGTTCAGGTCCGTTATGAACAAAGAAATCTTGCACTGCGTATACTTGGTCCTACCACAGGACTTTTTTTGACCTGGCCAATATGGCTACCAAGAGCTCAAAGAATGCACCAGCACTAGCTGTATTTTGGAATACCAACAGTAATTTCTTTCCTCCAATTAAAACAATTTTATTCTTTTGGCGAGGCTCTTCCATCAGATGAATTAAGATACCAAGAACAGGATAATGAAAAAGTTTGTGAAATTCATACAAGACCTTCAGCAGCAGTGAGACAATTTAAGTGCTATTCCCTTTCTCAAGGGCAGAGAGCCAAACAAGACTTAATTCTATGAGCCTGATGCAGAGAAGGTTAACAGAAGACTTGAAGCCATTTGAGAAGCTGCACCCCAAACACAATGCCATGAAGTGCTATGATGCTCTTCTCCAGCAAAAATTAAGAATTTGCTGAGCAGCTGATGAACACCCAACATACACACTTGTTAGTCTAGAGAGGCAGTCATGCCCCATTCATTTCATTCCTATCAAGTAGGGACAACCTGTACCATGCAGAGTAAGGAGTAAGAAAGAAAACTATTATCTAATATTCAGTTCCACTATCAGCAAAAAAACTGCAATCAGATTTTTAAACCTTTTTGCACTGTTCTTCACTTTCAGTTGTTCTTCATTTTCACCACTTCATGAGACAAACTGTGTTCTTTTAAAGCTTGTTGTAACTACTAAATTTTAGCATACTGTATATTGGTCCTCTAAACTTTGCCAGAAAATAGAACAATTGACAGTTAAATATCTATGCATCTTTATAAAACAGCAACAATGAGAAGGTAATCCAAAACTCTTATTATGTCTGCTTCGATATCACATAGCACCAAGCTATACAATATCCTTTATTCACAGGACAACGTGAAATATACCAATAAACCACTCTTAATTTCCTTTGTTTGCTTTAATGCAGCCACAGTGATGACAGCTACTCCAATTTTTGAATAACAAAACTACCTGAGAATAATACTTATCTTTTGCCCTACAGAAAGGGTACAGTAATGTGCTTAGTACTAGTTACTAACTGCGTGGTAACGTTCTAGAGATAGCCTCTTGCCTATGTTCTCCCAAAGACACTCCATTGTATCCAGCCCAGACAAGACTTTTTCTGTGCTTTGCAGAGGAGTGCTACAGTTAAATGAGCCACAGCAATGCAGACAGGCTTACTCTGTGCAGCTGATTCCAGGAACCATCACCGACTTGGAAAGTCTGCTATTAAACTATGTCATTTCAAGTGCAGTACTACTCTTACTAACCTTTGCAAAGCCATCTCAAAGATAAGTCAGACCACAGCAACTGCATTGTAAAGTATTATCACCAACATTATCCGTCCTCTGGACCGGCAAAGCCTCCTTAATTTTATCTCTGAAAAAAATTCTTCTGAGACCTTCCAGGTTGGTTTCCTCATGCATAAGTCAATTCATATTAGTAAAGTGATTATCCTGCAACAGAAATGTCAGGTCACCTAAAGAATAGTTATAGAATGCCTCTGTCACGCCATGTTATCATTCAGCTCTGAGACTAACCACCATGGTATTCTTATGGAGAGACTATTCAAAGTTTCTTGTCTCTCACTTCTAATTTAATCCAAGACAGGACAGCTACAAATGGATGAGCTCTTCTCCAGGACTGAATCTATGTCCTGCCTCCAGATGGAACAGATGAATTGCAAAGAGCACGTGCAGCTGTAAGTGCCTCAGCTCGATGAGCTAGCAGGCTAAGAGCAACTCTGCATAAGAGCCCTACAAGCAACAACTTAGTTCTTCCACATTACACCGTGGATCAGCCCACAACCATGAGGCATCCCTAGAAACCCTAGAATCAATCAAGCATCATGAAGCATTAGCATGCACATGCCCACTTGGGCAAGAAACATGTTTGGCTTTGCACAATGGATGCAAGCAGGTGGAGCTGAGACACAAAATGGTGTTCAAAAGCACATTCTTCAGTCTGACAGAAAGACAGTCTTCATTTGCTCTGTCCTATGCTCAAACTCAGCCCATTAACACTATGTAAATCATGAACTTAAAACATAAGGATTATGGTTTGGCAATCAGGAATGCTTTGGCTTCAGTGAAGTCCAAGACAAACATAACAGCAACAAACTTGGAAATAAGGAGTTGTAGCTTTACAGAAGAATGACAAAATACACTTTTTTATTGGAGCTTAAGATCTTAACTAGGAATTTTGCTTCAACCAACTTTAAGAGTATTGTTTCCAGAGACAGCTAGAGACGTTCCAAGTTAAAAATCCAACAAAACTGTATTAAATTATTTATTTGTCCCCTTGGCAGCTTTGACTTTCAAGGTACATGTAACTTACTAATGCTGTGTGGTTCCGCAAACACTTCTTGATAAAGTTTTGAGGAACAAAGATGTTGTCTTTGCTACAACTGCTATCAAGAATCTTGCATGCAAGAACTATGGAATTACCATTAGGACAGTTCTATGCTGTTCAAGAAACCTATGAGAAGCAGAGGATTTTTCAGATACTGAACAGAGCAGACCCACCAGTTCAAAGTGGGAAAGACTGCACAACAAACTTCTCCACTCCCTACCCAGTAGAGCCAAGTGGTAGTGGGTAAAAGCAAACATCTTACTTGATAGCATCCAAGTATTAGGACTGTGCTTTACGAGAAGCAAGTCTCTTGCTAGTAAAGCCATGAACCAGCCTTCTCAGATTTCACTTGGTAAACAATAAGGAAGACATCACTTCAGTTCATAGTAATTACTTTTCCGAATAGCACAAGCTATAGAAAACAGCAAAATAATCTTGTTTGCAAAATTTTGGGTTATTGAAAGAAATGTTCTCCTTCCTTTCCCTCTGCTCCATTAGGGGTCTCTGTTAGGCCTGACATCATCCCACCAAGAAAAACATTGAAAGAAGGTCACTAGTCTAACACTTCCAAGAATAAACTTCACATTTCTTTTGAGAACACTGTAGACTTTGGAAGCAGCACATCACTGTCACCTACACTGATAAAACTTAGAGACTATGACTGGGAGTAATTATCCTGTCCCTATCCTGTATATGTGCTGTGTCTATGTGCTAAGTCTCTTCTCATATTCCTAAGCTGCTTCTCAATCACACTCAGAAGCAAACAGCTAAAGTACTAAATATCTGATGATAAAACTGACCTAATGGAGGCTGCACATTAGTAAAGCAGGGAAATCTGTACACAACATCTGCCTACAGCAAATCCATCTCTCTGCACTATCCCCATTGTTTACATGTGAATTAAAACCTCCTGCTCTTCATCCCATCCCCCCAGCAATTTTATCCCCATTTATTCAACTGTCTGACATCTAAGCCTCCACAGTTCCTCAGCTGGGGAGGGGGGCACTATTACCTATATCTTCTCAAAAGAATGTTGTCACCATTAGAGGAAATATAAACAACTGAGACTGAAGACTCTTCATCTTGGGAAAAAAGGCAGTAACTGCTGGCAGCTAGATGTTACTGCAATATGGCCACCTCCACTGAAAGACAAGACTGTTATAACTGATCTGGTTACATAGGTCTACAAAGTTATTAATTTGAAGATAAAGTACCCCTCGAAAATATATTAAGATACATTCTTAACACACTTTTACAAAAACCACTGCTTCATAAATGACACATTTCTGAAAGGTCAGAACATTCCCACCCATATCTTGAAAGGACACATGAAATATGGATGAATACTAAGAGCTGTTGTTCACCCCTGGCCTCCTAATATTAGATATAACCACAACTATAGCTGCCAGAGCTTTAACCATCAATAAAAATGAAAGATGTTTAAATATGCAAGACTTCAAGAGTTTTAAAACTGGAAGCTTGGTGTCTTTTACACTTTTATTTAGCTAAAGTGAAAAGCAAAACGTTCACACATCCTTTTCCATCTCTGAATTCCATAGGTCATTTTATACTGTGGATGACAGCATGAGACTGGAAACCAGATGTTCATTTGATCAAATTAATCAAGGTCATAGTTTTCCCTATCTACATCAGCAAGAGGACACATCTGAATGAGTGACCATCTTCGCTAACAGTTTTCTTGGTTGTTATTTTATGTTTGTTGGTTTTTCCTCAGGTAGTCCCTTTACCCATCAAAATGATTAATAAAAGCATTTAAACTGGTGGAAAACTACTTTGATACCAAGGACTAGAGGTATGTGAATTGTAAGAAGCTTTAATTTCTGTTTTTAAGAATGACAAAATATTACAATTCTTTTAATATTAACTTTCTTTAAAAATGTTTCTACTAAGTGTTCAGAATTAAACTATCTTTGGTTTATCTACTGGTTACAAGATGTAAGGCCTTATTTCACTACCTGAAAACCTACTTTTCCTTTATTAAGTTTATAATACAGATATTCCCCTCTGATAAATGCAACATAGGCCTCCATTCCAAGTAATCAATTCTTATATTTCAATTCTGAAGTAATGCCATTAAAATAAAGTTCTTACCTCCTGCATTATATCTTGTTTTGGAGCAGTACTTGAGTATCAGGAATTAAGGCTATCATTTAATCAGCTAAAGCAATCAGGACTTGCTTATGTTTTCACAAAACCATTTCAAGCCACCGAAGAGCTTGCTTAAACAAAACAAAAATTCCACGAATGCAGGCTTAGCTCTAATCACTGAAACACAGACACTTAAAAATAGATCCTTAACATTTGTCCCTTTCAAGAACTGCTACAAACCTAGCTCCCTCTGAAGATCCTGGCCTACATTTCAGAATGAACGTTGCTTCCTTGTTTGTCAGGCAAAAAACAATTGACAATGATTTTTTTGTTAATATGGGTTAAGAAACAGAATACCAACTTTGCAAGCAAAACAAATGACGTTATGACAAACCCTATTACGCACACAAATAAAACTCGTTTCCGTAAGGGAGAACTTGTGACAAATTTTGAAGGAGACCAAACCCAGAAGAGTGCTGCGGATTCCCGCAGTGATGATACTGCTTTGTGCGTCAACGAGGCACTGAAAATAAATAAATAAATACATACATACATACATAAATACAAACGGCATGAAGTTCCCGACCGCCGAACTGCCCCCGCTCCCCCCGGGCAGCTCCGTCGCCAGGGGCAGCCCAGCCCGGCCCGGCTCGCCCCGGGCCCCCAGCGGCTGCCCCACCGGTGCGGGGCAGGGCGGGGCGNTCCTCCCGCCCGCCGCCGGTGCCGCGCCCCCTGCCGGGCGGAAGCGGTGTCACACAGCGGGGCTGCAGCGCCGGGGCCGGGACGGGAAACGGTGCCGGTTCGGCGCCCGCTTGTCCGGAACGGAGAGGGTAGATCCGAGCAGATGTCGAGGAAGGTAGCCTAGGCGGGACGGCAGCAGGCAACCACCATTGTCCCGGCCCGCCTCGCTGCCGCTCGTGTTGCATTTCTCGCCCCGGCTCCTGTACGGAAGCGTTGGTTCTGCAGCTGTACCCGGTGATGTGCGGTCCGTCGCACGGCGGTGTCTGCGGGATGCTGCGCTGGAGCTCGGCCGGCAGAGCTGAGCCCGCGGCTGTCAGCCCTCTCTGGTGCTGCCCGCACGGGCCCCTCACCGAGCCCGGTGTTCCGAAAGCTGCACCAGCAGTGGATCCCGCTCCCTTCCCCGGAGCCGGACCCGAGGTGCGGCGGGCAGGAAATGCAGACAAATCGCATTCACCCCCTTCAGAAACAGGGATTTAATTTGCATTTACACCAGTAATGCACTTACTGACACAGCAGGAGGTGAGCCGTCCCGCTCTCCTTACCCCAGTACGCCGGTTCCGTGGGCCGCTGCCCCGCACAGCGCTGGGAAACCTCCCTGAGCAGAGCCAGGGTTAACTTCCCAACTGCCCAGCTCTCCAAAGGCCCCGGTATCTTTCTATCCGACCTGACCTTCCCTCAGAATAACTGTTTTGAATGGTCATACCAAATATGACAGAAAGGTATCTCTTGGCAGAGAAAACAGAGTTGCTATATGCTTACCGATTGAAAGAGACACAAAGATTAAAAAAAAAAAATAATCAAGGAGCTATAGAGTAGCTAGACAGTTCACAAATTAAAAAACAACGCAGGGTAAGTATAATCTTGATTTCTCCCAGAGCAAAGTCAGAGTGACCAGATAAAATGCGGTAACTGTCTCAGATATGGTAGAGCTTGGCTAAATTAAAATAAAGGCATAATTCCTAGGATCTTTACTATGATTTCCTAATTCCTGTTTCACTATAGGCTACCTGCTGACAAAAATCTAGTTAACTTGTAGGCCATTTCACCCTTACATGTGACAGAAATTAGTTAGTCCATTATTGACTATTAATCATTAATCATTAATCATTTAAAGTGACAGAAAATGCACTTCCATTCACAGAATTATTCACAGTTATTTAAAAATAGTTTTTAATATTTTTTTTAACTTCTACCTATGCCCTTTGATGCATATTTTTAGAGTTACTTCAGCCATTGTTTTATAATCTTGTGGAGCTTGACAGCTGTCTTGAAAATATGTTATTGGGTTCTTGGACAAAACCAAAAGGCTCTCCTTTTAATACTTCCTCCCTACAGAAAACTAAAAGGTTAAATCGATTCAATCTAAATGCAAGTTTCAGAATAGCTTTCTGGCTACTGTGTCATCAATTCATAATGAACTCTTCAACCACTAACTAGCGCTAAACAAACCCATTTATATGCACACCCCAGGGCCTGGCAGAGCTAAAGACAAAGAAGAAACCAATCTTATCTAAGATCAAACTATGCCAACCAGCAGGAGATTGCACTTTACATTTTCGGCAAAAGGACAAAAATCAAAACAACCCCCTATCCTGAGGTACCTTCAGCAGCTCGGCTTAACAGCTCTGTGCAGGGGTGCTGTTCCAGTTTGCCTGCTCAGGGATGAAAGCAAGGCACTGCTTTTTCCAGATGCAAACACCAGCTTCTGGAACACACAGCACGGGCCAAGCTGCAAGCTCCACACCTTCAGAAGGCGAGGGCTTTGCTCAGAGCTGTTAAGTGCAAGCCTCCTAGTGCTTAGGACAGGATGCACAGTATACATACTCCCGCATACAGGCAGGAGCTTTGTAGGTGTATCTCTTGTCACACACACTGCTGCTGGAGCAGCTCAAAATCACTGAAGTCAGTGACTTAAACCAGACATGGACATAGGTAGTTGTGTAGAATTAAAATGGACCGTACTCAAGTATATATTTAAATGTTCATATTAAATCAATGTGCATTTAATAGTAATATTAATAAGCTGTAAAGCTTCTTGTTGTAGTATGTTCAGAGTTTAATACAGAAAAAATATCACAAAAATGGTGGTATTGGTATTCAGGTGCCACAGCTGAATACACAAATTTGTGTGAATACCACACAAATAGCCACAGCCTCAATCAGCCCAGATAAAAAGCATACAGTGAAAACTGGTGAAATAGGAAAGACAAAAAATGCTGCAAGATTTGTGTTGTGAAAAACTGCTAGTAGGAAACAAAAGAAGACTGATACATTTGAAGTAAAAAAAGAACCAAACAAACAACTTGATTGAACCATTAAGGTAACTATAGATTTTTAAGACTGACAGAAGAACAAAGTACCCTACATTACAGAAAACAGTGATACAGAAATGACCCACTAGTCACTCATTTCATTTCATATTGTACAGCCTGGTAAGGCTTTATAGTGTTAGAAAAAGCATTCTCACAACATTTACTTCAGAAATTATGCACATTTCTACAAAGGTCTCGAGCAGTTATGATATTTTAAGTAGTTGTCATACAATTAAGAAGGTGTAGTATAAATAATTATTTAGAAATAGCTACTTTGATGGCATTTATTTAATAGTCTTTTTCTTATCAGAAACAAATATGCCACCAATCTGTTAACAGAAGGATCGTGAGCTATTCCTGTATATTCTTTCAGTGCTTGTATAATAATGGGATCAAATACGTTTTTGCATTTGAACGATGAATCAGCAGCTATTTTTGGAGCAATTAGGCTTAAAACAAACAAAAAGATTCTGCATTTAATGATCTCATTTTACACTAAGAAATTCAATTGCCATTTCCTAGAATATACATATACTTTCAGTAGTAAAAATGTGTTTTACTTACAAGTAGATTATGCTCTTCTTGCTGTTCTGTAGAATTGAAACAAGCTACTTAGAGATCAGAAACTCATTTTTATAACTTTCTTCTGACTGCTCATCACAGTGTGTATCAATACATGAAAAAGAAACCTACATCTGGAGTGAAAAAAAAATTATTTTTATAGCAGTGATGCATAATAAATTACCAGTAATTCTTAATCTTACCATGGATCTATTGTCAGACATTGGCTGAAAATGGCTTTATTCGTCCTGCTTTGTCTGCAGAAGAACTAGTGCAGGAAACATACCAGCTATTCATTTTTATAGGTAAGCTTGGTCAGAAGTTTGAATGCAGTCCGACTGGTATCACTAATTACTAAAAGCAAAGTTTGAAATTGTAGCAACCAGGCAAAGTAAGGTGAGAACTGGGGCAAGACACAGTGCCTTTCAAAGCAAAAGGGACTCTTCTGTTGATTTCAATTCATCTAGCAGCAGCCAAACGTCTCATTCTTTTTTAAAGAGTTAGATCCAAAAAGGAACCGAGTCATTGCATCATTCATTGCTGTAATAGTTGGCTTTGATGCCGTCAGCACTTAAAAGTAGAATCCAAAATACCGTATTAGAAACTTGGATTTCTGAAGCAAACAAATGCCTAGGAGTGCACACACACATTGCCCAATCAGCTTTAAAAACACCAGGATATTATGCAAAAAAACTGCATACAGCTTTGCTGACAAAAAGATGTGGAAGAGCAACGGGTCTCAAATGAGACAGGATCCTGTTTACTTGTAGGTACTTTATTTGGAATTGACTTTCTACCACCCTGAAATACCATACCTTGCCTTAAACAAATAGCTTTTCTTTTTAGAGTTTTTTTAGCAGGGGATATGGACAAATGAGTGGCTGTGTGAAGAGGAAAAAAGTGGGACAGCCTGTTCAATGAATGATCTAGCCAGGAGGTTTCCTTACAGAAGTAGTTCCTGCCTTTATTTGTATGTTCAAAAGATACTGAGTATGTCTATACTTTTACAGAGCCAAATCATGTTAAAGTTGCAGAGCATACAGACTGCATTAATCTGTAAAAGATTAAATAGCTACTGCTTGGTCCTCCACTGTTTCAGTGCAAGGCTAGTGATAGACTGGTCAGCACTGCTGACACTGGAATAATCAGCTATGCAGAAAAAAAGCAAAATTACAGAGCCCAGGGAAAACATGAAAAATCTAAGGATGTTCACAACTTTCAGTTTCTCATATACAAGAGAGAGAAAAGAATTTACAGGACCACAATTTTACACAATTTCTGACTTGTCTTTGTTGCTGCTTAATATCTGGGCCAAACATTTCCTTTTTGAAAGTCTATTAGCATTTCCTAATCAAACTTTACCACAAATTTCAGCACTTAATGGTATAAAACAATCTTCTCTTTGAAAGCTAGTAGATATTTCAAGAGACTACAAAAGGACAAATAGGCTTTTTCTTTAAAGAAAACAATCAGTGAATTAGAAACCAGCCAGGTTAATTAAAATCTGTAGATAAATTCAAAATACGTGTTGAAACCTGAAAAATAACAGTGATGCGTAGCAATCAACATGATTTGTTCACAAGTTTGTCAAACCAAGGAAATCTCCATTTACCATTCCACAGACATGAATAAATTTAAGATCTTCAGCAAGGCTTTTGACATTCTGTTCCACTGACATTATGTTAAAGATTAGAAATTTGATCTGGGCAGAAGCTGCATAAATCTAGTGCAAAACGGGTTGCACTCAGAGGCTCACTATTAATAGTTTACGATCAAACTTCTAAGTTTATATCCTTATTCCTCATACATTTCAATATTGTAATGTCTTCGGGTAAAGGCTCAGAGATTATGCAAGTGACACCTAATCAAGAGGTACTGCAAAGAGCAAAAGTGAAAGTACAGTTTGGAATTATTGTGGGGAGAGGGGATTCTATAAACATAATAGAGAAATAGCAGTACAGAAAAGAAACACTGTAATGAACTTGCAGAAGAGAAACCCATGGGTAGACTGGATCACAAGCTTAACGTATCAAGAGTTTCCTAAGGTTGAAAAAGGCATACGTCCCACTAAGATGCATGCCTTGTCACCAAGGTTACTTTGAAAAGTAGTGGAAAGATTGGACAGGTACTATAGTGGTGCAACAGCAAAAGGTCACGTTTCAGAAGTCCAATTTAAAAAAAAGAAATAAATCATGATTCAAATAAAAAGATAAAAGACTGAACAAAAATACGGTATGAGTCTAGTTCATGTAAAAAGAATGCTGCAAAAGGAAAAGGACTTTGTTCCTTTATATTCACTTTGAATAAGAAATCTCTTTTGCTGCAATTTAGCTTTAATCTAGACACATGAAAAAGGTTAAAAACTAGACTAGGGCTGTCCAAGGAATGTGTGTAACCTGTGTTTAAGGTTTTAAGAGCAGGTTAGGCAATCATCCATCGAGGTCATTTTCATAACAGCTTATTGTGCCTTGAGGCAGGAGGATGACTGAGAATGCATCTTGAGGACACTTTCAGCTCTGTTGGTTATTTTTTATTCGGGGGCTGGGAGGGTGAGGTAGGTGTACAGCTACATGACCATGCAGCAAGGTTTAGGCAGGTCGAGCAACCCCTGTGCACAATCCAAGTGCTGTATCTGTCATCCCTTTCATCGTCTTTCCTGAAACTGGGACACAGAACACTTGTCTTCGTCACTACTAGAAGATAATCAGAGGGTTTTATTTGTATTTGTACAACAGTTTCTCGCAGTAAAACTGACAGCCCTGATTTTGACTTTGTTGCACTGCTGATTTCAAAGTAATATTTAAATTAAATAAATGTAGAACTTTCGAATGCACTGTTTAGATATATACAAACAAAATCTGTTTTAGTCTAAAGTTAAAACGTTCATTTATTAACCTCACACTCGATCCTAACATATTTGATGTCAATAAAATTACTGCAGAAGACAGCATAACCAAGAATATATGCTAATTTCTTATTTAAGATTGTTTTTATAAAAATCTGGTTACCAAGTTCAATAGCAGCATCATATATACAAAACATACATGCAATGATCAGTCCAGAGTGTGTTTTCCTTTAGACTTGCATGCTTTGCTTTAAATATATGGATATTAGTCTTCATTAACAGATAACACATTAAACAAAGTATTATTTAAATGCAGTTTGAAAAGAAAGGATAGTGTTAAAAATCTTTGCACAATTCAGGTCTTGATTTGTACAAAAGGTTGTTTCACCAAGATTAAATAAAACAAATCCTCACTAATTTATTCTTTTTTAATACACATTTTAAATATATAATATACACTTACATATTATACATATAAATACAATTTTTAAATAAAATTTGAGTGAAGAAACAGGAGGATTTTTTTGGCTGAAACTGGTTTAGACATACTTCAATTCACTGTTTCTGCCTCATGAAGATTCAGAAGCAGCTATAACATGTCATATCGGCAAAGTAACTTCAAGCGTTCCTTACAGAAAGTGAATTAAATGGTATCTAAGAGGTTGCATCACCTCATAGAAATACAGCCTAATAAAACGTAACACATGGTACTGGAACTACCATTTCACCTCAGTAAAACCATAATTAAATACTTAAGCATATTTCCTAAACTCTGAGAATTCAGCGTGACCAGAACAAGCAAGAGGTACAACCCACCTTGTTAATGCGAAGGGAGAAGCCCCAGTAGCATGTAAACATGTACTTTGCTTTTATTTAGAAAATAAATAAGTAGTCTGATGGGATGATTATTCTGACACGAATCCAATGAACACTCCATTACAAGAACTCACAAACCGACACAGCAGGTAAGCAGGTGTTCCTCAGCAAAGCTTCCAAAAGCCCACCAAACCCGCAGCAGATCCCGGCCGCGGGCGGGCAGGTGGGCAGCGGCTGCTCCCAGCTCCATGGAGGAGCCTCGTTCCGTCCCCTCCTGCTCAGACTCGCTGCACCCCCGCACACGCACCGCACACGCACCGCGCCGCACACTTATCACACGTTGTTCTTTCCCGAACAGGCCCACAGCTCCATAAAGGGCAAGCGTTCACACGCCAGCTCTCAAGAGAAACCAGCAAAACAAATTCCAGCCCACACAATCACAGTAAGCACGGTGCTTTCTCGGGCCGGTTTCAGCCCAGAAGCCGCCACCAGCTCCCCCGCCTCATCGCAGGCCCGCGGCCCCACGCCTCCCGCCAGGCCCGACTCAGCCCGGCCCCGCCGCCGCTCGCACCGCCCCGGGGCACCTCATAGGTCTCAGCTCCGCTCCCTGCAGAAGCAAGAGCCCATCCCTGACCCNCGGGGGGAGGATCCGCCGTGACCGGGCAGCCGCGGTGGTGGCGGGGCCCCGGCAGTGGCTGCCAGGCGGCACGCCCCTCTCGGCCGGGCCGGGCCGGGTGTCCGAGCCGGTGCAGCCCGGCCTGGCTGGCGGAGCTTGCCCCGCGGCCTTGAGGCTCGGCCGCCGCCCCGGGTGCCGGAGCTCGTCGGGCGGCCACCAGGGCGAGCCCCGGGCATGGTTGTTGCTGTAGGGCTTCTGTACTTCCCTCCCTCCTGTTGTTGAGCTGCCCTTAATGTCATCGCGGATGTCTTAGTGGCCTTCTAGTGTTATGTTTCCAAATGTTCTGATCCTTGATAAGCTGTCCTTTGAAAATGTCATTTTAACAGCTTGCCATTTATCGTTAACTTTCCTTCCTAATTTTCCAGTTTCAAGTGGTTTAACCTGAAATGTTTTATAAAATAAGATTTGAGAGGGGAAAAAAGTAGTAGTTTGGCTCACTGACCTCTGCTGAAGTCAAATCGTCTAGCTTCTTTCTGAAACATGTTAAGAAAATTATTTTCTATCTCATTTAGGCTATTGAAGAGGAAGGAGGCGATCCAGACAATATTGAGCTAACTGTTTCGGCTGACACACCCACCAAGAAACCAACTAAAGGCAAAGGTTAAAAATTTGTTGATATACATTATGTTCTGCAGCAGTTTTTGTTTCGTATATCACTTTAAAGAATGTGGAACTGCATTGTGTGGTTTGGTACAGTTATGACTTTACTGTTCATGACTTCTGCCGTGTAAGACATCTTTTGCCTTACTCAACTGTTGTCAGTCACCGTGCATAGGCAATGTGTAGGGATGCTGGGTATATATAGAAAATGGGTGGATTGATAGGTGTATTAGGAGGTGGTGGCTGTACTGCTTGCATATCTTGCAGATTTGTTCTGTGTTTGCTGAGACTGTGTAGATGATCTGTGAGATTTTTGGAATGTGCTGTGTTAACAGAGATCCTGAACGTGGGAGTGTTGCAGGTGCAGAGTGAGCATAGGAACTGCTGTGCAGCTCTGGTGCTGGGAATTATCTCTGTAGTGCCTGAGAGTGTCTGTTATCAGCAAAGGAAGGACTAAGAAAACTACTTGTTTAGCTATGAAAAGGTCCTGGACCTAGGCTAGTGATGAGTGTACCATAATAAGTGATAAGGAGTCACTGCCTGAAGAGGAAGACTCTGTTGTGTGGGCTTATCATCTTTTTTACTGAAGGCAGGATTTATAAATATGAATTTCCTCAGTGGGCTCTGAAGGTTCAGCATGAAATACCCAAAGAAGAGATTCTAGCTTTTCTGTTATGAAAAATAATTACTTAGATTCTAAACAGATCTATTTGGCAGTTATTGTGTTGACTCTTTCCTTTTGTGTGTTTAAATATTTTTCTGTGAGTTTGAGTTCTGGGGAATTTTTGTTTGGGTTTTTGTTTTCTGTTGTTTTGTGAGCATCCATATTCAAGTAATACTGTGAAAGGAAAAGTGTTTTATGTGTAGCATTCTTCACTGAACATATATGTGAAGAATGTTCATACATGTGTTACAAATAACTGTTCTGGAAATGATCAGCCTTATGCCACTGTCACTTAAGCTGAGTTTTGTAGAAGAATTGATTATCCATGCTTTGTCTGGTGCTGTGAATGGGGAATTTAATCATAAAATGTGTCTGCTGAGAAAGTTAAAATAACTTACCTGTACTTCTGACACACTAGAAAAGTGAAAGGAAACTGTTTCACAGTATGGTTTCATTTTGTTCTGTGACATTGCTTTGGTCCCTATTCTGGAAAGGCAACTGATGCTTAAGAAAACTACATGGAAGCTGAATAAATACTTCTGTAGTTTTTTGTGTAGATATCTAAATGGCTGCTTGTTCTGCTGTGATGAACACTTGTCTGTTGCTTTCTGTCCTCCTGTTTTCCAAACTAGTATCATGATGTACGTGCATGATGTTCTTGAACTGGCTTCTTGTTTAGTTACACTACGTGGCTTCTGCAAAGGTGGTTTGCCTACTACTGCTGCCTGAGGCAGGGCTTCAGTAGCTGTTCCCTGCATGACATGTGTCTTCTTGGTAGACCTCAAAGTAAAACATAACCTTCATAAAGTTCTTACCTGCTCACTTTGCAGGCTCACGAGTTTTTCCTCATTACTTCTTGGATTACAAGTCTTATGAGCAGATTTTGTGCCAAAAACATGAGAGGTTCATGCTGTGGTAATCTGCAAATGTGGAACAATAAAAGCTCACTAAGTCACATAGGGAAAATGTTTTCTGATCTTAGTTATTTACCTCTAACTGTAAGAAAGAGTTGGTTTGGGTTTTTTTTAAACTACTTGTTTGTGTTAGCAGCTGATTCTGATGTTACCTCCCTTCCTGGTGCTTTCTGCTGAAGTATGTTACTAGTAACCAGAAAATATCCCTCAAAACTTGGAAATCTAGCAGTCCATACCCTAATGAGTCAATAGGAAACTTTCAGAGACGTGGGTAATGTATGCCCATCAACTGAATTCAGGTGGACTTGAATTTTCATTTTAAATTAACTATCTTGAGCCTCCTTGTGCCTGTACATGCTCTTCTATGAGAAATACTGCCTCCCTCACTGATTTTTCCAATAGATTGCTCCAGGCCTTTTGCTCCACTCTGCAGCTTCAGAGCAGTAAAGTTAGCAGCAATACTAGTACTACAATATTTTTCAGTATATTTTCCCCATGCTCTAGAAAAGAGGGTAGGAATATTAGATACTTGTTGGAGTTACAGAGAAAGAGCCAAGGAGTAGAAGTAATGGAGAAGCCTCATATCAGACAGAAGTGAATGGGATGGAGAAAGGTTTCCCTTTAGAAAAATTGCAAATTATGTTAGTTGTCTATCAGTTTTAATTTGGAATAACTTTCGTAACCAATTTTACTGCAGCTCTTAAGATCTGTAGGAAAAAAGTGATATGTCAAATTCCCTAGCACTCTGTTAGAAAAACGTGATCTGGAATATTGATGCATGGGGAGGGGAAAAAGTGTGTGTGAGTGAGAGATTTCTTTTCCTTCTCATTGCTTTTTCTGTGTTCTTGACAAAAATAGAGAAGAATAGGAATGGGGTACAGAGTGGGACTTAATTTACAGGGCCATGACAAAATCTTGTTCTATGAAAGTTATTTGTCAACTGAGTATATGCTGCAGACTTTTACAGTCCTATTGAAAGCTTTTGACAGCAATGATACAAAGCCAACTTGCTATGAGATAGGGAAGAAACATCTGTAAAACACTGAGTAGAACACTAAGGCTTCTACTAAACTGGTTTTAATGTTGACCACCTCTCTCACAAAACAAACAGCAGCTTGCCAGTGTCCCCTGCCAAGCTCTGCAGCATAAGATACTGTACAGAAAAGGAGTCATACTTAAAAGAGGGCGTTTACTGGCTTGCCCAAAATTGAGGTAAATCAGAGGAAGCCATGTGTCTTTTCACTGGGAAAGTGTGTAATTGGAGAAATTTTTGTCATTACCTAAAGAATGCTTTCAGAAGGGTTCTGTAATCCAACAAGAATCCCTGATGAGTGCTGTATGCACAGTTACTAAAAATCTAACACTTCTTTCAGAAACAGTAAATATTTAAATATTTGCAGGAACTGCAGAATGTTTAATCAGAAGAGCTACATAGGTGAGATCAGTTGATTTTGCCAGTTAAGAGTTTGCAAGCTTAAAAGTGTCACAAGTACCAAGTATTCTATCCTTAATTGCCTCAGCTGTTCCCGTCCACTATGGAATTTAGTAGCTATGGACAAATTTTTCTTCTTGTACAAAGATGACAGTTTCTGAAAAAGCTGTTCTTTTGAAGCCTGAGCATTCTGCTCCTTATTCTGGTATCTAGAGGAAGTTACTTTACTGTTAATATGAAATATTTTATGAATGTTTCTGATGTGAACTTTCCTTTGAAGTATCTGCAGTGAGAAATACTGTAGCATATTGATCCATCATCACTTGGTGATTGAAAGTTACTTTTCTGCCAAGTTTTGGAATCAGCATGGAGAAAGGACAGATATTAGGCTAACACATTTTAACATCAGAGTATTATTGTGAGTAAAGATATTTATTTGCTGATCTTCCAAGTTTCTAAGGCCAGTTAGACACAACTATTACTGTGAGTCTTCAGTACCCGTCTAGTTTCTTACTGACACTCCAATTTGATAATATTGTTTCTTAGATCAAATGCTGGCTTATACTATGTCCAAATAATTTAGGCTTCTTGGTTTAGTTACTTAAATTCCAAACCTAAGTTGTACACTGTTGGCCTTCAAAAGGAGTGGAGTGGGGGAAATAATCTGTCATGATATCATCTGTTATTCAGGAATACTAAAATATTTTAACAAACTTATTTCTTCTTCTGAGTTGTTAACATCTGTCATTGTAGTTCTGTGATTTGATTCCTGAAACACTGTGCTGTGCAGCTTCCCAGAGGTAGATCAGAGTTCACCAGCCCAGTGAATCATTGCTGAAGAAAGATAGGGATTCTCAGCTGGACTGAAAATAGGTGTTTTATGGCCCTGTTGCAGACATCATGTAACCTGTGGGGTGCTAGTACAAATGCTCAGATTTAAATATTAAAAAGTTTTGGGTTTTTTTCCTAAATAATTAGTTTTCAGAATAAATTTTCTAAATTAATTGTCCTGACCTTTGCTGACCTGCTTTTTAAAATTCTATTTTTTTTTTTTTTTAAGGTGAGCAGATAGCTTCTTTGTTGCTTCTTAGTGGCCGATTCTGCTTTGCAGTTGCTGAATAAAATAGTAAAGACTGAAAAGTGACTTCTCCAAATATTCTTGAGGGAGGTGTGCACTTGCACACAGTGCTGCCACACAGATAATTAGGGCTCTTAACATTACAAGAAATGTCTGCTTTAAATGTCTCATAAAATAGATCTGTTAATTTATTACAAAATTTGATATTTTTGTATTTGACCAGAGTTGTTCAATCACTCTATATATACCTGCAAAATTATAAATATTTCTGTCAAGATAAAACCAATACTCTTTCTCCCAAGTATTTTATCCAATGTATATTATAAGGAAATTAATACATTCTTCTCTTTTGAGAAAAGATTTGTGTAATTTATTTATAAAGAGAACATCCCTTTTAAACAAGACTTTTTTTTTTTCATGTCAATGATTTATAGAAAAGAATCTGTCTCTGGATGGAGGAAGATACTAAGCTAAAATACCCAAACTCAGTATTGATGATAGAAATTTAAGATACTGTGGGGTTTAATTGACACGTGAAAAATAACATGCAGACTGAGCCTTGGAAACACTTTGCATAGGTGGTTCCAGTATTTGAAAGTTTGTTTCATCATTTAAGTTATAATATATCAGGCCTTATTGAAGTGAGGTATGAATGATGTACAGTATAGGTAAAGCTTCTATGTGCCTTCAGATAAGAAGTAATCTTGCCACATACTTGCTGAGTAATTTCATTAAGGTGGGAGTGAGTGGTATGTCTAATGAGCTGCACCAGAAAGTGGTAGGAATGTTTAATTATATGATTAAAAATTATCACAAATCTTAGAAGCAAATAAGTGATTCTCTGTATCTGACTTTGCAAAGTAGAAGCTTTGAACCGTAAATAAGAACAGTATCCTGCAGACAATTCATGAGACAAATTTTCTTGTTACCCTATGATACCATTTAAGAATACAGGTTATTATACAGTAAATTAACAGGTTAATTTACTTTTGTTAGTATTGTGACATTTCAGCAGGCTTCTCTCCCTTGTTTTTGGTGAATCTTTAGCATCAGGTCTAACAGAACCCTGTTTGGGGTTTCAGTGGGAATGCCAGAAGAATTGCAAGCACTAATTATTCCAGAATTTTACGATGAGTGTGTCACTCTGATTCTGCATAGGATGCAGATGTCTAGTTTGTTTAAGGCTTGTCTAAAATAGTCTTCTGTTCTGTATACACTCAAGTAGCCAGAATTTCTCATGTAGAGAACCATGAATAGGTAAAACAAGCTTATGACACTGTAAGGCTTGTAAATGAGATGAAAGCTGTAGCTGCATGGTGTTAAAACAACATTTGAAAGATGTTCTAAATATTCTACTTACTTCTAAGGAGAATGTTAATTTCCAGTGTAAATAGTCTGTTGAAATTCTGTGGTGTGTAGCAATTGCTATTGCCAGAGAAGAGTTTGAGCATGGCCTGTAGGAGAGTGCCATCATTCCAGGGTAGATCAGTATTTGTGATGTTAGGCACCCAGATTTGTGGTTAGTGCTGCTTAGACCAATAGCCACTGTGTGGATAAATCTGTCCATAAATTTTATTGTATATTTACAACTTTTATGACCTGAGACCTGCTATGCCTGTTGTCTGCAGAAGGTCCAGCTTTTCTGACTCTAGTTGTTAACATGCCTTATAATCCTCATTATTTTCCTCAAAGTGATAGCAGTCTTGAATAAGTTCACTGAAACTGTCAGTTTTTGACATGTTTGTTGCAATCTGACTTTAGTTATGGGAAATTATGAGCTGAGTGTGTGTTCCAGAAGCCCATTATGGATGAGTATCACTGTGGAAAAGTTTTTAATTTATAGAACTGGCAGTGCCACCTTTCTTTCAGTGAAAGGAGTAAAACCAGTTGAAATCCAAATAAAACTGGAACAGAAGTCTCTGTTTTTGCTTCTAGTTGAGCAGTCTCCAGCTTTGAAGTGCAATTCAGAGCTGTGTATGAAAGACTATGGAAATTAATTGCTGAAAAAAATTGGATAGCCCAGGTAGCAGAAATATCCATGCTGTATCAAACTTTAGTTTATGTTTTCTTTTCCATTTTTTAAAACACATACAGAATTGATTTAGCCATTCATTAAAGGATAAAGGGGTGAGGGAAAATGTGATGTCAGAAACGAGTGTTAAGTGCTCATTGTTCATGCTCGTGACATTTTTTTCTCCTTACCTTAAAAATCCTCAGTTTTGTGAGGGTTATATTAAAGCAACCAGTTCAGATAAACTGAGAATTTATTATTCAGAGAATAATAAACTAGGGCCCAACACATATCAGTATTGAAATAAAGTTCACTTTATGTAGCAGTTGCACTGACTAATATATCCTGTCATTCCAGGTAAAAAGCAGGAAGCTGATGAATTAACTGGTGATGTGTCAGTTGAAGATGATTCCTTTGTCAAGGTAATAAAAGTATGTAATTTTTTTTCTTAGTTTATATTTAAGTTCAATGTTTGGTCTCTTCTTTTTTTTTTAAAAAAAAAAAAGCTTCCTTTATGCTAGTACATGTGGCAATTTTAAGCATTTGTTTTCCTGTGATCACAGCTGTGGTGCCTCAGGGGAAAGTGAATGTTTTAAACATGGCATGAATTTTTATTACAAATGTGACACAGTATTTTGCAGACACTAGCAGTGCATTTTTTCAGAATATAACAAATACCCTTACTTAGGCCAAACACTTTTTGTTCACACCAAAAGGAAAGTGAATTGGAAACTCAAGATGCAAGTGATCAAGATGGAAATGATGAATTAAAAGACTTCAAAGAATTTGTTGAAGATGAGCACTTGAATTCTAAAGACTTATCATCTGCAGAAAAGAAAAGATACCATGACCTGGAAGCAGCAGAGACAACAGAAGATGCAGAAAAGGACTCTGAAAGTCAGGTACTTTGTTTTTTTTTACATGTACATTTTTCTTTGTGTGCCTGTTTTATTAGGCAGTCAGAACTAGCTTTTCAATTTGTCTTGCATGCTTATCTCAAAAAGATAATTTGGTACTTTTTTCTTTCTGTTCTCCTTGACTTGTTTTTTAATAGCTCTGAAACAAATGTGGCATTGATAGAATACTACCACAGTCTGTACAGAGTTCCCAAGTGGTCTTTTTCCTTGTTACTAGTAGTGACATGCATAATCTGAACACTGAACTGAACTGAAAGATTTAGTAATGAGAACTACTCATTGATGTTCACCTTATTTTGTATCCCCCTAATTAAAATGTTTTCTGAGTTAACTGAATCTCTTGATTCTGAATGCTTAAGTGTCTTACAAATAGTTTGCTAAGCAAGTCTCTCATGTTCTTACAGGAAAATGAAGGTCAAGACATAGAAGATTACACTTTTCCAGCTGTCCATGTAAGTTCTAAATCAATTCTGTTAAGCTGGTTGTCATGTCTGTGCAGTTGGAAAAGATGACTTTAAATTGGCTTTTTGTTCCAGCATGCGTCTTAGAGAGTCAGATGATGTAATACAGTAAAGGTAAAGAGTATTGGAAGATTCCATTCATTTTTTTTTTTACAATGCACATACTTGTGATTTCCAAATAAGATGTCCTATTTAATTGCAAATTTCTATCTACAAATTGGGCATATTCAATACATAGACTTAGCAAGGAATATTTTTCAAACTCTGTTAAACGCTTCAGAGGGCTGTGCAAAACACTACCAGTATATACAGCCTGTGTGGAAGCTGACAACTTGTGTTTTAATATATAAATTAGCCATTGGAAAATGTTTTCCTCTATTTTTGTTAATACTAATGTCTGTAACATCTTTAAGTTCATAAATTAATTCTGAATTAAATGAATTGGTATTTGAAAAGGGACATCTCATACAGCATGTCTTGCTCAGCAATCTTAATGATGACCAAGTAAATACCTATTGAAAATCACTGTTTCATTTTTAAGCAACTAGTGGAGGAAGCCTACCTGGTTTCTGACTTCTGTCTTACACTTTGAAAACTGGCGATGGATTGCTTGCATTTCACTGAAATTAGTAATCAGCAGTGTGATATCCATCCTCAAGGCTTTAGCAAGACATGGTAGAAATTCTGTGGTAAATACAAACTGTTCTGCTTGAAGTTTTGAAGTAGGAGATACTGAGTTTTGACTCCTTTTCTTGCAGGATGGTGAAGATGAAGAAAATGAGAAAGGTATGTTTAAAGTTTAATAGAGTGCAGAGGTCTTTAGTCTGATGGAGCAGTCAGCTTTCTCTTGTAATATTAAATCTCCTTACTAATAATTAGGCTTGTCTCCAGTACTAAGAATCAGTTGTCTCCTTATTAAGCTCAGCAGCTGGAATCGTTGCAGTCAGTGGGTTTATTTCACTCCTAAGAGTTATTTTACTCTTAAGAGTTGGTTACAGTATTTAATCAGTTACTATGGTGGATGCATAATACAGTTGTAATACTGATTCCTAATGAAAAGCATAGTATTTAAGGACTCTGATTTTAATACACGGTAAGTTTTGTTGCTAAAACTTCCAACTTGCACTGCAGTGACTGATGTTTAATTGAGTGAAATTACACCCTTACACTGGACTTGAGCACCCAACAAATATATGGACCATCATCTGCTTGGCTTATTGTCACTTAGAAATAGCATTGTATATAGGATGGTAAAACAAGTCTTTGGAAACCTGTGGAGTGGATGCCTTTTTTTAAGCTGTGCTCATTAGCGAAACTATAGACGGAATGTAATGCATTTTGGGCAGACAGACTTCCTGGATGGAAGTCATAAGGATTCTGCACATTGTGGACTGGAAAGGACATGGAACGCCATCACTTTACACAAGATGGAATAAACACATTACTGAAGTTACAGGACAAAACTGCAGACTCCATGTTTGCGAGGGACCCCATGGCTGAAGTGTCTCATCTGCACAAATCCAAGGGCACGGTTGGAGATGCCTGTGCGGGACTGAGATGGAAAATCTGTCTGGTGGATGAAGACTGAGGACCCTTTGCCTACGGACTCTGGATTAAAGCTCGCACCTCCGCTTTCTGCAGCAGCCTCCTACGGCTCACTTGACTTCCAAACAACTGCTCAGAAAGGAAAAGCACAAGAGAACACCAGTGTGGAAGACTGACTGAGATTCTCCAAGACTGTACATCCTTACGGATATGGAAGAAGTCCTAAAACCAGGAAGATTCAAAGATGGATTAAATCAAACTGTGAGCGTCCAAAGCAACCATTTTCTTATGGAACGCTAAATGCTAAACTGGAAAATGGATACTTCTTATGAGGAACGGGTATCTCCAGGATGGAACCATATTCCCCCTCCTAATGTTTTGGTATTTGTCTCTAGAAAATGTGTGTTGCCATGAAGAATAAGTGATCCCGGGTAAAGGATTTATATTTGTGTTAATACACCTTGTGTTTTTTTCTAACCTTCCATCAGTGCTAATAACTGGCTTTGTATTTTCTAGGTCCTATTCTAGCTTATGCATATGAAATTGTTTAAATTTCTTCTTTTGCCATATTTATTCCTGTTAAATCCTCTTAGATAAAGCAGGTTCTGGTGATGGTACACAAGAAGTATCTAAACCTCTTCCTTCAGAAGAAAGCCTAGCTGAGGCTGATCACACGGCTCATGAAGAGATGGAAGCTAACACCTCTGTGAAAGAAGCTGAGGATGATAACATATCGGTTACAATCCAGGCTGAAGATGCCATCACTCTGGATTTTGATGGTGATGACCTCCTAGAAACAGGTAAAAATGTGAAAATTACAGATTCTGAAGCAAGTAAGCCAAAGGATGGGCAGGATACCATTTCACAGAGCCTGGAGAAGGAAGGCAAGGACTATGAGATGACTGAGAACCATAAAGATGGTAAGAAGGAAGACTGCCTGAAGGGTGATCCTGTCAAGAAGGAAGCCAGAGAAAGTTCAAAGAAAGAATCTGGAGACAAAGAAAAGGATACTTTGAAGAAAGGTCCCTCGTCTACTGGGGCCTCTGGTCAAGCAAAGAGGTTTGTTTTTCTATGTCAGTTCTTTACGATACTGAGTACCAGCATTCAATAAGATCACTCTGCATTAAGGGGGTAGCAGCAAGAATCTTATAATTAGTATCCTATGCTCCTGCCTATAGATTTTTTTTTTGACCGCCATAAGTTATTTTTTAAAATTCAAGATCTTCGTATAGACACTATGTCCTACTGATTGCATTGTCGAATTGTCAGCATTTATTTATTTTTTTCAAATTGATGATTTTTAAATGTCCTTGTGATGATGGTAATGAACAGCTATCAGTTCTAAGAACACAAAATGAAGTCAAGTCCCCGTCCTGAAATCTGGAGAAGATTGCCATATATCCACTGAATAGAGTTGTCAGAAAATCTAGATCTTCAGGCATCTTGGGGAAAATCAGTGCAAGAATCCATAAGGGAATCATTTGTTCAAATATACAGTCTAGCCCATTTTTATTTTTTGAAATGTTAACTTGTCTATTAGTATTAGCAGTATAAAATGCAACACTTGCCAAGTTCTGTATTTTCAATTTTCTTCTGATTTTTAATTTGCTTCTCTAGCTCTGCTAAGGAATCTAAAGAAAGCAAGACAACATCAAAGGATGATAAAGGTAACTATTACAAATTAGGGTAATACTGTTTTGGACTAAATGCTTTCCTGTTTGAGAAGTTGCACACCATTTATTAAAATGTCTTATATAATTGAACTCATCCATCTGCAGTAAATTGTGCTAGAGGTGCTTTTTCTCCCTATCCCACCTTCTTAGGATTGAAAATACTTATTTTAATGACTCAATGAAAATACATTCTCCTTTTTCAAAACACTGGGAGCAAATTCCACTTAACACTTACTAAGTCTTTGTTTTGATAAGGTGCAATTTTCAGATATGCTTACCTTAACTTACATGCTTTGGGTTGGTGTTACATGCAGAACAAGTGAAAAATAATTGCAATTACTTCAACATAACACCAATAATTTTTTTTGTCTTAATTTTAGCTCATTTTTAAATAAAATGAACTCTTAAACAAGCGTAACAGCTAAGATGCCAGCTAGCAAAATTGCACTTGTGGCTGTGTAGTGCATTAAAGTCAGACCTGTTTGTCTATCTTGGAGTTTCAGTCTGTTACCATAACCTCTGTATTTTGATTACAAACACACAGTGGAGATCAAGAGCATGTTAATGTCATCGAATATACTGATGCTTTATTGTTGAACGAATGCATTTGTATAAGCTCCTGTATCTCCTTTTGGCTTCCTAGCTCTCTGCCAGAAACCCTAGTCCCAGAATCTCTTGCCTATTGCTAATGGAAGAACAGACCTTCACCTGATAAATGAATTTTTGAGGAGAATTTTTCTTGACAGATATAACTCAGTCTTCTCTAGATATTTGTCTGTTCATGATAGCTACATGCTAACAATGAAATGAAGATACAGCAAATCACACTTTTATCTGCTATCATAACTAGTAATAACAATCAGCCTGTCTTAAAATACATAACCACAGCCAGTGTGGTGGCTCTTTAACGACAGCCTAAATGTAGCACTGTTGATCTAGTGTATCACAGTTTATCAAGGTATCAGGGATTATCAAGATAAATCCTAGTTTGGTATTAACTGACATTTGTTGCCTTTTGCACTTGATGCATTTAGAAAGAAAACAACACTTTTTATGCACGATGGTTAAAATAACTTTTAAAACTCTGCATACCAGCAGGTTTTTCCAATTGTTTAGCTGGAGGTCCAGTTCTGGTCTTGCCTGTATGGCTACATTTTAGCACACACAGCAGTCCAAACTAAATAATGTAAGACTTTATAAAAGATGTTGGGAGTAAGATAACATGAATCTCTTGAGTTCTTAATTCTGTGTTGTTGCATATATGAGGAAGGGGGTGGTTGGCCTTTAAGGCATCTAAAGTTTTTCAAGCTTTTCTTTAGTATTTCTTGTTTTGATGGATTGCATCCAGTTCTACATCCAGTGGTATTTTTAAAAAGCGGCTCTGGACAGAGGGCAGATATTTCAAGAAGTTGTGGAAATTAACCATATTGTTCTGGAGGCTAGGATTAACTAAGTCTCCTCTATTTACCTTTCTGACATCTCTTTGGTACTTTAAGTCATGTAAAGATGTACAGATGAACAAATGTTGGATGCTAAATAAGTTTTTCTTGGATGGAAGTTATTGATGAGAACCAGAAGTTGAAGCTAGATGTACATACCCAAATGAGGGTAAAGCATGCCATTAACATTTGTGATTTTTTTTTTTCTAGCTCTGTCATTTGAGTATGGGTTAGCCAAGATGTTGGTCTCAGTGCATGGGTAAATGAATGAAATCTTATGGTATATATTTTTTTTTATATAGAATTCTTTTCAAGAAAGGTAACCGGATAAATAGTTACTTAAAGGTAACAGGCTAAGTTTCTCTTTTCATCAACAGTTTAGTTCAATATTCATGGTACCCTTGTTTCTTTTTTTTTTTTTTTTTTTGCGTGTTAGTGGTAGCAGTGGAAGTTCAACTAGAAACCTGTGGGTTAGCGGACTGTCTTCCAACACAAAAGCTGCTGACTTGAAAAATCTCTTTGGCAAATATGGAAAGGTATTTCATGGGGTGTGATTCCATGTGTGTTGTGCGTGTCTTTTCCCTCTTCTATTCAGTTAAAGAAATTGAGAAATACTTGATTTAAATAAATCCTGAGATAAAATGTCTGACCAGCGCAATCTAAAAAAACCCTGTACTTTCAGCATCTAAAGTAAGAGTGCAGGGAGAACCCATATGTGGATTTTATAAGAAAATACACACTTTTTTTTCCACTGAGATAAGATAAATACAAAAGAAGTGTAACAAATATCACTGGTCAGGACTAGCTTTAATTTTTAAATTTTTAAATTTTTGAAATAGTGATGTTCTTTTGCAGAAACTTTATTTAACTATGACTGTAAGATAATGTGCTCAATAGTAAAAATGTTATGTAAACTGTCTTCATAGAACCAGCTGCTTTGGGTGACTTTTATATCGTGTTCTCAGGGCTTATGACTGGGAAAATAGGTAAAATATGTAGCAGTTGATGTCTCTTCCTGTAAGGGCTCTTTTAATGTCTTAATTTTTTACAGGCTGCTTAAACTAAGTCCGTTTTCTTGGATTATGGTTTAATTTAAAATATGGATTCCATAGAACAGTGCAGAATCAATTCAAGCTAGGCAGCCTTCTGAAAACAGTTGCAGTTGTTTTCATTTTTTTCAAGGGAGTTTCACATAACTATGTGAATTCATGTCCACAACCTGTGCAGTTGTGACAGTATTGCAGCCTGGAAACTACTTAGAACCTTAGCAGTGTGCATACCAAGTATGTGTACAGATTTTTGGTTATTCTTTTCCTAATAAGGGAAGTAGGTGATTTTATTTATTGCCTTCACAAGTGTTGAAACCTGAGAGTGTATTTTCTTAAAACTTCCAATTAATTGGCTCTTTTTGCGTAAAGATGCTTGGTACCTCTATTTATTTAGCTTCCCAGTTTGAAATTATTTGAGAAACAGATTATAAATGACTGTACTATTACAGGCTGCTAGAAAGATAAAATTGTTGCATTAGAGCATGACTGCACCAGAAGACTGGCTCCTGTAGCTATATAATTCCAGCAAGGAGCAGGAACATGAAGGTTCATGCTTTCTCAGGGGCAACTGTCAAAGAGGTGGTTGCTAAAATTGCTTAATCTGCATATGGGCTAGATGCCTTTGAAGAACTGAATACTTTACTAAGTTACTACATAGCACTGTTTATACCTGCCTTACACTGGCAGCTACTGACTTGTTGGGGATCATCTGTTGGAGAAGTGCCATGAAATTCAGAACAGTGGTGTTTCCATGAATGCATTTTAATGGTGACTGTCAAAAGAAGCGTTTACATAATATGCATGAGGGTGTGACTGGTCAAAATAGGACATAAGGATTAATATGGCTTGATGGGAAAGTTGGGATAACGTTCTCAAAGCTGCAGCTTTCTTTGGAATTGTATACAAGTGTCAGGCTTTTCAGTGAGGTCAGCTTTTTATTCTTGTTGGGGTGGTTTGGTCTGTTATATACTAGGAGCAAAGTATTGTTGGAATACTATTGCTTCCGTACTAGAAATGTCTCCCTCAAAACCTAAATTTTACCTCTTTATGTAGGTGCTTGGTGCCAAGGTGGTCACAAATGCACGAAGCCCAGGGGCAAAATGTTATGGCATAGTAACAATGTCTTCTAGTACAGAAGTGGCCAGATGTATTGCACACCTTCATCGAACAGAGCTGCATGGACAACAAATTTCTGTTGAAAAAGTAGGTTTAATAAGATGAAAGCTTCACCCAGAACAGACTATCTTATACAGGAATCGGTATTAACCTATTTGCTTTTTGGAAAAAAAAATATAGGTGAAAGGTGATCCCTCCAAAAAGGAGCTGAAGAAGGAAAGTGATGAGAAATCTAGTTCGGGTCGAAGCACGGGAGATAAGAAGACTACATCAAGTGATAAAGCCAGCAAGTAAGAAATTTCATGTGTTGTCTCAAGTTACGAAAACCCTTTAAGTTGAATTTTCCTCATTGTATTTGTCTTTCTTTCCTAACAAGAACTCCATCAACCAAAAAAGAAGAAAAGAAGTCTGAGAAATCTGAAAAAAAAGAAAGTAAAGAAGCCAAGAAAACAGAAGGTAAAGATGAGAAGAGTGATAATGGAGCAAGTGGCCCTAATCAAGAATCCACTAAAAAAAATGAAGAAAAGAAAAGAATAAGTATGCAATATAGCCATGTTTCCTCCTGTTGAATCTGTGTGTCTGACTTGTTTTGGGGGCATGTTCTTGCTCTTACCAGAAACCAGACAATGAAACACCTGTGCTTTTTTAGACTCCAGTAACATTTATTACTTAAGAGCTGATGTTAAAGCTTCCATATTTTATGTTACTACTTAATTACAGACATGCTGGTATGCTTTTCCTACCAGTAACAGTTCAATGTGGAGATTTAGAAATTTCTCCAAGGATAATCTGTAATAGGCAAATAGGGATGTGTGCATGTGTTAAACCTTTTTTTCTTTTTCTTTTTTCTTTTTCTTTTTCTTTTTCTTTTTTCCTTCCCTAGGTGGCAAAAGCCCAGGCCAAGTTGTAGTTTTAGACCAAACAAAAGGAGACCAAGGCCACACTAGGACAGTTAGAAGGGGAAGGTTTGATAAAGTAAGTATATAGGTTTGATGCAATCCTTACCTGATTTGATACTACCTTAGAGTTGATGTTTTCCCATGAAGAGTCAATAAATTACCACAAACTGTTAAGCTCAGACAGAAGCTTCATATGTTTTGGGATAGCTAAGTGGTTAATGATACTTGAACACAGCATCTAGAAATCTCCCTAAATGAATGAGACTTCTGAAATAACCATTGTGATCTCTATCTATAGCCACAGATATTGAGGAACAAAGATCGTATTATTCAAGATAAAGTGAAATTCAGGGAATACAGGGGTAGAAAGGATATCTTGCCTTTTGAAAAGATGAAGGAACAGAGATTGCGAGAACACATGGTTCGATTGGAAAGAATACGACGAGCTGTTGAACTTCGAAGGTAGTAATTCAACTTTTTGCTAAAGGCTATTTTATAGATTAATTGATCACATATTTCATTAAGAAACCTTATTAGAATACATTCTGTGAAGTGTTTAACTCGGATGTTAAAGTCTAGGACTACCTAATAATACCTTTGTATGAATTAATGAACCCCAAAACTTTTGTATAATCTTTTGGGTAGGCATACATGTACTCACGTGGCTTAGTGTTTGTGGTAGAGGTTTTGTGTAATCCAAGTGTTACTGCATGCCAGTTTTTGTTTTTTGTTCTTAAAGATAAGAAGTTGACTGGGAGATGTGTAAGTAGTGTTTGGAGGTTTTTTGTTTTTCTTTTTAAACAAAGAACTGTTGCATACCTAAATGACCAATCAAGCACAAGACATCCTTGTCCCTTTAAATATAAAGGAACTGACTACACTCCTCTCTTCTGCTCCCTTTATGTGTACAAAACTTTGCAAAGGATAGTTTCAATTACTTGTGTTGTTAGTTGCATTTTCCTAAGCATAGGAATTATCAACAGGCATAAAACTTAAAAGGAAGAAATGTCTTTCCTGCTTTTTGTAAGCTGTATACTATAGGAGGTTGGAAGAGGAAAGAAAAGTGAAGTTGTTGACAAGTAAACCTAACCTGTGCAAGTCAGAGTGGTAATGTTATTCTGTCTAATTTTTGGATGAAAAACAATAAGTTAATTTTTCATTAGATTGAAGAGAGAGCAAGAGCTAAAATAGAAAGTATTTTAAGATCCAAATCTCATTCTATGCTAAGCAGTTGTTGTCTGCAAGATGGCAATGTTCAGTTTTGAGTCTAGCATAAAATGCACCAAGTGTGATGATTCCTGATAAAATTTTTTCAAGTATCTGCTGTCTGCTTAAATGGTTCTGTAGACTATGTTAAAACCAGTTCGGCTCTGAGGCTAAAATGAGTAGACTTCTGATACCAGAACCTCTGTCAAGAGCTTACTCTCCAAGTTTTTGTGATGTCTGTGCATAAGTTGATGTTCACTTTGGATGAAAATTTTTTTAGATGAGTTTTTAACCTCTTTTTATTTTTTCTTTAGGCGAAGAGAAATTGCTGAGAGGGAGCGACGTGAGAGAGAACGCATACGAATAATGCATGAGCGAGAAGAATGCTTGCAGAGAGAAAGGGAACGGTTAGAAATTGAAAGACAAAAACTAGAGAGGGAAAGGATGGAAAGGGAGCGTTTGGAAAGAGAGCGTGTTCGTATTGAACAGGTGTGCATATTATATTTGGGACTGTAGTGGAATATGGTTTTGGATTATAACGCTGTTTGCACTTTCAGTGGATTTTTTCTTCACCCTTCCACCCAAGCCATAACAAGCAGCCAAACATTACTTTATCCACAGTGTACAATAACAGTAATCTTTATCTTGTTTGCTTGACTTGTGAGTAATTTGATGGCAGATTCTTGCTACTGGTTTATGCAGTGGCTGTACGTGTCTTGCTCATTTTAGTCTCCCATAATTTTAGTAGATTTTCCTAGAGAATGTCACTGGAAACTTAATGTGTTTCTGGACAACCAATACAGTAGCAATACAAGATGTTACCTGGAGGTATTTCTGTCTAACAGCCAATAGCTTCTCCAGATCTGTTGTCAACTTCTAGAGAAGTATTCCTTACGCTTTTTAATCTTAATCCAGGGATTAATTGTATCAGGCTGATTATTAATTAATATATTAACTCTGCATGCTTGCTAACTGTTCAGTGGGGATCTCTGATACAAAGAGCTGTTTTGTGTGTTCACCTCTCCCTTTCATGGCAGGAACGTCGAAAAGAAGCAGAGCGCATTGCTCGTGAAAGGGAGGAACTTCGACGGCAACAGCAGCAACTTCGTTATGAACAGGAAAAGAGGAACTCTTTGAAACGTCCACGTGATGTAGATCACAGGTAATTCATTCTCAAGCCATTGTTTTACAGTGCTAAGTTAAAAAGAAACAGCTAGCAGCCTTATGTCAGTCTGGAAAATGCATTTGTACCTGAAGTAATTCTTCACAGAACTGGATTTCTTGTATTTGACATCAGTTTGTGCCAAGTGTGAAACATACCTTATCTGTAGGAGAGTTTTGAAATAAGAGAAGCATTCTTTGAATTAATTACTGTATGAAAAGCACAACTGTCCTGGTTGGGATAACGGTCTCTCTCCCTTATTCACTCTCCTTTCTTTATCAGGAAGGGGAGGGGGATTAATAGAGAGCATTTGTCATTTGATTAATTGCCGCCCCAGCATTAAACTGTGACAACAGCACAATTCAGTGCATTTGCTGAGAAAAGCTTTTCTTCAGCCTTCATGATTGACATTTCTGTTTTGTTAAGAATTCACATTTCTGGTAAATGGATGGTTCAAGAAGTCGGTGTGATGGCTTTTAGTTTTTACTGAAGCTAATGACATGTATCATGTGCTGTCTGAGCCACATGAATTAAACTGACTTTAGTCTTTATTTGGTGGTAAGAATAGGACTGAGGATCTGAGCCATAGAAATGACATAACAGTGATACAGTGGAAGTGTAAGTCATCATGGTAGATACAGTAGCAGAACACTAATATTTCTCCACCAGAGGAATAAAGACAGCTTCATTTTTCAAGGCTACTGATTATATACTTAAATATCTCATATACATATCATAGAGACTTTGTGCCTGAATGTTTCTAGTGAGCAAGGTTGTGACATTTCCTACACTATTCTTTCCTGAGAAAGCTGTTCTGACTTGTGGGTGTTTTGTTTTGTTTGATTATTTCAAGACAAAATTTTCTTTCAGTGACGTTTCTGTTGGTTTCTGTTCTGTTTATTAAACTTCATTTTGCACTTCAGAGGGGTGGTGGTTTTTTTCCCTTAAATTTTTTTGGTCAGAGTGCCTTTGTGAGTGGCATTTCAAAGGTCAAAAGAAGATCTGTAAAACACACAACTGACTAAATAACTTTCTGCATATTAGGCCTTGATTTGGATACATGTAACTGATGAGGACTCATTTGTTTTGCTTGAAGGAGAGATGACCCTTACTGGAATGAGAGTAAGAAGATGGCTCTTGATACAGATGCACGTTTTAGTCATGGTTCAGATTACAGTCGCCAGCAGAATAGGTTTAATGATTTTGATCACAGAGAACGGGGACGATATCCAGAAGGTTCTTCTGTTCCATCATCTTCTTTTGATAGGTAAGTTGAAATAATAGGGCTGGTGTTTGCTTGCCAGCATCCCTATGGCTTCCACTACCAACTATTCAAAATCTTGAATGGTTCTAAAGGCATTATACAGTTCTGATGCAATAGAATTGCAGTAATTGCAGTAGAGCCCTGACATTTTTTGTGTCTTCAGGACTGGCTATTTATGTTATGGAATCCAGTCTGTGTTTCTGTGAGAATGAAAATTAGCTGCCTAGTGTTCTTTTTTGGGTGACATTTCAAAAGAATTTTTGCCCTTATTCCTCTTTCCTACCTAGCAGTAAGTAGCCAATAGATTAGATTTGTCCTACTTGGTAACTCACCTCCTTAAGAAGCAAGGCTAAAAGCAACTGATTTAACAAGAGTTAAAAGCATGACTTGTTTGAGTCACATTTGTCTGGGTCCATGCAACTGTGCAGTAAATGCAAGTTCCAGACCCAGCTGCATGTTTCCATTACACATCTCCAGTAGCCATTAAGACTGTATAATTGTAACTTACGGACTTCTGCTTTTATGCTGCAATGAAGTAGAATTCTATTTTCTAGCTGACTTGAGAATCTAGTGTTCCTTCTGCTTTATACTAGCCACAAAGGAGGCCCTCCAATTGATTAAATTACACTGACCAAAATGGGAACAGATAAATACATAAAGATGTTAAACTGGCTGTAAGACCTTGAGTTTTTACAGAGAGAACTATAGATCTTTGAGATCTATATCACAGATATAGTAATAAACATATAAATATAGTACTTTTGCATATTCACACATGGGCTTACGTGTGCAGAGAAATGGCAAAACAGGAAACAAGCAAATGATTTTCTTTCACTTCAACGACTTAGGAGGGAACGTTTTGTAAATCAAGGTGAAGTGAAAAAGACTCGCCCAACAGCACGAAGAGAAGAGCCAGGGTTTGAGAGATATCCAAAGAATTTCAGTGAGTCCAGAAGAAACGAACCACCCCAACCAAGAAGTGAACTTCGAGATACAGACAGACGAGAAGTGCGAGGAGACAGAGACGACAGAAGAACAGTGATAATTCATGACCGACCTGAAATACCACACGGGCGACATCCACGAGAGACTGGTTCAAATCCACCTAGGCAAACAAATTGGAAGAGTGAGGGAAGCATAAGCACAGACAAACGGGATGGCAGGTAAATTTGCTGGCTAACTAACAAACTAGCAAAAGTACTGATTGTTGTAGCATATATCTAGAGTAGTAATTCCTCAAGAATTGTCTGTAAAGGAGAACAGACCCCTCCTAGAGGATAGCAAAATCACTTCCCAAAAGCATTCCCAAAAAACCTGTGTAGGTTGTTACATGTACCTCATCTGTAAACTCGATGCTGACTTCCAGCAATCTTTTCTTAATCATCTGTAGCAACATATAATAAGGAGGTTTTTGTGCAAGAATGGTGATGTAAGCAAATCACATGTAAGGTAATTATTTAGAGACACGCATATCAAAAAGAACGTTTCTAAGAAGTTGCTAACTTCAAATTGCTAAGAACCTGAAAAGCAAAAAGGAATCTTTGAAGTTTACATGTGTTGTGGTTTAATATTGATTCTATTATACTGAAACCAAAATCTTGATAAAAGTAATTTTTACAGAGGTGAGAGGCCGGATCGATCAGGAAGAGAAGTGTCTGGACACGTGAGAGGGGCACCTCCTGGCAGCCGTAGCAGTGCCTCTGGGTATGGCAGCAGGGAAGGAGAACGAGGAGTGATGGGAGAAAGAGGTGGAGGACAAGTGAGTCAGCTTCTTGTGTTTGTGTGCATGAGTGACAGACTGGAAAATGCAAAATCGCACTGGAAAAACGACCATATAGCATCACACAAATCATTAGCAAGCATTCTGGCTATTTTTGGGTTACTTTATTGTAAAGGTTCTCTTTTGTCACGTTTTTTAACAAGTCAAGAAATTGCAGAAAACGTACCCAGTTCAGGTTGGTCAGAACAAAATCCTGAATGAGGTGCTGATGAGGTTTTTAAGAAGTTGTTTTCATCTGCTGTTTTTAGGGTCTTTCCCTTTCACTGCCTGCTGCTTCCAGTGCAGTTTGTAATTGTGAACTGTAACATGCTACCAAGAGAAAAACTTTGTCTTTAAAGTCTATAGGCTAAATGCTCCATGCTGCAAGATCCTAAACATTTTTTAAATAGTGTTGCTGTGGCTATATGCAACATGCTTGTCAGTGCAGAATTGAAAGTAAAACATGAGTTAATGGAATTTCACTCTGGTGTACCCAGCCAGTCACTGCAAATTGGTTGGTTTGTTTCTGTTATCTGGAGCTATTTTTAACCTGACTCTTGTAAACATGGGTTAGCTGACTTTTGTGTACTATATATAAGCAGTAAGCTTGAAAAGCTTGTTTTTTGTTGGAAACAAAACATGCCTTTCAGTCTTAAACTGACTATCACTTTCTCCCTAGCACTATAACGAGGACAGACACGTTGTTGAACGCCACAGTCGGGAAACTGGACCAAGAAAAGAATGGCATGGACCTGGTTCTCAAGGAAGTGGGTATCATGACACAAGGAGAATGGGAGATGGCCGTGGAGGAGGTGGCATGATGTCTCCACATACAAGGTACAAAAACTATTCCTTCCTCTTACTTTCCTGCTGAGCTCTCAAAGCTGTGGTTGTGCTTAGGAAATCCAATAGCCTCAGTGCAAGCAGCATTACTTTCTTTGGTTGGGTTGCTATGACACAACATAGAAATCATCTTTCCATTGGTTCTACGATTGTCCTACTGCTAGTGGCAGTATTGTTCACCTGCACAAAGCAAGTGACTTCTTGCAAAGTCTCTTTGCAAGGTTTCGGGTCTCATTAACATTTGGGAAGAGTGGTATGAGAAATAACAATGTTCTTACCTGTACACCAAGAGTTTAGATACTTAACACTTTTTTTAAAACCTTTGTTTCCAGTAACTCTTCACCAATTAATAGAGTTGTACAGATCACAGGCAATTCCATGCAGAGGGGAAGTGGCTCAGGATTTAAGCCATTTAAAGGTGGACCTCCACGAAGATTCTAAGATCTACAGCTGCTTGGTTTCAAGATAACTTATTGAAATCTCTTGTAAACTTTCTCTGATTAAAAACAGGAAATCTTGTCTGGAAGTCCTGGTTAAATTTTTTTAATTTAACATGATTATTTTCCTCTCAATTTTAGAGGCATTTTAATAGTTCTGTTGTAATTTTTGGATAGTTTTTGTGTATCTTTGATAAGCATTTTCCCTGAGGCACTAGAGCTGTGTAAAAAAAAAAAAAAAAAAAATTGGAACCAAAATATTTGTTAATCCTGTATAAAAGAATAGTTTGCAGCTGTGTTCTAGTAGTTTGATTTACCCACATTAGCTCTGTGGTGTCATGCTTTAAAGTTAGCTACTTATCACAACATACACAACTATAACCTCCATTTTGAAGGTTGTCCAGGCTCTTATCTCTGCTTTCTAATTTGTAGAGAAATACAGTTGTTCTTTCATTACTGGGTATTATGTAACCTATTTTTGCAGAAGGTACTGTTACATTGAGTGCATTTATGTGTATTCTTGCAAATGTATTCTTTTGAAATAAACCTTCATATTCTGTATAGTTTCTAGTCAGTCTTTGAAAGAGTCTTTGGGGAAGGAAGACAGAGTATATATGCATTCACTATACATGTTGGTATAGTGAATCAAAACATGGGTGCCATTAGCTTCCAATTAAAGCTTCTTTAATTGTCTCCTTTGCTATTACTGAATTGAAAATCTAGAAGAACCTTTGATAGCTCAAGGAAGGTCAGTACTAACAGATACAGGAACTTAGGGGATGCCAAAAAAAATAATTTAACAATTTATTCTTTGTGTATAGCAAAGCTCTAGCAGAACTTCAATACAGTTTATTTTAAACCAGACTATCACAAAAGAACTATGCTTATAGTTTTTGGGGGAACCTACATCAACGCACTCTTGTTCAGATGTACCTACAAGGTATTTGCTACTGTGGTCACAGATCTTGTTAAACCTTTTGGTTGTATTTGATGGTGAAGGGCCTGCTTAACCTTTCTTAACCAGGCTCAGTTGGAAGTGATAGATTAGTCTTAGACTGACTATCACCCAGTCAGCATAAATATATAATTACAATACAGTTGTTCAGGAAGTAAAAAAAAGGTCATCTTACCTTACATCTTACTACACAGCTTTGCCACATGGGAGAATTAAATCTGAAAATACAATTTGAGTAAAAGCTGAAACTTCTACTGGTTCAGATGACTTAAGTTAAAAATCTTGAAGACATGAGGCAGTAAGAACAGAATGATGCTGCACATGGATATTTGCCACCCTCAGTTACAGTCTGCTCTGTGGCATGTATCTGCAGTGTTTCAGATGAATTAAGGAACAGAGAACAAGTTACACTAAGTTGGGTTAGAGTAGGTAGCCTTACAAGAGAGAAATCTGGTATAACAGCATTTTCTGTAATTTATCCTTTGTGAATATTCACAACTGACAAAGATTTAGGTTTAAACAAAATAACTGTGCTGTATCAGTGAATGTTTCAAGATGAGTTTATCCAATAACTTACCTTGATGATTTAATGTATCTTCTCTGTTCAATTCTTGGCAGAAAAAGCTAAGTTCAATTTACTGGTTTTTTTTCAAAAGTTTCCAAGAAAAAGTACAAGTTAAAGAGTGCATATCTATTTGGCTGCAGTCTGTTCTTCATTAGGTGCAAGAACACATACAAAGTAAGTATTTGCTCTAAGGTGAATCTGTAGTGACTGTAAGGGATCAAATGGAAAATGGGGACACTTAACCTTAAAAGAGAAAGCTTTAGAGAGGTACAAAATAAAACTTGAGATATGACTTTATCTTGCTGACAGTCAAGAGGTCTAGCTGTGTGGTAAGGGTATAAATAATATTTCCTGACTTTTTTTGCATAATTAAATGAAAACAGGATAGTGCAGAGACAGGTATTTCACTTGGATTAAAATACTGAAACAAAAGGATGATGGGGGGGAGGGGTGAAGGAAATCTGATTGAAAAAGTTGCCAAAAACTTTGAATTTTGAAAATACTTGGATCAACAAGAGTCTAACCTTTCTTATTCCAGAGCGAGATTTTTTTTCTTCCTTTTTAGGATTTCATCCCACCTTTATTACTAGGAAAGAACTTAACATACCTAAATGAAATGTTTATTGAAGTTTGGTCACTTGAATGTTTTTACATACAATGAAATTCAGTGGACTTAACCTAAATAAATCCCAACAGTATAAATAGCTTAAACTACAGAGAGGCTATAACTGGAGACACTTTAAAAAAAACAAAACCAGAATTAAACAGTTTCCTTTGTGGTGCACAAATAAAAAAAAGGGTTGTTAAGACACAGAACTGGACTTCTCTGAAAATTGCGTTCAAAAATTATTTTAACAATTTACAAGGAATATGTTGCTTCCTTATAGTATTTAAAAACACATTAATACAATATAAACAAATTAAGGCTTCTTAAAACGCAAAACATTTAGTAAACATGTAAATGCTATTACAATGTTCAATAATGGTGCAACCTGATGCAAGAGATCTCAGTCACATACATTAGTACAAACAGCACTGCATGACTAGATTTAATTGTGTCATGCACTTTTAAAATAGGATTTTTAAATACTTCTTTCCTCTCTTGGTAATTCTATAGTAGCTTGCATTACCTTTTATTTTTGCATTTCCTTTTAAAACTAGAGTTAGAGCTCAAGGTAAACATTAGGTGATCAAGGTTCACAGCTAAACTGCTGATTTTAACATGGCAACTGCACAATACCGGTCAGTCTAGGCATGGCACATTGAAGACATTATTAATCTCTAAGTCTTTGGAACTTTCCTAAATTACATAGGTTTGGTTTGGGTTATTTTGTTTTTTTAATATATAATTCATTGTGAAAAGACCCAGTGAAAACAGTCAATGTGCTAGCAAATATTTAACTTAACACTGGAGAACTGAGAGCACCTTCTGTAGGACTCATGGTTGTATGCTTCACCTGTAGTTGTTTAAATAAGGTTACATGTAATGTAAAAGATTACCAAAAGTTGTACAAATAACAGCTACACATCTATTCCCCAGATGAAAGCATAATCAATGATTATCAAAGTCTGAGAAGTTCTTTCACTGAAAACTGTAAGATGAAAGATAAACCAAAACTTCTGTCATTTAACTTCAAAGCTTTGTCAGGTTATGGCAGGGGAACTCATGACTGTTATTTTTAACTCCCTTATAAAGGAAGTAGTAGTAAGGTATTCACATTCTCTAATTTACTATGGAGGAACATGTACTGAACAAGTAGCAACAGATTTAGAATTTATTTCTGTGGACCAGGACAAGACATTTGATACTTTCTTTAGCTCTGAAGTACCACCATCAAATTTCTTGAGGCTTGACCTGTAAACAGGGATTATACACTGCAAAAATACAGGAGAAAAACCCATGAGTGACGTAACCTGTCCAATACAATCTGATAGCAAACTGGGGGGAAGCATTAACTGCTTTCCTTTGCAAGTACAAACTGCATCAAAACCAAACTCCTGCTTATTTAATGAACTGTATGACCAGTCACACTCTTTCACATAATGTTACACACACTATTGATTTCAGGAGTTACCAAAACGCAGGGGAAGAAATACTAGCAACAACAGATTTTTCTTTGGAAATCATTGTACTTATGGCCACATTTTGGTGGGTTCTCAAAAGTTATTTTTGTTTGCGAGCCTCAAACAGAAAGCATATAAGAAACCCAGAAATGCAAGCATACTGCTGTAAACTGAGTATATGAAATGCAAACAGGCAATTATTGCAGCTATTCATGATAAAAAATGCAAATGCTTAATTACAAGTAGTTTAAAAATTCAGAAGTGGGTTCATTGCTTCACTGTATCTATCTGGAGTGTTCTTGAAGACAGCAAGACAGTGGTTCTTGAAGACCACTCCTCCAAACAAAAGGAGGATTTTATTTCCACAGCAGTGGAACAACTTGATTGTACAGTTCCCAAGGGCTACAATTGCCTAAAAAACCCCATACTGTTATTTACTCACCACACACAGAACTTGTTTTCAAACTTTCAGTCTGAGGGACTTCAGTGAAACTCAATTATAAATAAAACCAGTAATCTAATATAAAATAGCTCCTTTTGGCTCTGGTTAATCTGCAATAACAAAAGCCATAAAATTAAAGTTAATGCCCTGACACCAAAATACCTAAAAGAAAATAAATTTGCACTGAAAATAGGTATAAAAAATGAACAGGCATCATGCTGAGAAGCTAGCAAAGCTGAAGACACAGTCACATTCAAAACTGAGTTGTTTTTTTTTTCTCTCTAAAAATGCACAGGATAGTCTTAACACTAGTTTTCATCTTAAAAACAAACAAAAAAAAAACCCCAGAAAAAAAGGATAAACAGTATAGCTTAAGCTTTCTTATTTGGTCTGACATTTTTCCAAGGAACAGTATTAGTCACCAGCTTCCTCCCTCTGCACCCTTTGGGAGATGCAACTCAAGGTGGAAGTACAGACCTTTATTTCAGTTGTTTCTCCCAGGGCTCTGGGTTTGCAAAGCTGATTGATACCTGTTGGCAATTAACTGTGAAAGGTTTAGATAAATTATGAACTGAAAACTATGAAAATTATGAACTGATTCTCCTCATGGCAGTATTGGCTATTGGCTAGTAAGAAGTTGGGGACTGGAGAGAAAGTTAATATAAAAATATTTAGGACAAGCATTAAGCATTGCAGTACTGGTCTGGAAGTTTAAAAGGATCCCGAGACTGACTCAGCCACCATTAATTACTGTGACTATAAGATAGCCCTGAACTGTTAGCTTCTGCAATTCACAAGCGACCATTCTAAACCACAAAAATGTTCCTTTTTTTTTTTTAAGAATTATTTTCCTAATATTTATTAAATCCTTCTAGTAAAATTTCTACAGCATAGGTTTGCTACTGATGAAGCAGTTTGTTAATTTTAAAAAGCTGACTGCAGTATATGCAGCTAAATACAACATTCTCTTAAAAAAAAAAAATCAAATGGTATGTTTTTTTTTAACAACCTCCATATAGATATATTACAAGACAATAAAATAATTGTGTTAGATCGTTACAGTTCTCCAGAAACTTAATGCATTCTTTAATTTTGCAGAGCTGCAAAAGACAGTAGTACAAAGAACAATTAAAGGTAGTTTCAAAATCTGTTAGGATAGCAGTCATCTAATTTTCTGTATTTCTTTCACAGAGGGTGTGCATTGATAGCACAGGCAGAAATAATCACACTAGCTTTATTACAGCTGGCACTTGTAGTAAATTGTAATATGGGCTTAATGACAGTATGTACTCAGAATTAGTACATTACATGGAGAAATCTGTATCATCATGTCCTAGAATCAGAGTGGAAGGAACCTGAAACATCATCTCGTTCCAACCCCCTGCATGGCTATGTATGTATAACAGCACTGATATTCTTCTGCCTGATTTTATAATTTCCATTAAATTTCATAATTTATCACTCCCAAAAAGAATAGTTTGGCAATGGTGAGAAATTTCGCTTAGAACTTTCCTTTAACTATTCTAAACCTCTTGTATTTAAAAGCATCAGAACTGGTAATACTGATTTTGTCAGTGTTATTTCTGTGTCTGACAGACATGTCAGTGTCTGTAGGCTTGGCAAGGTTTCCTAGATTACAAGCATAAACATAATTCATTAGCTTCACAGACTGGACCACATAAACAAGCCTTTAGAAAAAATATTCAGTGAAAATATTAATGATTAGATACAGCCAGTTCATACAAAGGGGAAAAATACATCTGTTTTCACCTTCTTATTTTGGAGTTCTCCAAACCCAGAGATGATGAAACCTAAAGGATGTACCCATTACTCTGCTCATTTAAGTGTACTGACACACTGGTGGTGCTTCTCATTGCTATTTTGACCCTTTCCTTGTTAAGTGAGTGAACCAGAACAGAAGTTAACAGCAGGTTTCAGACAAAAATACCAGATATCCCAGCTTTTTCTGAAGAAGAAATCTAAAAATCGTAAATTATGTCAAGACTGCTTGGCATCATCTTAACTTTGAAAAATTCCATCTGAAGTCTTAACTCAGAAAGTCTGTGGAAGTTTTACTAAAGGTTTTGATGAAAACAAGAGTATGTGAATTTCAAATCACGACTGAGTATCCCATACTTCATCCAGCTCTGGGCCAGAGAATCTAGGTTTATATGAGGTAAAGCCACCATCTTATGAGACACTGGTAGACCACTTCCTATGAGTTGTTTTTATGTCTAAAAGAACAGCAAATTAAGGACAAATTGCTAAACAACCTCCAGAAGTGACGCAGGGACTTAGGTTCCAGCCTGTCTTTCCTCCTCAGCATTTCCCAATGGTGCTTCTTCCCCATCACAGCAAATGACAGTTGAGCTAAACCCCATTGCTTTTCTACTGGACAAGTATAAGAACGAGCTGTGAACCAGGAGCTACATGGAAACACTACGGAAATTCACATCAAATACACTTCTGTATAAACCATTTTCTACAAGTGTCCCTCATCTCGCCAGACTTCCCCACGCAAAGCAACACTGCTCACAGTGCATTACTGGTTAAGCTTAAAACAAGGTAACTACACTGAATCACAGGAGAAAATGTATGTCTGTGCTATTGCTGGGCTGTGTGAACATTTTTCAGTGGCAGATTTTCCTTGCAACCAAGGTCTTGTTACTGTAGCAGAGATAGAAAAGATGCCAAAATTATACTGCAACCAAAACAAGGCATTATTTTTGCTTTCCTCAAATATGCTTTCTTGTGTGTCAATTAACTTGCATTTCCTGGGTCTACTTTTATAAAATAAGTAACAGCTCTTGATGCAGTACATTAAGGACATATTTTGTATAAACTTTAGCAATTGACTACAATAAGCATGCTAATGGTAAGAAGAGATCTATTGCATCGAGAAAGAAGTTTCATTAAAAGTACACCCTCTTCACCTATTCTCCAGTACGTCCTGCTCAATACACCAGAAGATTCATTTTCAAGAACTCAAAATCCTTTTATTACATTTGGAAAATGTTTTCAAGAACTTGTGTATACAAGTTTGAAGAAACATTTGACAATAATATGAAATACCAGGTGAGTGTAGAGATTGACTGGCAATCCAATGCAAATGTACACAGAAAGCATATGTTTAATTTTGAGCTTGTGTGTCTGTGATCCACAAGAACTGCTCTGTAAAGACAATCTGAACACATACTTTATTCTATTAACTAGATGGCTAGCTACAAAATATATTTTTTGCATTGTGTTTAAGTGACTTCTCAGGAATGCTAATTTCATCCTCTGGTGTTATAATCTTGCTTTTCATCTGCTTTGTTTGGTCTCAGATTCCCTATGAATGTCACAAAAATGTGTTTTAGAGCATATACAAAGTGCCTTTAAAAAAAACCAAACATCACTGGCAGTGCTTATTTTTATGAATTTAAGAATACTTGTATTTAGCTTTTTTATTTCACAATTACAATGCAACAACAAGAATTCTGAGTCTGGGGTTTTTTGTGCTAGCTTTTGTCTAGTGGGAAACCAAGTTCTACTCTACTTTTCTGGACACTTTCATATATACGATGTATGCAAATTGGAGCATGGCCATGCTAAGTTGTAAAACAGATTTAAAGTATAAATCTGTAGCCTTTTGTCAGACATTGACCATCAAGAGGAGGCAAATGAAGTAAATAGTCAGAAGCTGACTTTGTCTTTCTGGTACTCCATGAATATTTTGTAATATTGTTTTCCAAGGCCATTATTAGAGATAACAGCAATTCTGGTTTTATTTCTTTTTTAATCATCAGTTACTATTCATATATACCAACCGTGACAGCTGCTTTTGGAATGGTTAGTCACAGCAGGATATAAATTAAGCTTCCAGATGCATTACATTTTTTGGATAATAAGCTTGTAACTTTCTCCACTAAAACTCAACTCATGCAGACCAATGCTCTAGATTTCAGGAATTCTTTACCTTTTTCCAAAACTTCAAGACCTGTGAAGAAAGAAGGATATTAACAAGAAAACTGCTCAAACAGCATGCCTGCCATCTCAAAGAATCTGAAATCCTTTACTCATTATTTAAAGAGAAACTGAATTACGTGGGCATTCAGACTGCACAATGAGCATTGACATTTAACTCTTCTTCCTTTATGACTAAATAACAGTATTACCATAACTACAGTATATTAGGTTTCAGGCTGTCTGAAACTGGAAATGTTACATGAATTTTTCTAATACAAGCAAGAATCTCAGGCAAGAAGACAGACTGATTAGCTACAATGCCTGCTCCAGATAAATCTGTGCAAAAAGGAATTTAAAGTGGCAATTCTGTTACTGAAAATAATAAGATAACAAACACTTAGCTCGACATATTTATTTTTCAAGGTCAATAAATAAATGTAAATACACAAATTTGGAAAAATCTTAGTAACAGAATGTTTTTAAATAACATTCTGGCTTAGAGTCTTTGTTATTGACACTACTGGAATATTTTCTGATCTGCTTAAAGTAGGTAAGTCATGTTGGTGATCCTCCATATTAATTTATTTGAAGAAGTTAGGCTGCTGCAGAGGAAAAAAGGCAGCAGCCTTTACTCTGACATAGAAAATTACCTGAACTGCATACATAAAGTATTAAAATTACTGTTCTGGGGATGACTTTATTCTAATAGAGAACAGAAATTTTTAAATTTACAGTTTGCATATTAGATACCTCCTACCATTTATTACTTCATTATTATAAAAGGGATATTGTAACAAAAGTTGAAAAAAACAAGAGACAAAGCAATGGAAGAAAAGAGTGGTACAAATTGGCCCTTTTGTTAATAAGACATTCTTTTTTGATCTGTCTAATTTTCATTCTAGGTATCCCTGTGATGACAGGTTCCCATCTCTGCAGCAAGTCTGCTTGAAATAATTTTAAAGCAGCCTTCTACTGGTGGACTTGTGTTTAGATACCCTCTCCTTTATTGACATTCCCCAAACACCTGAAACCAAGACTGTCCTATTCCACCTGGCTGCCTCAGCTTTACCAGCTTATTGTACACTAATGCACTTACCCAGGCTTAGAGCATGAATACATAAGATGTCCAGGAGAAGCAGCCTTTTTTAAAAGTATCTACAAATTGCTAAATATAAATTTTTATAAAAAAGGTTCCACAAGAAGGTCATTGTTATTGACTTAGTGGAAGTGGAGGAAGATTTGTGGTTCCCTCAAAATTCAGCAAGTATTCTGTTTCTGTATTCTATAAATACTACAAGACACAACATGTTTATTTGGTTCCCATAAATTAGAAAAATCTGGTTTCCAAAAATTCTAAATTAGTGATTTAAATAACAAAATATTACACCTGACCACCTTTGCAAACAATCTCAGAGAGCAGCCTAGCTTCTCTCTCTCACCCTTCCGAAGTGTGCTTTTTAAGGATAAATGATTTATAAAAGAAACAAGAAAGTGTTTTTAACTAGAGTACACTTGCTTAAATATACAAGTGGACACATTAACGTCACTGTAAAGTTCAAGGTACTTCTGGAAAAAAGGCAGATAGTTAGTTATTTTAACTCTGCATTCTTATATAGAATAATGACTATAATAGACCTTAGTTTCCTCTCATCATTCACCTAGCATATGGAGAGGTCAATAAATAAGAATTTACCTGGTCCAGTTTACCTACAAGAGAGAAAATACTAAAAGAAAAAAAAAAAGTTACCTATAAAATTATTTGTTTAACCCTGATAGATAACGTCTGAGTTGCCATACCCAGTTTGTAATTGCAAGAAAAGCAAACAATATTAATCTTGCTTATTAATAAATGCCCCATTTTCTATGACAATTTTTTGTACGATGACTGTCAAGTCACCTACTCTTGGGGCAAGAAAGCTGGCCAGGAGGTGCAATGAGGAACAGTATAAATCTGGGTTAAAAAAAACCAAATATACCAGATCCAGAAGCAAAGAAATCTGGACACGAAGAGGAGGCAGTGCCCAGCTGGTAGCTGGGCTCTTGCATCTTGAAGACTATACCCAGCCTACCATACAGTTTCATACCATGTTAAGTAACACAGAATTCTCTTGTGCTAGTGTACAGACTTCAGGAAAAAGTCTAACACAAAATGAATTACCTCCTTTGTTTAGAGTAGAAGATAAAATAGCTTACTAACTGACGTAATGAGTAATGGATGTCACTATGACAAAACTTGCCATGATTTGTGTGTTCAGCTACAAGGTGCAGTATTTCTTATGACTAACTCAAAGCACAGCCACATCCATCTGAGATGTGGAATTCCATCTTGAGCAGCACGCACTATGACTTTGAAGAAAGTTTGTATGATTGTAACAAAGTCACCCATCCTCTCTTGAAATGTGAACGTAATCTATGGGGTAATCAGGCACAGGCGGCATGTAACGGGTTTTTCTTTTTTTTTTTTTTTTTTTTTTCCTTGTTTTTGCTTCTGATGACATGCACTTGGCTCCAGACTGAATCCATTTTCTATTACAAGAGAACACAGCTATTCTTCTCTTTCTCTCTCTCTTTCTCTCGAGGTTCTTTACGTTTGCGTTCGTTACTCCCAGATTGTCTTCCACTTGCTGGAGAAGCAGCACCTTGCACCTGCTATGGGGTAAAAATAAAATCTTGAGTAAAATAAACATTATTGTAGATGCAGTCTGAAGTATTCCTCTACATTCACATTCACAAACACAAGTTTAACTATTATGCAGATAGACGAATTCAGGTTGGGTGTTTCCATATAAATACTCCAGAACTACCACAGAACTTCTAAAAAAAACAAACCAACCAAACAAAAAACACAAACAAACCACAAAAAAACCCCCAAAACCCTGAAGTCTGCAGAAAATACATTTTCAAGTCCTGTGTGTCCCTTCTGTTGTGTCCACATATTCAGATAAGTTTTTTCAGTAATAAAACTTGACTTCAAGCTTTTTCTGGCACTTGCCGATGAGTGCCCTGGAATTTTTTCCTAGTTTCTTTTATAAGAACAACCCACATTTCATTCAGGAGGTTGGTATACAAAGGCAACGTAAGTTTTGTTAATTTATCATCTGTTCCTGTTACTCATTCCTAGCTGCATATAAGCATGCTGTTAAGTCCTGTTATGCAGTTTCTTCAATTCTTTCTACCTTTTTTGCATCCAGCAGTAGCAAATTTTTGTCTTAGAAGTAGCTACTGATTGTTCTATTAAAGCAATAAGCAGTGGAAATAACTTGTCAAAATTCTTCTTCCATGCTTAACAAGCAGATCAATTAGTTCTTGTAAATTGCTTCAGGCCAAAGATACAGCCTTCATACAGATTATTTTTTACATATTTGTAAATAAAACCAGTTTTAAATCTTTGGTGGTTAATCAGTCCTTAGGAACTCCTTGGATCCAGAACACCAACTGAAACATTGCCTCTTGCACACAATAATCAGGTATATGGCAATTTTGTGAACATATGTGCATGAATCTTTTTCCAAGCAAATTTAATGCAACAGCTTATGTGACAAAAAAAGCACATCTGGAGAAACTTAATTTCCCAATTTGCAACAGGACTCGATAGATTCACATGATACCATAGACTGAAACACCTAAAAGTGTAAAGCAACAAACTTCTGGAAGACAAAGACAAAACTTTGATTACTATCAAAAAGATCTTACTTTAATGTTGTTTTGCAAGTAATGTAAAGTATTAACTAATATAATCTTTGTGATCTTACGTATTAACTCATTCCCACTTAAATAGTATGAATGGAACTCTATCTCAGTAGGTTAGGCTTGCTCTCAAGGATTTAAGTGGCAGCACCCATACTCTAACAATTAAAGCATATTTCTTAAGATTCCTATATTTATCTTGTCACTTGCTATACAGAATGTAAATGGCAGTCTAATCAGTCTGAAACACTTACAAACATATGTGTCTATATAAATATTAAATGAATACTCTCCAAAACTCATGATCATATCCAGTAATAATGGTTTGTTACCTGGACCTGAGCAGCTGCTTGTTCTTGTTCCTGATAGTATTGAGAAGCTCTCCTGTCCTCCTCTTCCTGGAGCTTCTTTGCTAGCTCAAGATCACTGATTCCTTCTGGGATCTGTTCCCAATTAATTTCTTGATTTTGCTGCTCTTGTTGTAGAGACAATGCCATCAGGTAATCCTAAACAGCAAACTTGTTTATTAATGCTCTTTCATATAGAAAAGACCCTAAGTCATAACTTGTGAATTCTGCAGCATGTGCAGCTACACAGTAGCACCCATCTCTTTTCTCCAGCCTCATCTTCACATGCATTTACCTCTTGGAAAACAGGCATTTGTTTCAGAACATGTTCATAATCTGAACTGCAGAAAGCCTGAACACAACTACACTCTTCTTTTCACAGTCTCTTTATCACAGCACACACAACACAAAAACTATTTTTTTTTAAGATTGCTTTCAGTTTTAAATTCCATTACCTGGGCAGCAGCAAGAGACAGACAGGGTTGGTTCATCCCAGTTCTGGGTAAAAGTACAGATTTTAAAGCTGTCTTTTTGTAATGTGCCTGATAGAATAATCTGCTAATCATGCTTTGTCCTACTCTTCATCTCTAGAAGCCATGCTGATACTTCAAAGTAGTACTTTTGAGAACCCCAACCCAAGTATCTAAAGAAATTTTACAGTCCTATTCATGCATAAGTACACATACATACACAACTCTGTAAGTATATGACTAAAAAGAAGCAGTAATTGTTATATATAGTTACAAGCAAACAAAAATATAATAGAAAGGCAGAAATCTAGTACTTGATCTATTTGATCCTGCTGCCCTCTGTAGACAGTTTCAGGGTCTGATGGAGGCCGTAGGTGGAATTCAGAATCACAGAAATTTCCATCACCATCCACATTGTGTAAGCTTTCCCAGACAACTTTCTCTTCTGTAAGAAAGCCCTGGTCTGTCACCAGCAGATAAAGCTGACCCTATGCAGAAGAATAAAGAAAATCTGTAAAACTAAAAAAAATGTCTTTTACAATTTGATGCTACTAACAGAAAAGATTAGCTAATGCAACTGTTATGTTCCAGTAAAACATTCATTTAGGTTTCTTAGCAGTTTTAAAAGCATTTGTTTAGTTTTTTTAGCAATTGTAACATTTAAATGAATCAGTATACAGCATTAAAACATCAGATACTAGTATTCACTGCTAAATTAACAGCTAACTTTATTTCTATATTCCATCTTGTAATTTTTTATTAATGAAAGTTCATATTTACTAAAGAACATAAAACAGGAATATATACCTTGATAATTCCTTGGAAACATACCTTAATAGTATACCTCAGGGACTGTCAATGTACATTTTAAATCCCAGAACAAATCACATTCAATTCCAGAAGCAAGATCTGGAGGCAAAGGTGATCTTTCCAAATCATCCAAGAGGCATTACCTCAGAACAACTTTAACTGTTGAAAATGATTACTGCATAATCCCATGAGTCAATATTAATATGCAATTAGAGGGAAGTGGAATAAATGGCTACTTGGGCAAATGGACCAAGTATAATAATGAATGAGATTAAGGATCTGAGACCTGCCATTACTAATTAACACTCACCATACTTTGAAAGGTATATATTACAGAGTTGCCATATTTGCTCTTGTTTTATATGCAATAATGAAATCTTTAAAAATTCTACACATTTTTCTATAGCCATAAACATGATCCTAATATGAAAACGTTTTCCAAATCAGAAATGACAACATGTGGGTTTATGCAAATTTAATTCAATATTCAGAAGAGAAATAATAAAATATTAATTATTCAAGACTGTATTAAGTAATACTAAATATGTAAACAAGTTATAATTGACCTGATGGTCTGATCTGAAATGCAATGTCAGTCTTCACAATTACATTGTGCTTTCAACTCAGCAGCTATAAAAAACACTGAAATCTTAAGAGAATGATTGCTTCAAAACTTTTCATACTCATTTCTGAAAAAAAACTCTGCCACTATTCTGCTACTATTATTGCTTTACACCTCAGCTTCCATGGTTTAAAACTAATGTTGTATCTAAACCAGCAAAACTACTCTTGAATGAGCCCTTTCCATGTAACTCTTACTCCCGGAGTGAGGAATTTGAAAGATGTGCACAAATAGCACAATAATTACCTGCCTGAAGGTTAACCTTTTACAAGTGTCCATATATTAAACTGAAGCAGAATATTTCAAAACAGTAACAAAAAATTTCAAATACAGTGACAAACAGTTCTCCTTTTCCTTGTGTATTCACACTTGCCATGTGTATTCACACTTTCACCTCATGCTCATTTTTATAAAACAGTTCTCTAAAATAAGCAACCCAAAACAAGGTAAAAAATCTTTTGATTTCAGTGTAAAGTCACTATAAACTTAGTATAATCTGGTAAGTGCTGCCAGTGTTAGTTAATTTTCTATTTCAAATTGATAGTATGTCAAATTATAAATATTGCAAACTCTTTGGAAGAAAGACTTAAAGAAAAGGAAGTTCAAATAACATGTACAAAGGATGTTACCAGTCTCCACCTCTCCCATTTCTGCACTAAAACATCCACAGGATTATCCATTATTAAGGAGTCACAAGTAAATTTGTATTAGAATTCTTTCCACACCCCAGCTGGTGAGCTTGTTTCAGAGAGAATTTATGTTTTCTGTTTTTAAATGTATTACATATGCATTGAAGGATTAATCTGTTCAACCAAGTACCACAAAAATATTAAAAAATGTCTGTACTTAACTTTCATAATATGTTTAATTCCCTTTGGTTTATCTTCATCACTGTTCAGTTTGTACCTTTCCATACATTGATTTGGAGGGGGACAAGGGAAGGGCAATATTAGAGAAAGACAAATGGCAAAGTTCTTGCCCTTAAAGTTCTACACCTTCATTTTCTCTGGCATGTGTGCACCTTCTGTTTTTCTAATTGACAGACTTTTCTCCATAATCCAGCTACTGCTGACTACTGCTCAAATAGTAAAGTGAAAGAAACTCCAATAAAAATCTGCAGAGCTAGCATTAAACCTAGTAGAAGCAGAGTAAGAAGCACTTGAAAAACTCTCAACTCTGTGCCAGCAATGCATTTGGCATTCAAGAGTATCCTGGAGGTCCAAAGATTTTTTGAATAGCTAATCCTGGCTAAAAGCCCAAGTCAAGTCTACTCCTGACTTCCTTGATGTGCAAGATATACTTAGTCATAGAGCTACTGCAAATAGCCAGGTAGCTAGAAACAGACAGAAATGTTACGGCTGATTTAAAAAAAAAAGTATTAGGAATTTGTGCTCATTATGAGTATCTTGATAGCTCAAATTCTGTACCACTCACCAGGAACCCAAGGTAAAATGAACACTGTAAAATAGACAATCCCAGGAACTAAAAGCCTGTAGATAACACAGAAATTGAACGCTAGCTGCAAGTGAAAGTCATCATAACAACTATGGAACACAGGAATAATGGTCCATATTCCAAAACTAAGCACACCAGAAGTCTAAAGGCTTCTCAAAAGGGACAAGATTAAAACCATAAAGACTTAAAAGATGTAAACCTTAAACACCCAAACAATGATCTTATTCTTCAAAAATTTTAACTCGGTATTTCTTAGAACTTGGATTTAACAGTTAAAATTCAGACAGATTTTTACTCATTTCCTCAACCTGTTATGTATTATTAATACTGGTTAAGAATATCTAACTCACTGAAGTGTTGCATTCTGTTTCTTTAAGGAAAAACTATCTCAACAGGGAAGCATATGTTTCCAAGTATGAAGTTCATAAAACACTGACAAACACACACCAGGTTTTGGCCTTTTGTCTAAATACCAGGCTGCAGAAGAAGACAGTCTATGTTCTACAAACAAAATTTAGTAATGAAAATTAAGGCCAAAGTTATAGTAATTGACTGTATTTAATACAAAGAATATTTTATATTTTGAAGGTTTTAATCATAGCACAAAAATTGTGATTTCCAGGAGATTTTAAGGCTTTCATCTAAAGTAACCTTTTAAATGAAGTAAAAAAAGATTTATTGCACCTCTACATACTATTTGAACTCAGAAAGTACTTGTACTTGGTATCCTCTTCTTAAACCAAACAGTTTTGAGGTTGGACTCTTTCTTCCTCATACTGAAGGAACCATAAAATAACATACAGGCTAACATGACAAACTACTACCAATTACTAAAAGAGGTAAATTTAGAAAAATTGAGAGAAGCAAAAATATACCTGATAAAATTTGGACGTAAGTGAGCTTCTTCAGGAAAGATAATTATAATTTTGACCATCAAGATATATTCTGTAGCTTTTTTTTTTTTTTAACAAGAAGGAAGAGATTCTTTTCCCTGTCCTGCTGCCTGTAGATAATACCATTCTACAAAGATTTAAAATGAATCTTAGATGTGCTCTAAGAAGCTACTGGAAAACTAACTGTGTTACCTGTTTGTAGAGTTAATCATTAGGAGAATTCAGAGCTTTAGCTTAGCTTATAAGTAGTTATTCAAAATGCCAAAAGGTAAGCACTGACAGCCAAGATTAACAAAGGGAGAAAAAAGGAACAGTACTGCCAAATGGAAAAGTTAATGTCATTCACATGATGTACATGACATGACCATTATTCATAAATGCAGGTGTATATGAAATTGAAGTCATAGTTAATAACAGATAACCAAAATATAATTTAAAGAATTCGATACAAAGCTAAAAACTTGTATGTATGTTTGAGAGAAATGTCTAGCTAAGCATGTTTTGACACTGCAAGCTGATGAGAATTTTACTTCAAAATATTCACATTCACTACTAAAGAGGAGGGAATGATTAAATCTTAGGAGACAATTTGACCATGCCCATTTCTACTGAAGTCAGAACCATAAAAATACACCATCATCTTAGTAAAGGAAAAGGTGTGTTAGAACAAAACTGCTCCATAAATAACTGGAAACTTGCTGAGCCACGTTCTCTGTTCCACAGAGGAAGGAGTCTCAGAAGCATTAACCACGTTGTCACTTGATTTTTGTACCTTGGAGAACCCCTTTTACCATTCTCACCATTTTGCTTCCCTAGTTTCAGATTTTAAGTGATCTGTTCCCCAACAAAGGGAACCAATATTGTAGCTCACCTCTCAGCTTCTTAAAACATTTTGTATTTTGAACACCAGGAAGGAGCTACTCATCTACTGGCCCAAATATAAGAGTTTTACATGTTACATCATCAAAACCAAGAAATTAGATACATTCATTAACCTTACAGCCAATCACAAACTGCAAGTTAAACCATGTAAGAAATGTCATTATACATAAAGGGAAGAGCTACAAAAAAGTAATGCTGGATCTTGATATCTGTAACACTGATGTGCAATTCACAATACTTGCTTCAGCTACTACCTTCACAATAAGCCATACATACACCAAAAAATCTGGAATTTATTTCTATTTCAAGACAAGGGAAAAACAAGACTTGCTTTGAAATGAGAAGGCAAACCACAACAGTAAAGACAAAAATGTTGAACATACCTTGTATTTGGTCATGGTGCTAAAGTGGTTATTCCTGAAGAACACACAAAGCTCTCCCTCCTGGACAGCTGAAGTCAATTCACACAGCCCATGGTACGTCAACTGTGTTGCTGTGTTATTTAGAAACTGCTCAGCTACAAATCCTACAAAAGCAATGCATACTGTTATGTTTGTCTACAACATACTTCCTAATATATAAAACCTGTTTACAATGGTAAATTTTTATTATCTTTTTCCTACTAAGATGGCCCCCTAGTACCACAAATGTAAGGAAACAGATTCAGAGAGAGGAAAATGAGTTCAAAGTTCTAAAACCTCAGCACTGTAGATAACCCTCTCACATTCTGAAGTGGTACAGCCATTCTAACATTGCTGATTTTTTCCTTGTCATCATATAGTACATAATCCATGTTCTAATCATAGGATATTATACATAGTTGAAGCGTGAATTTTGCCCATGATACATTTTCATAAATGGACATTCTCTCCAGCTTTTTAAAAAGTATATTTAATAGAACAAGATAATCAGGCTGGCCCTTGGAAATTGTTTAAAAGACAAGCACAGTGCTGTCTGCCTGCCCAGACAGAATGGAGTTCTTCACACTTCACATACTGAGACCCACAAACAAAATATGTAACTAAGATTTAAAAGGGTACACACTTTGATATAGATACATAGAAGAAAGTTACCCACCTTCACTAACCAGTTCACTGTTGTCCGACTGTTTACAAGAAATTATCTTCTCCACTAGCTGATTGTAACTGCAGTTACCAACTGCTTTTACTATGTCAGCAACCTGGAGCAAGAATGAACAGCATACAAAACAGAGAACTTACCTTTGTGAGGAACAGAACACAACTGTAAGCCTACAGCACTTAACTCATTAGAAAATAAGAAGAGTTTCAACAGAGAGAGGACATTATCCCCCTAAAAATCCTAAGCCAAAGTTTCAGCCCAGACAGTTACATATTTTGTGGTCTCAGATCCCATTTTCAATCCTTAAGTTAATGCTTAATGCCAAAAGCTAAAGTGGATGTTGCTAAATGTTGCTCACGTGGATGGAGGGGAGAATGGGGCATCATTTAGCTCAGATGGATAGGGTGGGGAAGCCCAAGGGGCTAAGAGAACAGCAATTTTCATGAACAAGGCATGAAAAGAAAGAAAACTGAGGCAGATTATTCCAGCCAAAGTGATCAGTTTCTGCCTAAGTAAACAGTACCAGCTTACTGTTTATTAAATAATACCATTAAAAATAAATTATGTTTGTTAAAGATTGTTTGCTTCTCTCTGACGGGTTCTTAAAATCCTCAGTTCTCAAAAGCAGTTGATACTAAACCAGAATTAAAGACAGGTGGAAAGCAACGCTGTACTCCTTCCAAGTGTTCTCTAATGAGCTTTCAAAAACAATGCGTGGGACACTGTATCTAGCAACCTACTACCTCCCTCAGAACAACTATTCTCATTTACATGGTCACAGAGATTCAGTGTAAAAACTCTTCAAAGTTAGCTTTGGCTATAGACCTAGTCTCTGCAAAGCTACCACATCAAAAACAATGTAGAAGTTCACACCTCTCTGAAGACAATCTTAGGTTTCTGATTAGATTTTTTTAAAAAATCAACTTGTGTCATCATTATTATGGACTCCAGTTGAAATGCTGAAACATCTCTTCTTCCCCAGTAAAATTCATAACAATTTATATTGTTTGAACTACTGATAAAGGTGTTACCTGAGGGTCCACTAGCCATCCGTGGTACAAAGGGATATCAAGCAGATCAAACACTATGCATTCAGGTGTGTATTCAAATACTCGTACACCTGTGAACTTCACATTGACATCCAGACCCGTCTGTAACTTGTGTAGGATTGCCATTGCGTCACTCATATTCTGACAGAAAAAAAAAGCAAATAAAACCCAACCAATTACCAAATAAGAGTGTTATACACTTGATGGTTACTCTTGTAACCCTCCATCATTTAGAAACCGATTTTAAAAACATAGCTAATTTTGCTATTACAAAATTAACTAATATAGTTTGATACAGGTACTATTTTGGATTCCTAAAACAATCTACAGTCTTCTTTGTAATTCCAACTGTGTCCAGATACTCTATTTGGTTTTCAACATTGAGTAAGAGCCAGAAAAGAAGACCTAATAATAAACAGAAGTAGCTTGAAACCTAACATCCACAATAAATCCAAAACACTTTTCAATGAGCAATCAAAAAAACCTGTTCTCTGAGAGCTTGAAAAATTTGCTCAAAAATATATACTACATCACTATTTTTAAAACTAATAGCATTGAAAGATGTCTACGATGACAAAATAGTAGTCTGTGCAAGTAATACTGCCTTTCATAATAGGAAATCAATCTTTTTGGTCCATCACAACTTAAAATGGGGATCTCTTTCTTGCTCAGTTTATATGCTCAGAGCAAGTCTAGCAGGGATCACAGAACAAAGCATGCTGAAGGGCATATAAAAGTAGACCCTGTTACATATTTCCATCTGTAATTCCATGTTATAATTCCCCAATAAAACCACAATTGTTTCATTACACTTGATGCTGACAAAAAAATGAATAATTTATTGTGCTAATAGATACTGAGTTTTTCCTCACTAATAAGAAGTATTTATAAATCATAACTCTACACCCAGCCTAGAAAAAAAAGACAAGCTACAATCAACAGTTTGTATCCTTCCTTACCTGCTCGTAATTTAGACGCTGAATTTCAGATATCTCCTTAGGTTTTGCATCAAGAATATAGTCTCCTAAGAAAATGAAAAAATAAAGTGAAGTTTATTCCATACTCAAAGCTTCAACACTTCTACAGTCATTTCTGCCTGAAGCTCACTGATCACAAACACCACCCCTAAAGTTTTCTATCAAAAACTTGTATTGTTTTATAACCTGAATTATAATTATGGAGTACAATACGAGGATGAAAAAACAAAGTAAGTTATTAATCAGAAATAAAATTCAAATGGACAGTATTGTTACTAAAGCAGCATTTCAGAACCTCTTTGGGTATCATACCATTATCTTAATGATACAGAAATTTACCTCCTTCTTTGCCTGAACTTAAAAATCCAAAACGTCAGACTGTACACTCTAAGATGTGTAATTACATAATACAATATGAAAATGCAACCACTTATCCTAATGGATACTACGAATATTTCGGCATAAGCATCCATACACCAATACTTCTTAAAGATCTGCATGCTATCTATGTCTACAACACAAAGTTACTGAATCTTTTTCAGTGACTAGTAATCATAGACTGCCTCTCCAAAATTTTCAGGTTTTATTTCATTGGTTTTTGTATGCTCCATTCCCTTGCTCCACTCCTAAAAAAAACAGACTCCATTACAGGTTTCCTAATTATAAATCTTCTAAGATTGTTCCAAGTGGTTGAAGGGCATCTCCATTTTTTTAAGCTGCAGAAGAACCTCCAACTGCCAGTCCTGTTGCCTGAATAGGAACCTAAGTAATTTTGTTATTCAATTTAATATAATTCTGAAGTTAATATATGCCTTCAAGAAAGAATACAAGCATTATGCAAGTGATTATGCAGTGACTTCCAACAGTATTAATCTGTCAATAGAATTAGAAGAAATGTTTAGACACAAGCCACAAGATTTCTTAAGGTTTTTTTTTTAATAGTTATGTAATTAACTTTTTCCTTCCACTGAAAGATTCAGCAATACGCTTCTGAGAAGAAAAAGCTACTTTTTTTACAAGCAAGAAGAAATAAGACCTTACTGTATTCATTTTTTTTTTAATCCTGCTTAAGAAAAAAAACAAACCCACACTTTTAAGATCAAATGTTTTATATTTGTTGGACTACAAGGAAAAGAATCAGGGTATATATAGCTTAAGTACTATCACAAATGCACTTAAAACACCTGAATCATTCTGGGCTACTGAAGTTAAGACTTGTCAGATGGAAACAGCTGCAGTTTTGCTGCACACTAAAGCTGATAATAGAGTAGTGGCTGCAAATGAGGCCTGAATCACTGGGATAACCGAATTATTTCTTCCTGTTACTTTAACTATGCTATACTATCAAGGATTTGTGTTACTGCAGAGAACTAATGGCACAGTTGATTTAATATGTTCTGCAACATTACCAAAACAGCACCGGAAGAGAAATTAAGAAGTTAAAATCTACCAATGTGTTGGAGTGCCAGGCAGTACCAAGTCCATCGGTAGATTAACCACTTAGGAAAGCAGGACAGAAAACTTCTAGAAGCAGGCAAGAAAAAGCATGAATACCAGAAGTAGTTTTCCTGAAGCACGCAATCAAGTAAAGTTGAATAAAACAGTAAATTAAAAAAACCAGTTTTCTTATATGACTATTCACTAGTAAGTGTAATACATAATTGAAAACCATTTATTTTGATTACTAACCTAAGTATTCCATGAGCTGTTCAGCTGTTATGATTTCCATCATTGGTGGCAGCTTAATCTGTGGAAACAAAAGTATATTAAAATGTCAAAACAATACAATTTACAAAGTATCAATAGGGTATTTTTAGACAAACTTCTTGTGATCACATCTACCTCACCAATTTACAAGAGCATTAGTGCTGGGACCAAGCACATTTACATAACAGTTACAAGGATAGAGTTAAAAAAAGGCTTTTTCTTTTTCTAGAGAAATCACATGCACCCAGCAGTTCCTCTCACTTGCAGCTCTCAGTGTAATGCTCCCTACTCCCACCAAAACATTTCACCAGCATTCCCCCTTGACTTGACTGAAGTTCACTTGCTGCACTCACTCAGCTACAAGTATCTGGGATGAACAAGACGGGGAAATGAAGCCAGACTTGGGTAAGAAAAGTTCACCTTACCCTGAAAGGTCTTTGACTCTCTGCCTTTATTACAACAACTGAGTCTTGATGCAGACAGTTCCTGCAGACTGACAAGAGGCTGCAGAGAATCTGGAGGCAGCAGCTGCTGGGACAGCAAAGCCAAGACTCACGCAGATCAGAGGAAACAACTTCCCAGCTTCATCTGCTGCTCACATTTCAAGGGTTTGGTCCAGAGGAGATAGGACACAGAGAACTTGGTGGTGAACCTTCCACTCCCCTCTCCCATGTGACCTATTCCTGTCATTGTCACCTGCTAAAACCAACCACTCCAGCAGCAACCAGAGCCAAAGCTACTTGGATACTCATTCCTGCTGTCCAGCGTCTTGGGATAACGCTTTGACTGTGTGCTTCCTTTCACCCACCCACCTGCAGTAGCAGCCAAGGCACAGTCACACACAGGTATGCTTCTGGCAGTCTGAAGGAACACCATAGCAGTGTATTATCTTTAACCATAGCAGGCTCAGTTTTCCTCTACAGAAAGAGTAAATCTATTTTCCTACAGTTTGAGTGGGTTTTTTGGTTGGATTTTAAAAAGGGAGAGGGAGCTTCACCTTTTCATCCTCTTTCTCTTCAACATTTTATCACAAAGTCTAGAGAGTTTACTGTCTCTTTTATTAGGAATTTTTGAATCAAGTTCCTCAACGCTGATCACTGTTCTTGACAGAAATACATGTTGTGCAATTGTTAACTCATGCTTAAGACTCCACAGGCTCCAACTACTTTGCTGCTTGTGGAGAGAAAGTAGAAAGCCATGAGACTGAAGAACAATATATATAAAGCCTTTAAGGCACCATCCCAGACTCAGAAATAGAGTATAGCAACACACAGTACTGTTCATACTGTGACGGAGAGGGCTTCCTTCCCAGTCTGAAAAGTAATCTATTTTAATAACTTTCCAGAGAAAATGAGGCGTGATTGGACAATCTCACTACCAATTTTAATCATATTTTACAGAAGGCAAATGTGTTAAAATATATGGATTTACAAGATGCTTCATTAAAAATACTTATAATAGCTATACCTGAAGTGGTTTGTAGTGTACAAACAGTAGAGATGAGCCAGTATAATACGAAGGAAAATCAGCATTGATCCTTCAACTATTAGTAGGAGTACTGTGATAATTCTTTCAGGACTGAAGCTCTCTTTTTATTCAAGTATTTACTTAAAACCATTCATATAAGCTCAGCCAGAACTGCTTGGGGGTTTCTGCTCTGTGCCACATTTGGGAATGTAGAGGCAGACTACACTACAAATGGCATCTGTAAAGCATACTTACATGGGCTACCCATATTTGAGTCTATGTACCTTTGGTATTAACATATTAAAAAAGCAGACGTTAAGGATTAAAGGAAGTGTTATTTGTATTACTGGTTAACCTGAATTTTCTCCAAGAACTGTAATCCTAAGCAATTATTTTTTTAATGCAGAACCAAAGTATCTCATGTATTCTCACATCTGCAGAATCTTTCATAATTAACCACTTAGTTAAATGCTAAACAAAGTTAATGGATTACTTCACACCATAATTTTAGAGCTGGCCTGTTTTGTGGGACTTTGATCACACCACTGAGGTAGGCTAATGGGGTTCCAGAGTCATAAGTACTTCTGAACAGAGATGACTTTTGGAAATAAGAGGGAACATGACATTTCCTAACTGCTCACAGCTTCAATATGAGGGCTTAAGCCACAGGAAACATAAAAATAAATAAATAAATAAATAAAAAGGTGAGAGAGAAATCATACAGAACCAATGTCATTCTCCACATAAATCAACAGAAGAAAACAATGTAAGCAGTGATACTCATTATTTTTAGGGTCAAGTTTTCTCAATAGATTTAATTGCTTCGTTTCTACATTTTACCTGATTTTTACATTTTAGGAAAAACCTGTTTCCTCAACTCTCATCCACTTCTTGTACCTCTCTATTGCAGTTTCCTGATCTTTTGCCCTGATCTCTCTCCTCCCTAACTCTAGTTTTCATTTCTCACACTCACCTGACTACAGTGTGAGGTGCAGTTGAGCCACCTTTGTAATTAAAAAGTTTAGTAAGTAGATTTTCAAACTGAGCAGTTTATCTAGTGTCATTTATGCCATTTCTATGCATTAGAGTACAAACTGGAAAACTACATAAAAATTTAAAATATCTTCCACTGTACTCTCCCATTCTTCAGAGGCCTTAAAAAAAAATTTAGTCGTGCACCAAACCAAACACTTTCAAAAATACTATGCACACAGAAAGGGGCCATGCAAATTTCTAATGGCTTCTCATTTGTAGTCTCAAAACATTTTCATCTAAAATATGCAATGACCCTGAATTCAGTGCTCTGGAAGAGGTCAGGATAGCTTCAGTCTGCCTTGACAAAAAAGCAGTTAATACTCCCTTCCAATACAGACCTGCAGATAAGCTTCATAAACTTATCACACGATAGCCTCATAGTATATACTGCTACCCAATACCTTAACATCTCCTCCCTCAAGCAGGTTTCCTTCAGTCCCCAAAACACAAAGCTACAAGTCTACAGATTTGTAAACACAGCTCATCCCAGGGATGCAGGGAGGGGAGCTGCCAAGGCCTCTGCTGAGCATTCATCAGAAGCTCACCAGTAACACCTTTGGAGGCTGAGCAAGTTCCCCCGAGCAATCTGTGCAAATTCTGGCCATACGGAGGTTTAGCTCAGTAACAAGAAAAAGCAGATCACATGCAAAGGACCAGTGCCAGACCTCAGACCAACCACTGCCACTGCAGACTTCCACAAATCAAATGGATGTCAGTGTGAGCATACTGTACTCAGCTCCTCTGAAAAACAGGTTATTTTAATGATAATCTAAAACCCAAAATCTCTAGCTACAAATTTTGAACAATCCCTCTTCTCTGCACCTCAGTTTGGATAAATCTAAGCAAAATTACCATTTAATTCCATGCTAAAAGTTATCAGAAAGTGGTGCGGTGGAGATCACAAAAAGTACTTAGAGAAGCAAGTTTTGCATTGCTAAGCTTAACTACATAATGAGCCACAGGTCTGAGGAAAAACTGAGCAGTCTTCAGACATAAACTGAAAGACAGCATCCTAAACAACTCTAGATCTGAAGAGACAACCGATGCCTGTACTTACCTTTTCAAGTGCTTGTTTCCATACTCTACTGCTTTTGCTGCCATCATAGAAGCCTAAATGGTTGCTGTTTACACTGCTTAGCACAATGATTACCTTTTCCAGTTGGTACTGTACTGCTTTTTTTTTTTTTATTTAGAAGAACATTGCTGTAACACTTTAGTAAGCAGAACTCCTCGGCTCTATCTCCTAAAGGCTAAACTGCAAATTAAGCTTATACAGGCAGTCTGCAAAAACACACTGTAGAAAATTCCATAATTGTAACATTTAAAAGTACAGCTTCTATACAGTCTGCCACCTCAAAGCTGTATGCCCAGACTTCTTTGAAAACAGTGAATAAGAGAGGTAGCAGTTTTATCAGAAATTTAGTGCCAAAACCTGGTTCTATCAAAAATTATATTTTTTTGTGAGCAGGCCCAACAGGTTCTGCTATTCTGTAATTTCCAAAAACTGCCAAACCAGTATCTCACAGATAAGAACATAGACACAGCACTCTCAAATAATCAATTCTTTTAAAATAATCTCTACACCTGTATCCATAAAGATCTTAATTCTAACATCAAAAATACCTCTAAAATGGCATAATAAAAACTGAATAATGCCTAGCAACAGAGAATAATTTTGCTTTGTTAATAAACAAGATATTCGTAACCACTAAGCAGAAATATTTTTAGTATTTGGCACATTTACCCAAGATACAGTACATCCTAAGTCTTCCTGTTATTGCAATCCTTTAAGCAAATTAACAAACTACCTGTCTCTCTTTACTCAGTGAAGGCTATCTCAGAAAAGCTTTTTAATTAGGACAACTCATACACACAAACAGGTCACAAAACTGCTAGTATATTAAAACAGTACACCAGCATGGGTGTAAAGAAGTTTGCATTTTAAGGAGCTGATATACCTGAAAAGGCAAGTTCTCCTTAATATATCCAAATGTTAATCCAAGTTTTCCCTGATTATGGCCCACATGCCCTCTAAATAGATTTAGCAAATTAAGATTTATATTCTAAGCAAATTGATCATATGCCTTGTCAAAAACAGTGATGTGAATTCAACTTTCAGTGCTCCACAAGCCCAGCTGATACATAGGATTGGGTCTCAAGGTGATCACTCCCATTCTGGAATATCAAAAACATCTTATTGGGCACGGAAAGGGAAATGTCAGTGGAAACTAGAACTAGTATTGTAACTATTGCTTATCAACTTTGAACACTTGCCTCTATCATCTGAAGTTGTTTGATACCATATCTATGTACAGAATGACCAAAATTCTCAGCCTTGTCAGGGCAGAGTTCTGAGAAGGAAAGTTGGTGGCCTATTTACATGCTTTCGTTAAATGAAAGGTTAAAAAAGAAAATGCTATAGTCAGGCATTTAAATCCTTTTAAAACAACACTACACAAAATGATAAGGAATATTACGTGGTGTCACACAAAACTTCCCTATGCTGGTTTTACCAACAGCTAGGTACTTATATCGCTGTATTCAGAGTTTACCTCATGAGGTATGAGCTATCCTGGAAAAGGTACAGAAACTATAACTGAAAAAACAATTTTCTGGTAGGTTACCTCACTATAAAGAAATATTATAAAGAAATATTTCCATTCTGACCTTTTCCTATGTCTCCTATTACACCTGTGAAAAATATTCTACTCCTCCAATACCAAACTTCTTCTCCTTGACACTACAACATAACAATTATTCTCATGAAGCTTTCCTGTTCTATGACTCCATCCTATCAGCTTCACAATCTTTTGGGACTGAATTGACAGAATTTCCTATAAAGTACTCCCTCCACTTGCTCCGCAATTCACATAACCTTATACCCCTTCTCCAATAGATAACTCTTTTTGCTTACAAATTTTAATTAATTACATTGTGCTATACATTTTAGTTGCTTATAAAGAATTATTTCAAGAAAGAGGAAGGTTTGTATCCAGAACACAAGAACTCTCACGTCTCAAAGCTGCACTTGAACACAACCTGATTTACCAGTTCATGTAAATACAACCTATGCTGCATAACTACACTAACGTATCACTATTACTCAGGAGGTTACTCGTACAAATCTGTTTTTTTGTACAATTCTGAATACATTTTGTTACACAAAACTAACTTATTATCCCAAAATACTGCTTGTTTTCGGTGCTATAAATAGTAACGTATACTTACTAGAAACCTGCACACAGCTGCAAACCACGTATTACTCAGTTTAATAAGACAACACCTAGACTTTGATTTCTGTTTTAAGAAAAAAACGCAGTAATCCTGTATGTGATAGCACGATCTAAGCAGTACTCCGGCCATACACTTGCAAACCATTATTTATTTCTCAAGTTCTCTACGCAAGAATGTACTAAACAGCGGAACTGAGCCCGCCAATTAATCACCGCAAGCTCCCGGCGTTGCATTAACGTGGTTTTGGCACAGGTGTCCCCGAACACGAACCGCCCCGCCAGCCCCGGCGCCGTCCGGACGGCACCGCCCGCTTCCCCCCCACCCCGGCCATGGCGGCGCACACACGGTACCTTCCAAGCCAGGAGCAGGACGTTCATAATGGCCAGCAACGGGCAGGGGCCGTTCTCGTTCTGGGTGATGACGGGCGTGTTCTCCTCCTTCCAGCGGACCCACTTGATGTGGTAGACCGACTGGCCCGGGAAGCGCTCTTTGGAGGCGGAGAGGAGTTGGGAGCCCGCCGAGGGCCTATCCCCGTCAGGCTGCGGGGCCGGGCCCCCCGAGGCGGCCCCCGCCACTACCGCCTCCTCGGCGTCGCTGTTGAGCTCGGAACTGCTCGGGCAGCAGGAGTGCAGGTTGGAGAAGGACTCCAGCGAGTCCAGGCTCCGGGACTCTTCCCCCGGCGGGCTCGCGGCTTCGCTGCTCGCGGAACCGGCCCCCGCGGCACCGCTCTCCGAGGTGGGCGCCGCTCCGGGGCTCTCCGGCACGGCCAGAGCCGCGCCATCCGCCGCTGGCGAGCTGTCCTCCGCCGGCGAGCTGTCCTCCGCGGCCTGTGAGAGAGACGCCGTCCGAGGGGCTGCGACGGGAGCGGGAACCGGCTGAGGGGAAGGGCTGCGCTGCCCGCCGCCCTCCTCAGCCCCCGCGNGGGGCCGCTGCCGGCGGGCGGGGGAACCCTCCGTGGAGGCGGGAGCGCGGATCCGGCAGCGGGGGCGCGGGCTGGTGGGGAAGGGGAGGGAAACGGGAGGGGCAGCACGCGCCAGAGAACCGCGAGAGGCCGGAAGGGGCGGCACGAAGCGCAGCAGTCGCGGGACAGACTCGGGCCCCCAGCCCGGCCCCGGGACCAGCGGTGTCTGCTCCCCTGTCCCCGGTAGGACAGCACACCTCGCGCCCCGACACGGTACCACCGTGAGCGGGAGGCACAGCTCCCCGCCTCTCCCCCTAACCCCCGCCCCGGTGTGGAGGAACCGGGCAGGGCCGCAGCTGCGCGCAGGGCGGCGGGCGGGGCCGCCCCTGAGGTAAAGCGCGGCGGGAGGAGCGGCAGTGCGGGTTTCGAGGACTGCCCTCTCCCCAGTGAGTTCAGTTTCCCTGAAGGTTTTCGGTGCTTTTTGTTGTATCTTGTTGTTAGGTATCAATATAAAAAAAATATTACTGTGGCGAGTATAACAACTTGGGAGTTTACACAGTTGTGTTGTTACTCAGGCTTAACCTAAGGAACCTCTGACTGACTTCTATAGCAACCTTCAGCTGCTCATCACGCATTTTAAATCCAGTTTTGGGAATAATTTTTTTTTTCTGTTAGTAGTACTCTCATCGGGGCTCTTGGTAAACAGTAACATCAGCTTTAGCAGCCTCATCTGAAGGACATAAAACTGTATTTTCTGCATACTTTCGCAACTTTTTTCAACTGGGACAGCATTAGTTGGGGAAAATGCTTATTTTTTTGTTACAAAAAGGCAGTAAGAATGGGAAAGGTAAATAGAAGGGGCATGTCAGTAACTTGAGAAACTGACATGAGAAACTGAGAAACTTGTCACAAACCCTAATGTAAAAGAATAAATCTTGGAACTAGCATATCTGAATGTCAGACTTAACATAAACAGGAATTTTTTTTTCCTGAATAGCTCACGTTTTTCTCTTCACTGGAGGATTTTCCTTTACACTTGAAGGTTGTTCAAGACAGTCTCAAAATTAAGAAATCACAGTTCAGTGGGGACAACTGCAATGCCTCACAACGCGTGGAGCATCGAGGGAAGCAGGTGACCTAAAACACAACGCGTAAAGTGAGTAACTTTGGGCAAGGAACAATGGGTGCCCGATAAAGGGATGCCGGAAACCACCGGGTGTGAGGCTCGGTAACCGGGGCTGCGGCTGCTGACGCCAAGGTTCCAAGGAGCTGGCGGGAAACCCGCTCGCTTACATCGTGCACCAGTTCGTTCCTTCCTTCGGAGCACGCAGACCCTTCTCACCCACACAAAATATCGGCACCATGGGCCCCTTCCAGTGTCCGGGAGACCGTAGCCACTCCGCGCCCCGCGGGCAGCCCTTAGGGCAGCGGCAGTCCCCGTCCTGCCTCAGCGAAGCCACCGGGTTTGGTCCCAGGGGCGGCCTGGGCTGCGCCTCGCTGTCCGGGACCCGCCCCGGTACGCACCCGAACGCGCCGTTACCCCCGTCCCGGCGGAAGCAGACGGGAAGGCCACGCCCGCCCCCACCCCCTCCCGCCGNGCCTTCCGCTGCTCGGGTCCGCTTCAGCCCCTCGGGACTTTACTGACGGTCCCAAGGAGCTGTTTCCTTGTTGATGTCCCGCGCCCGCGAAACGGGTCAGCCGACAACTCCAGGGAGCCGGTGCCTGGGAGCGCCGCTCCCGGTGCGCTCGGGGCGCAGCACGGGGTGCGGAGCCGGCGGGGCGGCCCCCAGGTTGTACCGCGGGGTGCGGTCCCGGACCTCGCCTTGGCTGCGGCCGCTCCCCTGCTCTCGAAACCGGGAAGCACGGGGGCATGAAAAGGTCAGCTTAAGGGAAAAAAAAAAAACCAAAAGAAAACAAAACCAAACGCGCCCGGGTTTTTCCCGAAGTGTGACCTCAGCTTCTAGGGGGGTCTCGCTCCCTTCCGGGCTAGAGAAATAAGTGTGTGTGTGTTTTGGGGGGCGGTACGTGCAACTTTGTAGCGGCTCCCGTTATGAGAAGTTTTTCAGCATTCGAAAACTGCTGGAGTTTCGCTACTCCTGGTAGTGTTCAGTCGGTCGAGTCATGTTAGGGAACTGGTTTCAAATTTTAACCAGAGTGACACTGAGAAAGGTGGAGTTCTGAGGGTGTTTCTAGAGAAAGATGGGTGGAGCTGCTGATAAGGACTTTATTCCTCTGTTTCGTTTGGCAGTTTATCTCTGCTTTGCATCTGTGCGCATCAGTACGTACATTTACTGGCAGTCTAGCCCTAAACCCTGGTCTTTCACACGTTCTCTTAGAAGTAACTTCAAAGTATGTGAAAGCTTCGGTAGGTGATACTTGTGGCTAGGCTGAAAGGAAAACGAGCTGGTTTGCATGGTCAGAAGTCATCCCGTTATTTGCATTAGGAGTGGCATACAAAAAAGACTTTGCTGGTGAATTTTCCCTCATAAATTCTTATAAGCTACCAAGATATTTCAGACTTCCAGTACTGGCATACTTTTCAAGGCCTCTTTGTTTTCTGAACTAAACTATGCTGGCAGAGAATTAAGTGATTCATTAACAGTTGTGAGGGTTGATTCCGTTGTTCAATTCCAGAAAAGCAGATATGCCTTAAAGATAAGCAAGTTCTTGAAGTGTGTTTTACTTCAGAAATTTCTGTTATTTTTTTTCTTTGAGAGAAGAATGAGCACCTTTAGTACTTCTAGCACTGGGAAGCACACCTCACTAGTTGGTAATAGAACTGAACATCACTGCAAATCTGATGAAGTGGGTTTTTTCACTGGTACAGCACACTCTTCTGTGTTGCTAAGTCTTCCAAGTTGTGTCTGGTGCTGCTGGGTATTGAACTGCCTCTTGTTTTCCAGTGAGCATGTTTAATTCTGTTTTTTCTGGACACATGAGGGAGTTGTGGGAAGTTACTTATGAGCTATCAGCATGTGAATGATTTAGTTTGCATCCTTGATATAAATTGAGATTACTAGCCTTCATTAACATGACACTCAGCCTCCAGCATTTATCTGGGTTTTAAAATAAAAACATTATGAGTTTAGTATGGTTGGATGAAACAGTATCTGGTGAAGACAGCTGTAAGATGGTTGTTTCAGAAATGCCCATGGTAATTAAAAGTAAATTAAATCAGGTGTTTGAAATATTGTTGCCCAAAAGCCTCAGAATGCAGATTTTTTTTGTTTGTTTTAAAAGGATCTAAAAGGTTCAGTTATGCAGTGTGATGTGGCCACTGCAGTTTCCTGCTCTCTGGTGTTCTTGCCCTGACCATGTATTCCCACCTCTCCGTTACTGCTTCTTGTGTTTGATGGCATTACGAACCAATTCAACCTCCTAATTTAAACAAAAGCAATTAATCATTTACTGCCAGACATGTAATTTCCATTGGCTTATTGTCCAGGCCATAAGCTGGTAAGGAGGAAGAGCTGGGACTTGCCCAGGGTGGAGAGCAAGAGGATTTAAAAAACCAAACAAAAGTGGACATCTGTGTACTACTTACACTGCTGGTTCTGTACTGGCTAAATTGTGCTCTAAATGTGAGTTTTCAATGAGTGGAAATGATCCTGATTTGTCTTTTTGATTACAAGGGTTTGGGGTTTTTTTTCACTAAAAACTAACTTGACCAGGAAAGAAATTGTATTTTTGAGCTGTATCAGTTTCAGAGCCAGAACAAGGGAAGGCTAGGAGTGGAGTGGCTGAAAAAGGGCAGTGGGATCTGCCCTTCTGCTGGCAGCTATGGAACTACACCCTGAATAAATTCTTCAGTGCAATTCAAGTTGGGAGGTATATGGTTGGATCACTGGCTTTCAATATGCCTAAGCACAGAAATGCTAATCTGAATTCTGTGTATGCCCTTTAATGTCCCATGTAAAAGAACATTTTTTAAGATAAATAAACTACATTGAAAACAGCTTGGAAGTACAACTTGCTTTTATTAACTTGGTTAAAAAAATAGTAATAATTCTCTTGAAGATACTTGCATTTTAGATCTTCAGATCAGTGATGACACTTGGAGTAAAAAGAATTATTTTCTAAGTTAGCCTTGCTGGTAAGCAATTTCTGGTAGTCTTACCAAGTTGTACTCTATGTTTCTGTGTTTGTTTGTTTGTTTGTTGTTTTTTTTTAGCTAACAAACCTGAACTGTATTTGAACTATTTGCCTTTGTCATGCAAATCCCAGTCTGAGTGGTTTAATATAAACTTCATCTTTTAGAAGAATTCATGCTTGATTTATCCTCTTATGGGAAGTTAAATGTTGTCATCTTTTACCACAATATGTACAATCTTAATAGATGTTTGTGTCTGCACTGGTAAATGTTCAGTATTGCTTATTATCATTCTTCTTGATGTGCATGAAGCTGTCTTACATAACAATTTTGTCCATAATCTTCCCAGACACTGAGGTTAGTCTGACCAGCCTGTAGATCTCCAGGCACTCCTCCTGAAGGTAGGCATGATGTTTGTCATCCAGTTGTGAGGAACGCCCCCTCCATCACCATAACCTTTCAAGAAGGCAATAGAAAGCCTCAATATGGCATCAGTGAGCTCTCTCAGCACTGCTGGGTGCATCCCATCTGATCCCGTGAACTTCTGTACAGCCAACTGCCTGAAGTGTTCAGTAGCACATTTCCCCTGCTGCAGGTACTGCTTCACTCCCACAGAGTGGGAAGGTTTCATCTGGGAGGCAGAAGCCTTTGTAGTCTTCTCTGGGAAAATAACGACGATGAATGAACGGCACAAGAAAACATTTAGCACAGATCACCTAACAATTGCTATATACAGCTGTTCAGGGTGTGGCCAGAAGCTTGAAGCTAAGATCCAGTAGGTGATACATGTTACCCCTTTGCATAAACTTACTGTGAAGATGAGAATATATGCCTCAGACTCTGTCCCACTGGGATTTGTGTCTGTTCAAAATAACTTTAGAGACTTCCTGTACAACTCTCTAGGCATGCTTGAAGAGCTGTAAACCCTCATATACAAAAATCTTTCATAGGGACTGTCACCTTGAGACATTTGTCTAAATGCTCTTCCTAATTCTGCTTAAAGTCCCTCTTTTTATTTAATTCTAAACCCATTCGAGTAAAACTTCATTCCTGGAAGGTTTTTCTCATAGGAAATGCCACATCTAGTTTAGCAAGGCTTTAGAAGATCCCACATTCACTGTTAGATAACTGTATCCTAAGGGGTTCCTGTCTGCTAGCTTAGTGTTCAGACAAAGTGTCTTTGGCTTTTTCCACTAGATTGCCTGGAATGGCATCATGCTGTCTTTGATGTTCGGTTGATGGCAACATGGTACATGAAATTTGTAGAGCAGATCCCTTAAACTCTATCAAGAAGCTCATGGTTCAGTGTTCCTTACTGCTGGCTTCTTTGTCATATCCTTATTTGGAAAGGTCTTTGCCTTGTGATTTCTATTTAAAAAAATACTAGTTTTTCAATAATAACAAAATAAAAGTAGTAGTTTGTCACTGAGGCTGAGATCTCTGTATGCTGCTGTAGTGATTTTTTTGAGTGCACTGTTCTCAGGTTCTGATAGACTTCTTCCTTTTTGATGAAGAATCTTACAATTACAGTAATTGGAACTATTAGTTGTACCTGCCTCATGCACTTTGGTGAAGTATTTTTTTCCAATTTAACAACTTTTTGCTGTGGGTTCATGTTAAATTCTTGTGTTACCAACGTTGTGTTACTTATTAAGCTGCCTTTATGAAGAAAATCACTTTTGAAGTGTAGATGGTTTTATTAGGAGGAATTTGTGTATCAGTCTCAGACTTCGAATGCATGTGTAGTTTTAAGACTACACATGCTTGTGAAAGTATACATTCATTTTGAAGCCTTGATTTCAACCCTGTCTCAAGTCCCTTTTTAGAAAAGCTATTTAATAATGGACTGTGGGTGATCTGCAGATGCTTTGGTGCAGCAAGTGTTGATGTTAAGTGCTCACTATGAGAGCACTTAAAACATAAGTAGTTTCTTAAGTTTTGGAGAAGGAAAAGAACCAGTGTTTTTTCCTTATGTGACCACAAAGTGTCTTCATGAGGATATGTTTGAAGATTACAGATTCAGCCTGGAACTGTAAAGCCAGCTATGTGCATGTTCTGTATTCCAATTTCATATTCTTAGTGTAAATAAGATTGCATTTTTATGCCAGAGCTTTTAACAGACAAGCCAGATTTTACATCCTATCTCTGTGGTAAATCAAGTGGTTGACAGTTGAATTTGTGTCCTTTTTGTGCAAGATGATGTGTTGCAGCTAGGGAAAATAATGTTTTTTTACTGCACTCTATTATTTCAGTGCAGCTTGGTGAACTAAAAAGATAGGGCCAACATGCTTCAGTTAAAAATAACAGTTCAGTGAAACACCTTCCAAAGTTTTGGAATATGGTTTATCAGAGAGGCCATATAAGGACGAACTTGTACGGAAATTTTTACTGAACACTGACAGTGCTGAAACATTCCTTCTACAAATGCATTTGGCAATATATTGCTGTCATAGGCTGCTTAAAGGAAAACTTGACTTTTTGCATAGTAACACTGTAAGAGATCATGCTTACCTTTGAGTGATTTGGTACACAAAGTATTTTCTGTAATGAATAGCTCACTTGTTCTTCAGAAACAGTTGCTTCTATGGAGTTACAAGAGAAAAGAATTGATTGTGTGTTGAATGAAATGCACAGAAGAATACTGCAAGGTTTTGTTTCCAACAAAGTTAATGTTTGTGTGCTAGCTACTAATAAGTTACGTATCAAAACACGAAGTTACGCCTTAAAGTTGTGAAACATTGTATATCACTTAATATCTTTTAATCCTTTGCTGATTTTAATGTTTACTACACCAAGAAACATTATATGACAAATTATATAATCTGGCTCAGAAGCACTGAGATGATCTCTCTTTACTGGAGATTTTAGATGTGGCTAAATTAACTTCCTATTACTGAATGTTTTAAACAGAAACTCTGGAGTTTTTCACTGTGTATGTTAATTATATTGTGTACACTATGTCCCTTCCAAAAGATAGAAGTGGTTTGCTCTACAGGGTGTGTTTTGGTTGTTTTTCTGTTTCTCCACATTATTTCCTGTTGTTGGAACATGTGTCTTTTTTAGTTTCTGGTAATAGTTACTGAATCATTTTGTTTTAATAATTTCTTCCACCTCATCTGTTTACTTTTGGCAGGTATACGAAATATTTTTTCGATAATACTGCTCTGATGCTGGTGTTTGATATCAGTGTGGTAAGACAGAGGCAGGGTATGGAGACCTTGGTGGTGGTCAGGATATGAAAATACACTTTTTGTTAAATACATGCAGTTCTGTCAATTGTGTATACATTTCTGAGTGCTTGTGACAGATTAATAAGAAGATGAATCTTGCCGAAAACTGTGTACTTATTTGAAAGAAATGATGAAAATATGAATTAACCAAAATTCTGTAATGCATATAGGGGTTCCTTGTTTGGAGGTAAATAATGCTATAGAATCATAGAAACATAGAATGGCTAGGTTTGGAAGGGACCTTAAAGTTCCAGCCCCCTTGTTTTGGGTTCCACGGTCACTGGGCTGTTGGCTGTTTGGTAGACAAAAGTACATCTCAGCAGTATATGTTACAGGTGTCTGGGCAGCAGTAGGATTTTCTTGTCCTATTACACACCTACTAATGCTAACATTGAAGTGAAAAGTACTGTGTTATAGTGAAATCTCCAGTGTAAATACAGAGCTGATACAGCAGACCTCTGTATGCATATTGTAGATCTATGAAGGTCTCTGAAATGCTAGTGCCTCTGGCCAGTTCTCCATGTCCCTGCCTCTGTTAGGTTGGGAGGACTGAAATCTTTTCCTTCTGTCTTGTGTGCTTACTGTAGAAAGAAACCAGACTGAACTCAATGTATGTTTTTGGAGATGGCTCTCTCATCAAACTTTTCCATGTGATACAGAATGTTGTGTTGCTACAGGGCTTGATTCGCTCTTAATTTTTCTGGATATTTGGTGCGTGGAATATATCAGTTCTGAGCAGATAGTTCTGTGGCATGTGTGCAGAGTGAAGCTGGAAGTGTGAAGAAAAATATTCAACTGTTGCAGGTTTTGTGTTTGGATCCGGAGTGTGATTCGGAAACATCTCTCAAACATTGCTGTCTACAATGATGTAGTTTGCGTTGTGGGGTGATTTTGGAGAAAGTGAACTGTCTTAGTTTTGATTGAAATCGAAGTGGAAGATGCCTTACAAGGTCAAAATAATGCTTTCTAACTGCAGGTGTCCATTCAGTCAATGGGACAAGAGCAGAATGAATTTTAAGTGTACAAGTGTCCTGGTTTGAGCCAGGACAGAACAAATTTTCTTTTTAGTAATCATACTTACCAGTGAAATCTCTCCTAAGTAACTGCACTTTCTTCAATTAACAGCATGGTTTTCAGGTAGTGTCTGCTTCTAGGACTGATAATGCTTGATATTTAGAGTTATTGCTGGAGAATGGTATGCAGAAAGGATCTTGGTCTTATTTATTTCTATAGAAAAAAAGGTTACTGCATGGTTCTGCGAAATTTCTTGTGTGCTGGAAATTAAAGGGAGGAGAAAGGGTCACACCTGAGACTCCTGTGGGGATGAGCAGGCTGGACAGGTGACCAAATGAGGGATTTTATCCCATACTTGGTAGAAAGCTGAGGGACCATGAGGGTCAAGTGGGTTTTTTTGTCCTGGGAGGACTCTGTCCATTCTTCTGCCTTTGATCCCTGGTCCTCGAGTTCCTGCATCCACCTCCTGCCTGCTGCTGACTGCAGGACTCCACTCTGGGAGGTTTGCAGGGCCTGTCCTGCAGTCTCAGTGGTGACCTGAGCATCGTTGGGTGGATAGCACAATTGTGTCTTTGTATATATCTCATTGTTTTCTATCATTATTGTTTCATTAAAGCTGTGCAGTTTACTTTCCAACCTGTAAGTCTCTCTCTCTTATTCTCTCTCCTTTCCCTTTCTGGGAAGGGGGATGGGTTAATAGAGGGCATCTGTCATTCATGCAATTGTTGGCCCAGCATTAACCTTGACAACAATGAAGAAAAAAGGAAAGCTAAAATGCATAGAATGTGGAAAACACCAGCTGTTTTGCACCACAGATCTGCCATGCCTGCTGGTGTGGTTATAACTTTAGTAAATTCTCAGACATGCCAAACCTTACTTTTTTTCTCTTTCCAGGCCAGTATGGAAATCCTCTAAATAAGTACATTAGACATTATGAAGGATTGTCTTATGATGTGGATTTGTTACACCAAAAACACCAGCGTGCCAAAAGAGCAGTGTCACATGAAGATCAGTTCTTGCACCTAGATTTTCATGCTCATGGAAGGTTAGTGATATTTTAAAAGGTATTTGTTTAAAATATTTTATTCATATATGTATTTTTAATTATATAGTGAAATCTAAATAGTGAAGTACAGTCATCAGGCTAATGTTAGCTAGAATAAAGTAAAATTTTAGTCTTTAGACTTTTTATGAATTATTTCCTCTGATATCCAATATGAGTGTGAAATTGTTGCTTATAATCACTTGTTCAAAGTTCTGGTGGTAACTTAATGCTTTCTGAAGCTTAAACAGTGTGATAATATTTGGAACAGAATGGTAGTTGATTCTGAGTTTATAATGAACCTTTGGCATGTTTGTTTTACAAAAATTTTGCCAAACTTTATGGAGATTTGAGGAAAAGTGAAATTACAAAAAAAAAAGTGAAATTACGTGTTTCAAACTGCAAAATAGACCCAAAATAAGTGTTCCCTTTTTGTGTGTAATGGTGTCATCTGCTTTCTGTGCTATTATGGACTTGAGCAATTATTTGACATGGGAAAAAGATAATTGCTGTTACAAGAATTGCTTTGCCCTGAATTTAACATTTGATTATAAGATCCAGTAAAAATGTTTGGTATTCAGTGTGAGCAACTGAAGTATAATTTGTAGGTCTTAGTCAGGAAGATCTCTTTGTTCTTTAAAATCAACCTATTTTTGTATCACCAAGAAACAAGAAGAAAGTTACAATATTTGTGTCTGTATTTTTGTTTCTTTGACTCCCTCCTTTGCAGCATCACTGCAATTCCTGTTTTAGGAATATGTAATACTGTGGCTTTTCTAATTATTTCAGTTACAACAGAAGTAGTTAGAAATTGAAAAAACAAAAGGAGCTTGACCGAGCAAAGGTAAAACCAGGTCTTTTGAATCTGTGTTTGGAATATTGTTTTATGAGTAAGTGTTCCTCTTCTGTGCCAGTTTGTAATTTCTTCAGGGAATGAAGTGTTGCTGGTGGAGGTGGATGGTGTAAGGACTGAATTTCATTACGTGCTTCCAAAAGGTTAGCATTAGGAACTGCAACCCAAATACAGGATTTTAAGTCCTGTCCTTAAAACCACATTTTTGGTGTGATTTTTAGTCCAGGAAGTTTTATTATTTAACGAAGAGTCATATTGCTGCTGTAGCTTCACAGGCAATCTGTAGTCTTCACTATTAAATTGTTTTAATTAACAAGATTGCAAAGTAGAATGTTTGATTATATTACAAACCTTTCCAGTGTTTTAAATTAAATCTTTAAGAAAGTTGCAAGACAGTGAAGTTTAGTTTCAGTAAAATGCTGCCAATTTTAAGCTGCAGGGTGATGCTTAATTTAGGCTTGCCAAAGTGTGTACTACTGCAGAGAGGAACAGGCCTGACTGCATTCCCTTTATCATCTTAGCATTAGCAGCCTTAAAAAACATACAAGGAGTAGGATATGGGAACTGATCCAGCTGAAAATTATTTGGCAAAAAAAATAAAATCAGTAGGACTTGAAGGGGAATGATGGAGGGAGAATGAGACCTTTCTGGGATCAGTCCACATTTCAGTCCACTGGAGCAGGTTGATCTCGTTGTTAAAGATCCCATAATACTCTGCTGTATAAGGAAGCTCTTACCTTAGCCTGTGCTTTCTATCTGTTAATAGGGTGGGCTGAAAATCCTTATTGTGTAAAAATATTTACTTAAAATAATGAGGTCTAAAAAAGATTTCCTCTCTTACTTCATGGATCTTAGTCACACCAGACCTTAGCCAAACCAATCTATAAAGATTTTGATAACAGCTACTATTACTCATGAAGGCAAGTGTTGCTGTTTATATGTGGAATTGATTCTAAATCCCTATGCTCTGAGGCACAAATGCATCATTAAATGAGGATGCTGAATGGAAACTCACTATAAAGTCAAACAAGTATGTAATTTAGGATTTTGGTTGTTTCCTGGGACACATCTAACTCTTGCTGTCAAAGGGAGAGTACTTGACAGGCTGTAAGTTTAATTCACAAATTCTAGCTGACTGTGCTTTTAGAAAATATTTTAGTTTTTCTATATAAATACAAATTAGGAAGGATCAAATGAATTCGGTTTACTTCATGTAGTCTATTTAGTAGCTTTGAAGGTGTATAGCAGTTTGAAAAATGTATAAATAAGCTTGCTTTTTGTAGTCACAGCTAGTTTATTGTGAGTAATTAAATGATGTATATCATCACTGAGAAGGACAACATTAAAACCTTTCTATCAAATATTTAATTACCTTGCACTAAGGTAGGAAAGCAAGCTCCTGCAAAATACTTCAACCACTTAGATTTAACCCAAAGACTGTTAAAGTGCTGCTTTATTTAATCTTAGGTGATGAAACTTAAAAGGCATTCAGTCAACATAAGGTTTGAGATTCTGAAAAAATATGATTTTTTACACCAAATAGTTAAGACTTGGGCCAGATGTAGTGTTTTATCAGCATACACCTGTTCATCTTGCACTGCTTCACTTAACAGAGATATTGAGCAGCTGCTGCCTGTGAGGACCAACATTATAATCTGATTTGAGTTGGCTTCTGATGAAATGGCTGTCTTCTCTACCCTGGAGACAATGGAAAATATTCTCTAACATATTTCCAGCCATTCACTGCTGGAAATGGCAAATGAAGCTAACTGGACCACAACAGTTCTTATGCTGTAGCAGTCTCTGGTACCAGTTTTGAGCTTTGTAAACTTCATTTTTCTATCTGTGCCAGAGGAATCACCTCTTGGTTGTATGGCCAGGCAAATGATTTGGCTGGTTACTTTTCAGCCAGATGAATTCCTTATTCAATTCAGTATGTAAGTAAACTTGCTCTAAGAAGAAAAGGTAAAGAAATATGCAGAAGTGGTGAGAGGAAATATACAATACTTGTATATTCCTTGTTAGTGGCAGTGCTGTTATATACTAGATTAGCATTCATCCTACTTAATGTCATTGTCCAGAAAATGGCTGGACAACAAGTATTAATATGGTTGTGCAACTCACACCTGTTCTTTTCAGTAGACTTTTTGGATTTAAGAACTACTTCATAGTACCCTTTTGTTGAAAAGGGAAAAAAATAAGAAATCTATTTCTGTAGTATAGATCTATACCAAGTTAAGTGGGTATTTAGCCATTGGCTAGTAACAGAAATAGGTACTGTAATGAATTAAACCCAAAGCTACCTTTTTTCACTCTAGACTCAATAGTTCTACAAATGGGTATATAACACACCATCACTGAGAAACCCTGCCTTATTTAACATTCATCTGAAAATTAAATGCTACACAGTGTACTGTTAAAAAAATGGAAATTTTTCTTAACTTTTGTTGTTGGGTAATCTAAAATATAACAATGGGAATGGCAGATGTAATAGGCTAAACCAAACCAGACTCTATTCAATGCCAAAGCACTAGCTTAATAGGGCAGTTAAAATTGCTGAAACTACAATATGAGTATCTTGAATTCTAAACTGTGTAGTTTAGGTGAGCTGACATTATTGCTTCAACAGTGGTGCAAAATGGGCTCACTTCTAAAATGCTTCAAATTGGAAGGAATATAAAATTTTAAAACAATCCTGATTATCTATCATAGCTCTTCTACCTGCCAATTTACAATGAGTGTTTTAGTGTGATTTAATCTGTGTCTTTTGAGTTCAGTTAAAGGCTCATACAAAGATATGGAATTCACAGTGTTAATATTAACCAGCTAAGCTTTTGCTGTAAAGTAGCTTTTGAACCCATTCCACATCCCCCACCCACCCTTTGCACCCAAAAACCCCCAACATACCAATGTCTGTGGTTTTGAAAATGAAGTTGGGATGTCACTTAAAACTGACATTGTATTTTATCCCCAGTTTTGACTCAGTCACTTCTTGACTTCATTTCTAGGGATTTCATTTTGAGGATAGTATTTTAAAAACTTGCCTGACAGTTCTCTGAGATATACCTGTTTACCTAATGCCAAAGCTGTGAATTCCTGAGACCCTGATACATTCGGAAGAGTAAGGGAACTGTATGGTGTATACAACATTCTTATCAACAGGACCAAAACCCCCAACCCTGAGGGTGCCTAGGGTTTCCCAGTCATACTGTTGAAATCAGTATTAATGCTTCAAAGCTTTGCTTCTCGGCCAACAAACTTTATTAGGCATGAGCTGTTCTCATGCAATGAAAAGCAGAAGACTTAAATGTAAGCACTCAAGCTATGTGCTTCATATGTGCTCATTATCAGCTAGCAGATTTCTTTCTTAATTTGCTTCATTAAGGAAGCTTCTTTCTAAACTCATTTCTTAGTCTGAGTTCATGTGGTAAATTTGCCTTGTGATTTTATTCCAGTACATCTTTTGCTCTTACAATCTATACACCATACTTTTCAGGACAGAGAGATACTTGATTGACTTTCTCAGCATGTACATTAGCCAACATTAAAAGTTACTTTTAATCCCACTTGGATGGTTTCTGTTATCAGAGATACCTTATGTTTACAGCTATGAATATCAAGAATAATCAGTGGGAAATTGTGTAGAATGAAAGCTGCTTCCTAAGTTGTGTTCTTCTAGAATAACAAGCTTAGCAAGTCTGACTTCTGAAGGTCAGGAAAGAAACCTCTGAATGAATAAACAAGTGCAACCCTAGAGGTGTTAATGGAAAACAAACCTAAGCTGCAAGCATTCTAGCTTGGATTGCTGAGCATTGCAATTCTGTAAGAGATTGTTTTTGAGATGAATACTTACTAGAGGATGATACCTTCTTTCTGCATCTACATGTGTAATAGAAAGAATCATAAATCTGGAGACTCTATTATGTGGCAGGACCATGGGAATTAGTAGTTAAATTATAATTAAATATATTGTGTGTGTTTACTAATAAATTGAAGAGAGTGCAAAAATAATAACATACATAAATGATGGTTCTGTAGACTTAGCATGTGAGTAATTTGAAAGCTTCATCATTAAGTTGTAAAGCTGTATTCTATTTAAAATAGTTCAGGGCTGGAATGAGTCTGACAATCTGTGAGAATTGAGTTTAGATTCTGGGATGCCTCATGTGGAAGCAGTTAGAAAGAAGGGCTCAAATGTCTCTGCCCTTCATATGTAGACCCTCTTCTATTTTTCAGAGAGAAGAGAGTCTTCTACTTTTTAGATGGGAAAAGTAAGGATAAAGCACTTGCACCTTGACCAGAGTAGTATGTTTTAGCTCCTGACTTGTGAGGAGGCTCATGGAGGCACAGCTGCAAAGATTTGTCTGGTTCCTACTGAGAAGAAAGGAGTATGAATCTAAATGGACTCTTTGTACTGGAGTCACATTCCATAACACTTCCAGCCCATCACCTTCTGTTTCCTTTACCAGCCACTTCTTTCAGCTATGCAGTAATTCCTCCATCTCCCTTTTCCCTTTTTCTTTGGTCTAAATAATCTCCTCTAGTAACTTGAGTGATTGTGCCTGCTCAGCCTACTACTGGCTGGAGCAATTTGACTGAGGAAAGGCAGAAAAGGGAAAGCACCAAGTGCCAGCTTACATACCACTAGTAATAGCTCTTTCTGCCAGTTTTGGAAAAGAGTCTGCAGACTTGCTATCAGTGTCCCAATATATAGGACATTCCATGATGACAAAATCACTGATTTTAGAAGGTAAGTCATGCTAAAAAGAAATTAATTAATAAATATTTAACTCTTTACATGTACACCTGTATCTTCATTTTGCCAAGTGCTGTCTATATATACACACAGCTTTGTTTTTTACTTGCTCTGTGGTTAGAGCATAAAATTGACCTAACTGGATCCCATGGGAAACTACTGGGTCCTAGCTAAGCATGGTGCTCTCAACCTTTTTTTTATTTATCTCTGAGTTGCTGTGCTACATACTTGCAAATATAGTAAGTCTCCCTGAGGTAAGATAAAGTGAAACAAAAATCTGCCTGTTGGTAATCTTCAGTGTACTGCCATTGATTAATAAGGTATAGTTTATTGTCAAAATGGATTATATAGCAGTATAGACAGTTTTACCAAAGAATCTTGGCTTCAACCAACCAACCATACAGTAACCAGGGAATGGCCCATTACTGTATCAGTTTTCACACACCTGTAAAACAGAAGCAGTAACAAACAAGGTCAAAAATTGGTCTTAATTGATTTAATTCTAATTTGAAGACTGATGCTGCTTGGAAATGTCTTATGCAAGGCAGTAAATGTGTAAGTAAAAGAACCATTATTTTCCTGGAAATAGTTCTCTGCCTGGTGAGTGGCTCAGCAAGGGTGTAGCTGAGTTTACATAGGTACTGATGCTGGCACAGAGATCTCAGTGCATGCTGTAGAAATGGTAATTACCAAAAGGCTTACTTGAAGTTTATTTCTTCCATTGTGCCAAGTTTTAGAAACCATATTCAGGAATGATACAGACAATTTGTTGCACTTCCCTGGAGTCTCCTGTCCTCAGAAGAATTAATAAAGTTACTGATCAGGAAAGAAAACAAAGATAAATTCTTTTCCACGTTTTGAGAGGGATAGCAACTGATTTATATTCCTTTCAAGAAAGGGAGTGAAATATTAGGTTTGAAGAAATCTAGAGTAAATATTAGGAAAAATTTCATATTGGGTGAGATACTAAAATAGATTCTTGTAGGGTCTTTGGAAGGTTTACTGAGAAGTTAGGGTGTTAAACTGGATTTTATGGAGTTTTTGCCATAAATCCGTTTGTTTGCATCAGTCATTACAATTTGGAGTCTTCCCTCCTATAAAGAGGTGTCTTTTCAGTGCAGTTACTTTCACTGACATTTGTAAGTAATACATTAAAATATCTCTGCATGGGCATAGAAATGGAATTTACTTTCCTTACTGTACGTTATATGTAATATATGGGGTTTTATGATTCCTATTGTTTCAAGTCTGATTAGTCAAAGTTGTTCATTCCTGGAAGCAGAGACTAATAGATGCTTGTTTCCCACTTCCTCCAAGGTGCCTCTCCTTCTCCCTCCCTTTTTTTGGTCGGGGAGGAGAAGCAGAGGAAGGTTTGTCACTTCATTTTCCATATTAAAAGGGTGGAAAGTCCAGACAGATAATCCTGTCCCCATCAAGCATGTTTAAATGACCAAGCAAAGATCTGTTTAAAAATAGCTCTGAGATTATCAGGTTATCTAATAGTTTAACTAAATTAAGAAATCAAATAGCCAGAGAATTGTTATTGTGAAATACAGTTTTGATATTGTATATTCGAAGTAGTTCTTCAATCTTGCAAACAGATCTAATTTTATTACTAAATAGATATTTAAGAGCATGGCTTAGAAATTGTAGTTGTTAGTTATGTACCAGTGCTGAAAGTAAGAAGAGAGAGAAAATTAAAGAAGTTTCTTAATTTTAGAACTAATGAAACCAGTTCATTTGGTACGTATAACTCCTATCAGTCCATTTTGAAACGACAGGATAATGTTGAGGGAAGGGTACTCCAAGCAGAGAAGATCCATTCCCAGCTTCAGTAGAATCTCCTGAGCTTCCCTGTGCCCCTCCAAAAGCCCAGTCCTGTACTGCAAGCTGTCTAGGCAAAACTCAAACTTGACCAAAAAACCTGGTGAGGTGATAGTCAACAGTGACAGTCCCAAAGGGCAATGCTGAGTGTCATCCTTACTTGCAGGGGTGAGAATGCAGATGATGTGGCAGCTGAGGAAAGGGTACCCTGGGTGGCTTTACAGTTGAGGCGTAGAGCCTCTTCCTCTCTCTACTTGATGTTATTTTAGTCTAAACTTGGTAAATGACTTGTTTTCATTCTGAGACAGCATCCTTTTTTTCCCCTTCTGCTGACATGCATACCAGTCAGTACATGAGAAATCCTGCACTGTCTTATATAGTGCTTTGAAACAATAAACTGCTGTTGCAGTTGAGTGTCAGATAATAATTTCTCCTCAATTTTGAAATTCACATAAGCACAAATAGAAAAATATAATTTTAAAGTAACATTTTTATGCTTCTGCAATAGAAGTACTGTACAGTTTTTTGGTTTGGGGTTTTGTTTGTTTTTTGGTTGTTTGTGTTTTTTGTTTCAGAAAACCTTTTTTTCACCATGACAAGGTAATTTTAGCCATAATAGGTGCCCTAGTTGGGGATTAGTCACTACTTCACCACAGAGACAGAATTACAGACTTCTTATGGCAGAGTTCTCCATCTAGTATTAAAGAAGGGAGGAAAGCTGTTCTAAAGTATCCAGGCTCTTTTGTCATTTAACTTCAGTTCAGATGCACTTGAAGAGTCTGTATCCTCAGTAACTCTGGAGAACTCAGTCAAAGGGAAAAATCAAACTAAAATGGAGCTCAAATCTGTATAACACCTGGAACAGTGTATTACAATGAAAGTGAATGTAATTTCTTAAAGTACTTGGATAAAGTTCTTCAAATTCTTATCAGTGCTTGTCTTAATTTTTTCTGCCTGTTTATTTCTAACTCCTGCTCAGAAGAGCCACACAAGATGGCTCGAAGTCTGGGTTGGTTTGGGGTTGGTTGTTTTTTGGTTTCTTTTTTTTTTTTTTCTTCCCTAAAAATGCATGGTATAATTTTGTAGCATTCTGCCCTACAGTGTTTTTATGGATTGCTGATTCATGTTGTCCCCTTATCCTTATGAACCTCTTTCTTGCCAAAAGACAGTTTTACAGAGCTGGTAAAGAGACTTCAGGAAGAATTCTCACTCTTGTCTCTACATGATGTTATAAACACTGGATACCTACCATAGAACATGCTCTGGGTGTGTGTATCTGCCAACTATTGCCTGGTGTGTGGTCTTCAGCAGCTCCCATACTCAGGCACATCTTTAGAGAACTGCTCCTTCCTTTTTCACAGGAGAATCAGCCCTCATAAAATACATCCATACTGAAACTACAGTAGGAGCAGTGGTTGACTTGGAACTAAGCCCAAGAGTCACAGGGAGTGGCTGAAGTTTAATTTTCACAATCTCCCAGCCACGTCTCACAATTTCGTTATCTGGTGGTAGATACCTCTAACACATCACCCAAGGAGAATATGCACTTTGAAGCTTTATTAACACTGTGGCAGCAATGTAAATTAAGGTCATTTAATTGTGAAATACTGTTTGTTTTATGGGATAGTCAGCATGAGTCACCACAGCCCTTACCAGGTTTTAAGTGCAAGCATGACTTTTTTCTTTTATCTCGAATTTTTAATCTTAATGTACAGTTGTAACAAAATATTTGTAACTATAGTCTCACATTCTTTAATGTTCAAGTGATGACTGAAGATGGATTGTGTATATGCTTCAGCTAGACTCAAAAGTAATTAGATTTACAATTTAAGACTTTGCAATTTACAGTTATGTTGGTTATTTTTCTGTTAGCACAAATGGAAATGAGTTTTCACATGGAAAGTCATCTCATTAGTATACAGTGTCTCCTGAGAGTCTTGTTGCATTTTTTTAAGATGAAGACTGAGACAGATGTAGTAATCAACTTAATCAGTTACATTTTGTGTAACAAATTGGTGACATGACTATAATATTCCTTCAATTTCGTGATTGTGCAGAAAGAGAAAAATATAGGAAGAAAATCAAGAGTAAAATTGGACTGACTGAAGTTTCAACAACTTCACTGATCTGTATTTGCACAATGTGTTTATACAAAATTTCAGAGAATACCAAATGAAATTCTGAAGCAAGCTAACGATTGTCACAGGTATGAATTCATATGATGTCAGGCATTTTCAAACACTTGAGTTATGTTGCTTGACTTAAACGAACCAAACTTTTGTTCAAGAAGTGTTTGGTATAAAGATGAGCAGTAGGATTTGCATCAAAGAATGTAGTGTTGTAATTTGAACAAGATCATTCAATGAGTAGTGTTGTTTACATAGTTGTGCATGTAATTCTACCACTTTAAAGTGTTTTTTACTGTTAGTGCCTGCCTTATTTTTTGAGTTTCACAATAATTAGATCACCTACATTCATTTATATTAAATGTTGACAATAAGAGTAAAATGGGCTGGTAGTTGTTCTTATCTCTTCTGCTTCATGGTGCTGTGTGGTAAAATAGTTGCTTCTTCCATTAAGTTACACCTGTGTCTTCTGGAGGAATGGGAACAAGTGTATAGGCTAACTCAGCATTTTAGATCTATACATTCAAGTCTAACCATGTTTTCTGTCTTAAATCTTGTAAATTTAGGAACTTGTATGAAAAGCGTCTAAATAATCTTGCTTAAGAAAATCCTTCTAGGCTGTGGTTTAATTCTTGTACAGTATAAACATTGTAGATAAATTTTACAGGGTCTGCAAGTTGTTTGCACAAAAATATTTAAATATAGAAGCATTTGCTTAGTGTTCTTGTAATTGTAGCTTAAAGCCAATTTACCATCTTGTTTTACTCTAGACACTTCAACCTTCGAATGAAGAGAGATACATCTCTTTTCAGTGATGACTTTAAAGTAGAAATATCAAACCAAGTAATTGATTATGATACCTCCCATATTTACACTGGACAAATTTATGGTAAGTACACTGCTTTAAAATGGATTAAAGTGCACTTCTTTTCAAGAGAAGTTGAAGTTATTTGAATAGTACACACAGAAAATGAATATCTTTACAAGTAGGTTATCTTCATTATTAAATTTCAGTAGTGCATCTAAATGCATTTAAGCTCCATCTGCTTTTATACTCACATAACAATCACATTTAACAAATGAGTATTTTAACTAACAATTTTCATATCCATAGAACTTGAAGTTCAGCTCTGTTTATGGAAATAGTATTCATAGAAGTCTGATGTATTTTAAAATATTGGAAAAAGCTGTCTACATCAAAGTCAGGTAGTGTTCTTATTTTACAAGAATTAAAGGAATATAGAGCTACCATCATGAGAAGTAATATACAGGATTTCAGTAAGTGCAACATATAAAATTGATTAAAAAGGAAGGAGAAATAAGGAATTAAAAGCAGATGAAAAAGAGAAGGATTAAGATTTACTTCATCCTTCTTTGTACATTCTGTTTGGTCCTGAAAGGCATCTAAGTGCTTCCTGAAGATCTGTGTTAGTAATGTCCATAATTATGAAGTGACTGTTTCCAACTGTGAAAAGTATATATACTTAGCACTTTATATGTATGTATCAAGGCAGATCAGTTTAGCAGTTGGCTTAAGACAGTCATAGGGCCTTTAAGGTGTGAGGTGTCTTTTGTTGCATTTTTTTCTTATTTTGTGGAATTATTTCAGAAAAGGTTTTGGTTCTTATTGCTGAAAGATGACATAAAGGAATCCATATGAATCTGCTACATTTTCTTTCAATCCTCTATTATATTTCTCATTTAACCTAACTTTGTACTTGTCATAAATATAATGTAAAAAATAGTTAAACCATTTTGCTGTTGTTGATTTCCATTCAGCTCAAGACTCTTCCTTATGAGTACTCTGAAATTTTCAGATACATGGCTTATAAGTTCAGGTTATTAATGTATGTTCTGATACGAATGTCTTAATGTTCCACAAAGCCTATTTCTACTTCTTCATGTTCTCTCTTCAAGTTGATTTTTCCAAATTTAAGTACTGTGTATGAACTTCATAAAATTCTTGATAATTCTTAATCAGAAATTAGTGCTGGTTAATGATAAGAATGAGTACAGCTCTAGTTTGATAGTGTGAATCTGAACTCTCCTCATGGAAGAGTATATGAACACTTTTTTAGTAATCTTTCATCCTTTTTATGGAAAAGGCTTGCTGGCAATGATTGTAGCTGGCAGTGATTAAACTTTTGATAGTTGTACTTTTCCAAATTGCCACTGTTTCAAATACAGATTCACTTCATCTCCCATTTAAACCTTACTACAGTTTGAAGAGGTTTATGCTTGAAGAGAAAAATGGCTGTCATGAATATATGGGAAATCTTTCTTTGAAAGCTTTTAAAGTTTATAGCTGTGTGAACAGATATATAAAGGCAGGACTTAGATATAGGATTATGTGCTGTATATTTGACAACTTAAATGTGGATTTGAGTTCTTCATTATATGCTTTTTAAACATGTATTTTTGCATCTGATTAGGATGCTATTGAACTTGGTAACTATGATTTTGGGATAATTTTATGTCTTACTGTTTCATAATCTTAGTCTTGCATTCAGAGACAAACTTTATGCAAGAATGTCTTACTGCTGTAATCCAAAATTTTACTGCTGTATAATTCATAGAGAATTTTAGCAGCTGGCAGCTGATGGACAATCAAGATAATTATGCAAGTATCATGCTTCAGCATTGCCTGTTTGAAGTTTGCACAGGACTGAAGGCTGTTGGAAAGGTATAAAAAGACATGATGCACTTTTTCCTGTAACAGGTGAGCAGGGAAGTCTTACCCATGGGTCTGTTATTGATGGAAAATTTGAAGGATTCATCCAAACTCACAGTGGGACCTTTTATATTGAGCCAGCGGAGAGATACATTAAGGACAAAACTCTGCCTTTCCACTCTGTCATTTATCATGAAGATGATATCAGTGAGTACTTCCATCTTCTTGTATAGATAACATTTTTTAAATTAAATTTCCAAAACTGTAAGCCATTTGTAAGCATCAAACGACTTAAGCTTGTATATGACACTGTGAATCATGCTGTCCTGAAGTGATTCATTTACACTTATGGTGTGAAAGAAATTCATGGCAAGCCAAAGTGAATCTTGTTATGCTATTCTAAGAAATCCTTAGCAGTCAGATTCAAGTCTATAAGCAGTATGTTTTCTACACAATGAATACATGATTCTTCTGTAAAATCCATTCCTTATATGCTCTATACTGAGTGTTCTTTCCTGTGATACACAAAATAAAAAATTAATTAAAGTTCAAGTTGCTAAGCTGTCACCTACATCTACTGAAGGTGGTACTTGTGAGAAATAGAAGCTTTCTGTGCATGCATAGCTCACAGATGTCTTGAGAGAGTTCTTCAGGAGATGTGGTGGCACCCAGTGTGTCCAATTTTACAGTAGCTGATGGAATTATATTGGGAATACTACTTGTATTTGAAGAATATAGCCACAGAAGTCTGGCTTCAGTTGTACATGTCCAGAAGGGTGAGAAAGTACCATGGAATATTTTTTACATATTCATAACTGATGCATCAGAGTTCTGCACTATACTGCACTATAGTTTTTAAGTACAAACAGTCTTCAGCTGTTTTTTGCGCTTTAACAACTTTAAGCTGAAACCCAAAAAAACTGCAAGAAAGTTTAAATTCCAAGTTTTAATCCTTGCAAGGTAGATACTTTTATATATGACTTCATTCACGCTTAAATGAATGGGAACTATGTCTTCATTTAGAAACTTCTCCCATCAGACCATTGTGTGAATTCTGGAAGACTTGAATCTGAATCTCATTTAGAATTTGAGTCTTGGGTTAGGTTACTAGAAATTATTTGAATCGCTTACACAATGATAAATGTATAAATAATTTTCAAAGTAGATAATTTTCAAAATACTGTAACTAGACAGTATTGTGAAGAGAAATGTCAAAAATAGGAAGAAATATGAGGAAAACCTGTGATTTGGTGTTGCAGAGAATCCTTTCCTGGACCAGAGTGTTTTGAGGTCCAGTAGGTGTTCTTGCCAAGGTGCAAGGACAGCACTCCAAAAGTTGCCCTTAGAATCAGTTAGTCTATCTAGGTGCTAATGCTCCGGAGTTGACTGACCTCTTCCTCACACACCTCTAGAGTGAGCTCCCCATGGGTTTGGAAGCTCACCTTTTATTGGTCCCCCAGTTCTGCTCATGTGCAGTGGGGACCAACCCTAATTGGGCACAGGAGGGCTTAACAGGAGCTCATGCCTTCCTCCTCCTGATTGGCAACCCCTCATTGTCTCTACCTGATTGCCTTTACAATTTGGCTTTATAGAGTTATCTCTGTGCTGTGAGCCAGTGAAAAACACAGGGTTATTGCATAATACTCTCTCTAGTTTCTTCTTTTGCGTGAATGAGATAAAGAGAAATTATCTTTCTCTGATAAAAGCTCAGGAAATTTTGTTTACTTTTTCTAATTGAATAAAGTTTCTGGAATACAGCTGTATTTTACACTGGGGAAGTATGTTTGCTGTCTTTGAGTGTGTTAAAAATTGCTGTAAGCTAGCAGGTATGTGTGTCCTTCCAGCTTCCCCATTCTGTAAATGATTACTATCCTAATATCAAATAGAAACAGCATAATTTTGAAGAGCTTCAGAACGAATGTAGTTAATTTCATGTACACTAGGAGCTATGCCTGTTTTCTCACTGACTTAATGTATCTTTTCTGGCACTTGGAAGACCCTTGTTTGGGAATAAAGTACCTTTATAGGACAGTGTTACATACACAGCTTTTGATTCTAAAGGAAATGTTCCAACATGTGTTTAACTTCCAGCTGTACAGAGCCTTGCAGGTGAAAGTCCAAAAAGGCAATTTACCTTCCCAACTGCTGCTGGAGTATTACATGGGTTGCTGCTGTAACAGAACAGTAGTGAAGGGAAGTTTTTAAAAAAATAATAAAATACAAAAGCCTTGTGGGAAACCATGAGGTGTCTTTTCTAACAATATTTCACACATATTTGTAAGTTCTTTGGCATGTTTATAGGTCTCACTGAACAACTCAATTCACTGCTTGGTAGTGGAATACTGGACTACCACTGACAGCACTTTCTGCAAATAAAACACTGTCTACTTTACAAAGGATTTTATTAAGCCCATTATAGAAAAGAGGGTGAGGAAGAAAGTAAAGGGACATGAGACAATAAATTGATTTGCCCAGGTTCCAAAGGGTGAGACAGGCAGGGAAGATTCTCATGTCCTAGTTCCTTATGCTTTAAATGGTGGGTGACTAAAAATACTCTCTTCACTATATTCAACTAATGACAGAAATAGAACTGAACTTTAAAGAATCAAATAATTTGGTTTTATGAAAGTTGATATTGCTGTTTTGTAGAAGTGATCGCTGTTGGAGGAGTAAATGGATCACTTGAGAGCTGGAAAAAAGTTAATGATCAAATCTGTTCACATTCCATGTCTTATTAAAATGAATGGGAGCAGGATATGTTATTTTCTTAGTTATTCAGATTATGGTATGTCTTGAACCTAGTTCATCAAAACCATCAGTTAGAAAAAAAATCAGATTATCAGAGTGGATTGTCTAAATCTGTTCCAGAGAGCCACATTAAAGCAGCAGTGCAATATGGCTTCCAAGTCACCAAGTGAGTGAACATTTGCTGCTTGCTCAGCAAGGTTGAAAATAGCCCATCCTGGAGCTAAGTCTAAGCAGCACTGCTTGCAAAAACGTGCCACTCCTGTCAGTGTGGAGTCTGATGTGTATTCATTCTGATAGTATACTTCAACTTTTTCCATTGGTATCTGACATGCCTCCGAGATTTCTGTGGTTTGAAATATCTGAAGTATACAACTGTGCCTCTGAATAGTGCTTTTGAGGCTAAAAGTTTTTTGCCTTTCGTGACAGCTATTTTTGCATGGAACTGCAGCACCAAAGAAAGCCACAACAACAACTAAAAAGATCAATTTTACAGTAGCTTTAAAAAAATAAAAACAAGCACGGAGATGTGTTGTTACTGCTCAAATCTAAAGTGAATTCCTGTGAAATAATATCACTTTTATTGATTTATTCAATTGTCAATAATCAAAATTCAGTTGTTCTAATCAAATTCAATTGACAATAATAAAAAATATATTGATTTAGTATCTTACACAGGAAACAAACAACAAAATATTCATGTTTCTAACTCAGGAGAGACCAGGGAAGAAGTTGTCTTTAATTTGGGATGTTTTTGGTCGCCCATGCTTCAGCCTTTTGTAACAATATGCTTTTTAATGCTTTTTCACAGTCACAATGCAACATATGATTAGCATCTCAATGAGTTCTTATTCAGTAGTTAAACAAAAGATTTTTTTGTAAATGGGGATTATATTGTCAACTTTATAAGGCAGCTTTTGTCTGGTACAGTGGATGTGGTGACTAGAGGAAGGCAGCTTTCTATTCATAACTCAAAACACAAGTTGAATGATTTTAGTTTCCAAACCACTCTTTATGAAACTGTTTTACCATTTAGTGCTGTGCTGGAAAGATACAAATTGCTACTTTCATTAGAGTATTTAGGAAAACTTTTCCTTAAGGATTAGGATTTAATTGGAACAGTATTTACTTCATTTAAGTCATGCATACTTCAGAAATGTATTCCTGATAACCTGCTATAGAATACAGAATTGGTATTTATTAATATTGACAGTCTCCAGGAAAAACCTGTTCAATTCTTCAGTAAAATTAACATGGTCATTTAATTATCCTTATAGTCTTGGTAGAACTATACAACTGAGAACAGAAGGTACAATATTTTGTAATTTTGCGAAGCTCCATCTGGAAAATTAACTGACTATTGCAAACCATGCGTTCATTATTACTGAGAACTTTGTTTCTTTTTTTTAATGTTGTGGTTGTCAATTCAATAATGAAGGTCCACTTAGCAGTTGTCATGGGAGCACAGTGTAACAGATTGCTTAGAATAAAATCTGTACTAAGGATTTTTTTGTATCTGCCTAAATTTGAATTTTGCTCAGACACTATTTCATTTGTTAGAATTGAGCAAATCTCTGTGGCTGTTGAAGAACTGATTTTTCATCATTTTTAATGGGGGGTTGATGTTATATCCCTGCCCCAGACTACTAAATCCAGTATCCATTAAATAGTTAACCTAAATCTGTAACATCATAATTCACTGACAAATTGAAAAAGTAAAATCATATGGTCAGGAATCTCTTTGTGGTTGGTAGTGCCTTTTTCAAAAGAAAAAAAAAAAAATTCTTATTTTGAGCATCTGTAATTGTATATATCATTAATAAAATCCACCTCCTAGTTAGAGTAAGATAGTGTCATCAGAAAGTATGCAATGACAAGATATTTTTTTAGGATTTTTGTTTTGTTTTACTGTGATTACTCTACAATGCCTGTTTACTAATTTTTAACGTTCTGTCAGAGTGTGCAAAAATTGAAAGCCAAAAAGGGGAAACTGGACAATGTGAGAAAAGAAAAAGAAAGTATTTGTTTTGCCTGAGGATTATATCTAGTTGGAGAACTGATCCTGTAATTAAACACTTTTATAGATCTGATGGAATGTAGGCTCCTAGTTGTTCTTCAGCTCTGCATCCACTGTCAGTAATCATTTCATGGTAAAGGCCTGTGCTTTCTCTTGATCAGTTTACAGGGCTGTGGTGTAGGGTTAGGCCAAGAAGCTCTTGATCCTGAAGAGCTGCCAGAAGGCTGTACCTCTCCAAGCTTTTAAAAGTATCACAGCAACATGACCAGACTTGTGTGATATGGGTCAAAACTGTCCAAGTCATCTGACATCATGTGTACTTCTTGCTTAGCTCCAGAAATGGAAATGCTGCAGGGATGGTGGGAATAGAAGGCTCAAAGATGAAGAGGGAACATGGTTTGGGGGTAAATCATTTATCAAAAGAAAGCTTTGTATGCAACTTTCTCTGTGAGCTAGACATGGTTCCAGAGTGATCTATTCAGTATCAGCTGACTCCTGTGTTTAGGAGAGTGGATTCAAATCTGACCATGGGGAATTTGTTGTTTTGAACATAGGCAAAACCTTGGCAATTGCTGTTACACACTGTTCCATGTTCAATTTCTTCTAATTTTTAACTATTGTGCTTTTAAAGTGATTCTTACTAGGTGTTTACTTTTGAAATGAAAAATACATGTTTGAATCGCAGTGTTAAAAATCTATTAAGGGATTTCCTGGCCTCTTTTGGAAAGAAGATACAGAGGAAAGACCAATTATTTTGTGTAATGCACTGAGAGCATTTATTTCTGGTACTGTTCTGTCAATTGTCTTAGTGCCACAGAGCATGAATAGAAGGGTAGTGATAGTGGAAAATAGCGTTTTATGCTGGTGCAAAATATGTTGGGCAGTCGTTTCCAGTTAATTTCTGGGAATTCCTGCAGTTGTCACCTGTAGGAGTTGCTTTGACGTTGTGGTGGTTTCACGGGGATGATGTATGCTGCTGGTGAGGCAGTATTGCCCACTACTCCCTCCCTTGTGAAATGTGCTTTTGTCACAAAGTGCTCAGTGGTGTGACATCAGGTAATGATAATTTTAGTTAGATTAAATATAACAGTTATTTTTTAATACTGTGGTGGGAGGAAAAAAGGTAGCAGAGAAAGAGGGGGGAACAATCATATCTATGATCCTTCGCTCTTAACTCCAATCTAGTGATAGTGAACAGGATCCCAGAAAGTACAGCTGACCTCAACAGTGAGTGCTTTTTGTTTAATACTGCTTAGAGTAAAGCCAGTGTTCCACTACACTGCTAATCAAATTGGGAGAGGTGGCATACAATAAGAGCATTTTATTTTTTCTTTCTCAATTCTTCTGGCACTGTGCTAAAGGTAACCGTATGGGAGGAATGTGATGAGACAGCCCTCGAAAAATGGTATCTGTGTGATGGTCAGAATTGAAATGTGGGAAGCTAACATTTAGAAAATCATTACGTAAACTTGAAAGATTCTAATAGCAACAATTCATTAACATTTCTGTAAAATAGTGAAAGGAAAATATCAGTTCGTTCAGAAGTCTAGAATTTCTTTAAATCTGAGTACTGCACACTTACTTTAGTTACCTCTCAAAAGTAAAAATTAAAAAGTTATTTTTAATATAAAGAATCAACCCTATTATAATCCAAACAAATTACTTTCCACACGATGTCAAGATTTTGCTCATAATCGTATTGGCAAACAGTAGTCAACATAGAGTAGGCATAAATTTGACCAAGGAAGAAATTATTTTGTTGTATGTTGGAGCAGCAGGTTTCTTAGTTTTAGTTTACCAAGTAGAATAAAAAAAAGCTCTTTCTTACCCAAGCAGTCTTTAGTATAGTTGATCCCTAATATTTTCAATTGTGAGAATTTTTTTAAGGCTTCTTTTAGTTCAAACTAACAGATATGGATGTGTAAATAATGGTTCTCATTCCTGTGTTAGATGTTGCTCATCATATTCTCTTTAGCTATTTATAAGTAAACAATGTTAAGAAGCAATTGTCAGTTTTGTGTTGTTTGTAAAACTAAGAATGGAATAATGAAAAAATCAGTTGTTTAAAGCCTGAATATTAAAATGCTTCCCTCAAATCACATGAGCAGTATTGGACACAAACTACATTGCAGTGATACAACCACATTTTGCACTTGTGCTTGGAATTTGAAAACTCGGTCTGGCCTTCCTCTTTTTAGAATATCCACATAAATATGGACCGCAAGGAGGTTGTGCAGATCATTCAGTGTTTGAAAGAATGCAGAAGTACCAGATGACTGGTATAGAAGAACCAACAACAGAGGTACAACACAGACTAATTAATTATGTTGATCATAAATTAGTGTAGAAACTTCCTCTTTCTTGTATGTTGTCTCTTAGTTTTGATCAATCACCATCCCTCCACATTGTGAGTGGAAGGGTCTCGCCAGCAATATTGAAATAGTGAAGGGGCTAGAGCATGCTACAGATTGCCTATAAAAGGAGGTAAGCAGTCTATGGAAGGACTTGTGAACCTATTTTAGAGTCCTGAAGTTTTTTTGCCTTCAGGTTTTTTACATTTGTCATGAAATTGGATATGTTTTTCAGTACTTTACAACAGTAATCACTGAGCGTCTCTTTGTGTCAACTCTATTCTAAGTTTTTCAAGTTTTAGCAAAATTTGGGGGTTTCAGATAAGTATATGCCAACAAAACTATGCAACGTGGCTTGTTAAATAGCATCAGTACTTCTTTTTTTACGTTATGATTCCAGAAATTATCACCAGTATTACACAATTTGGTGTTGGTAAGCATATCAGGCTTTCCCAAAAATTTAGCTGCCAAACTTCATGGAGAGAATAGGCCATCAACCATTGAACATAAGACAAATGTGTTAGCAGATACTGCCCTGACTAAGGAGCATTATTTTAACTACTTATTTAGTGTGCCAGTTGTTCCATGCTGAGGTGCTTAGCTATTTCTGTTGGCTGAGATAGCTGATTAAGGTTATTACATTGCCAAATACCCTGTGTTAGGGAAGGTGCATTTAAGACTCACAGTGCTGGTTTTTTCCATTCTACAAACTATTTGATCATCTTAAAAAAGGATTACAAAAAAGAAAAATTCAAGGGATCGTATGAATGAAAAATCCAGTTCGCACTGACTGCCTTTTGTAATATAAAATTAAATGCACAGAAATATTTGACTGAAATATCATTAAAAATAGCAAACTTGAGAACTGGCCATAGCATACTTAGTTTAATTCAAGATTCATGAAACAGTGAGTTAAAGAGCAAGAATGAAAATCTGTTTGTATTAGTGGAGTGTGTTTAGAAAAACCTGTTGTTATTTGTAGGTAATCCTAGTGCAACATGTAGGTGTAGAAAATTAATATATTTCCTGTATATATGTAGAAACCTGTTGAAGAGCCCAAGAAAAATGGTCCACAGGTTTTAAGAAAAAAGCGTGCCACTCAGGCTGAAAAAAATACATGTCAGCTGTATATTCAGACTGATCATCTGTTCTACAAGCATTATGGAACAAGGGAAGCTGTAATTGCACAGGTATTCCCAATCTCTCTGTTTTAAACAATCTGCTTCTACTTTATTTATGAACTTTTGATAAATATAATGTAATTTGTCTATATTATTGCTTATTTACTTCTAACTATCTTGTGTCATTTATTACAGTGATCTTATTGAAACAGCTTTTTTAAAATTTCATGGAGTAGATGCTGTGTATCTCTGACAAAAGTCCTGGGCACTTGTTGCTAGTAGTTGCTAGTGCAGCTGTGGTTAAACTTGCAGTCTGATTTTTCTCAGTTCTTATTCAGAAAAGTAATACTTCCTGTAGAGTGCTGTTCTGTTGACAGCCTGCCAAGCCTCTGTATGAACACTTGCATAGCCTCCCCGTTGAAATTGTAGTTCAAAACACTGTGAGCTAATGACACTGGGAACTTTTCCCATGGTGTTGCACATAAGCAATTCAATATATGTAACAGTTTCCAGACCTCTGAAGTGACTTTCAAAATCAGGTTTTTAGTGAGTTAGCGTTTTTTTGTGCTCTTGGAAAAGATAAAATACCAATTTGAAATGAAAGAATAATTCTGTAACAAATAATTTTTCAGAAAAAGTAATGCAGTGCTTTGAAAACATTTTTAACTATAGTGCTATCAAATGAGTATCACAAGCACATATCTGAATAGTTGACAGAAAAAAAAAAAGGAAAGGAAGCAGCAAAAGACTTTGCTGTTACCTGGCATGGTGGCAATGCAGGTACTAGATTATGTAGTGATTTATTTCCATTATTTCTCATCAACATTTGATGAAGAAGTCATGTTGGAGTTCATAGGGCACAGTATCTTGTATGTAAAACTATAGACCTTGCAGTTGTTGCTAGAGCATTATGCACAGATCATTGAACTGCAGATACTTTGATTTTTTTGACAGATATCCAGCCATGTTAAAGCAATTGACACAATTTACCAGTCAACAGATTTCTCAGGAATCCGGAACATCAGCTTCATGGTGAAACGAATAAGAGTAAGTAGTGTTGGAAATGCTCTGAGCTTCACTCATACTGCTTGGAGGCTGTCTTTTTCAGAATTTCTGTTGTTGTTCTCTTGTAACCATTTATTGTGTATGTAATTTTGTAACACATGCCTCTGTAGTAAGTGGTTCTATAACACACCTACCTGGTTGGTGTTTAGTGTTCATTGTCAAAAAGCCTGATACTTCTGTTATTAAGCTGTAGTAAATTTTCATAGGAATCAACTTCTTATGTTTCAGGAAAATTGTGGCAAATAGACCGTAGTGCTCTCAAAGAAATTTAGCACTAAAATAGATAATGACTAAAGAAGTTGAAAGCTTCTTCTAAAAGTGATGATTAAAGAAGATACATAAACTTTTGGTTACTGATAGAGAGGAAAAAGAAACAGAAGTTGGGATTTACTACAGATAGGCAATTCTTTCTTTACTACAGAACTTGCTGAAGTTGTAATTTGTTAAGACCTGTATATCTTTAGCAATATCTTTAACTGTTCAACATAACAAGGCCTTGACAACAGTAAGGTTCTTAGCTGGTTTTGCAAGTCAAGTGAAAATGAATCATGTCTTACAGTGTGTTTCAATTTGCTTTTAGATTAATACAACTGTAGATGAGAAGGACTCTTCCAATCCCTTCAGATTTCCTAACATCGGTGTGGAAAAATTTCTGGAACTGAACTCAGAACAGAATCATGATGATTATTGCTTGGCCTATGTGTTTACAGACCGTGATTTTGATGATGGAGTCCTCGGTCTGGCTTGGGTTGGAGCACCTTCAGGTAATTATATCCAAACCTGTAATGCTATAAGATAGTGTTGTAAGTAGGTGCAAAGAAGTAAGGTAGAAACAGTTTCATTTAAACTGTAAGCAAAATATACAAAAGTCTCATAACCAGCTTTTTACAATTTTGGCTTTTTCTTTTTTGTTTGTTTATTTCTGTTTGGGGTTTTGTTTGTTTTTGTTTAAATATAGCAGTATCTCATGTTGCTTCAATTAATCTTACTGTACTACTGATGAGCAGGGTATAAACAACGAAGAACAGCTTATTTCTTTCCTTAGACAAAGGTGGTATTACTTGTATGGCTTTACCTATGACAGGTAGGAGTGACCAGTAAAGTGACAGAAGAAGTATTTCTGCTATATATAAACAGAGCTTACAACTATGCAGTTTGAATTTTCCAGTAGAACTACAGTGCTGCCAAATCCTTAGGTTATCCAAGTAGTATTGGAAGCAATTTTTTTTAATTTTTTTTTTTTAATTTTTTTTTTTATTTTTTTTTAATTTTTTTTTTTTTTTTTTTTTAAATAAAGTAAAATCAGTGATCTCTTGTTCTGGAAGATACTGTTGTGTCTCTTCTTGAACAGCGTCTTGTTAGTTTCAATCTAGTTGTGTTTTGGTCTGAAGTATGTCTCTTAATGTAAGCATGAAGTTTGTCCTGGATGTATCAGTTTTATAGGATATGTTATTTTTATAAAATGGTTATTGGAAGGTTGTTAGTCTTTAATAGTAGACTATTAGTTGTTAGACTTTAATAGTCTAAACTCTTTAATAGTAGCTCAGTACAAATTCCAAGTTGTGGAAACTTTCACATAAATCAAATGCAGAAATTCAGAAGGAATGGTCTTCCCTTGTTTATTTCCTCAAGTGATTTTGAACAGCAGGTTCTATGAGACTTTACAGGAGATAATATTTTTGTGATAACATTATCAAGAGCATTAACAGAACTCAAGTAATCATGGAAGAAGCATTAAACCATTCTTGAGATGTAGCTGTACATTTAACCTTACTTTGTTTATTGCTGTACTTTTCTTTGAAGAGTATGTTGGCTATAGAGTACTGGAGCTATGTTGTGTCACAGTCCCTCAGACTTTGACTTCAGGAGATTAAAATGCTCTAATAAGTGTTACTAGATTATTCAGAGGGGCAACAGTTCAGTGAATCCGTGAGTCTAGTAAGTAGGTAAGAGGGGCCTGGGGGGGGTATCTTTAGTGACTGTGGAAGAACCATAAGCCACTGGCACTTTATTTTTCCTATGTAAGAAAGAAATGCAGTCTGTGATGACAGATGTACAGATGTATACACTGAGCAAGCACAGGATGAATTGGAATGTTCATTCCATAAAAGCTGCTTCCAAAACTAAATTTAATTGAGAAAAAATAAGTTGCTTTGAGATGTTCATCATAACATGCACACTGACAAAGATTAAACGAGATATTTCACTAAAATTAAATTTTACTTCAGAAAGCAAGGAAACTTCTTTAGAGTGTTTTTCAGGCACCATGTATGTTAGCAATAGAATAGCTGTGTTTTAGAATACTGATAATGCCTCAGTACAAACTTAAGTTATGGAAAGGTTGGGTGAAATTCAAGTCACAATTTTGAGACTCTTCCAAGTGGTTGATGCACTTGATTGACCTGCTAAAATCAGGTCTGATTAACTCACACATCAAGAGTATTTTCAGCTTTAGTTTGTACAGTGGAAAAATGAGTCACTTTAGCTATATATCTTTGTCATCATTTATAGAAATGAAAGAGGATCTTCTGTAATTTTACTTGGGTTTTTTTTTTCTTAATGAAATCCTAATGTGATGTAGTTTGAGACTACCTGTATTGGACATTGCATCCTGATAGTCTTGTGCTACAGGTATGGGGAAATCAGGGCTTGTCTGTGCCCTGATTGAAAGTGAAAGCCCAAAATAGCTCTTACTTAATAGCTATTCTAAAGCAGCTAACTTTTTGTGTGAATGGATCCATTCAGTGCTGAGGGTGGTAGTGGAGATAAATCTACTCTACTTTCACAGTTGACTTAATATTAATTACGCACCAGAAATCCTAGTCTGTAGCACCCACAGAGGAAGCAAAGTGTTTCTTATTCTAAATGTCACAAGAAAAGTGACACAGTGCTTCTTAAATGACTGATGGATGTTTGTCTAAATGCAGGGAGCTCTGGTGGAATATGTGAAAAGAGTAAACTGTATTCAGATGGTAAGAAGAAGTCTTTGAACACTGGAATCATCACTGTTCAGAACTATGGCTCCCATGTTCCTCCCAAGGTTTCTCACATCACTTTTGCTCATGAGGTTGGGCATAACTTTGGTTCACCTGTGAGTATTATTATTGATCTGTTAACTCACTTTCAGCCATTTTGGAGTTTGTGGTTTGTAAATGGAGGTGGTTTATAAACATGACTGCATGTGATATGCATGTGCATTGTGTACAAAGGAAAAATGGACTGCTGAACTGAGCTACTCTTAGGAGTATTTGACAACACTGGTTCTTATAATTCTTTAAAATCTTTCACGTTTTTTTACTGAATACTAGGGTAATACACAACTTTTTTATCCTAGAGAGGAAGAAGAATCAATGCAAAATTAATTAAGATGACACTGTTCAACAAGTGAAGATAGAACTGGCTCAGTTTTATGTTCAATTATGCCTACTTACAAGTCTAGCTAAGAAAATTGTGTAGAGGATTAAGGTACTGAGAGGAATATTTTCTCCCAGACATTCAGGGACATGGTTTGTTTGTGGCAAGTTGAGAGCACAAGGCTTTTGGTTTTGCTGGACATGTAAACAAAGTTTTCTGATTTAGCTTTATTTTTTATTTCTAAACATTAAGTACATAGGCTTTCTAGTATTTGAAGTAAAAATAAAGTAATGTGACATGTATGACAAGTACTTCCAAAACAAATATTCACATACAAAAGCTTTTTTCATGTGCCTTGAGAAGATCCCCAGTACTACTGCTCTGAGTGTAGCTTCCAAATGTAACTGAAAATACAAGCACATGAAACTGAGAACTTAGTCCTACTGAGTGAAACATCTTTTGGATCATCCTGGATGATGATTCTTTTAGTTTTATTCTAAATGGGTCCATCAAAGTAGGATTGAAGAAGTTCCCCTTGCACTTAACATCTCAGTATGTTGCCAGTTTGCTAATCACTCATGGCAACCTGTAAGGCATTTCATTCATCATGCTGGATATTGTACAGATCTCGTCAGTGGCTAACAGACAGAGACTTCTGTTCTGTTCTGAAGATCTCTTTGTACCTTCCTCAAAACAAATAAAAAGAATGGACTACTGTTTCACTTAACTCCTGCTGTTATTCCACAGAATGCTTATTACTCTTTTGTGATTCTAAAGTTACTCTGTTTTAGAAGATGGTGTCTTTTTTGAATAAGTACTTATTCCAAGAATGCACATAAGCTAAAATTTAAGAAATTAGATTCTTGCTGCCATTGCCTGGAAAAACAACAACGACAGAACAACAAAACAAGAAAAAAACCCCAAACCTTTGTTTTCTGGATACTTTTTGTATTCCCATAAACCTTAGCTTATAAGATGGTGGTTTGTTTTTATGAACTTTTTATTGTCACTGTGTTAATGTTACCAAATCCGGCTATATTTGCACATGTATAAAACAGTGCCAAGAAATTAGAGAAGCTGTCTTGATAGAAATAGTTTTAAAATGTTTGTTTTGCAGCATGATTCTGGAATGGAGTGCACTCCAGGAGAGTCCAAGAATTTGGGACAGAAAGAAAATGGCAATTATATAATGTATGCAAGAGCTACATCTGGGGACAAACTTAACAACAACAAGTTCTCTATCTGTAGCATTCGAAATATCAGCCAAGTTCTTGAGAAAAAGAGAAATAATTGTTTTGTTGGTATGTATTTGTCATCCTGAAAGCACGATGGCTTACTATATTTAATTAGAAAATATTAACTTTCATTTTACTTTATTTTACTTACTAGGGGTTTTTTTGTTGTTGTTTACTGAGAGATTCTGTAAGTTAAAGAACTGAATTTGAGATCTGGAACACTGTATCAGGTTCTAGGTTCCCCAGTACAGGAAAGATACAGATGCACTGAAGTGAGTCCAGCAAAGTGACACAAAGATTATTAATGAAGTGTCTGACATCTGAGGAGAGGCTGCAGGAGCTGGGGCTGTTCAGTCCAGAGAAGAGAAGGCTGGGGAGAACAGGAAGGTGGACTCTTATCATCTGTTTTTACTCCCTCCTACCAGGCATTTATGAAGAAAAGAAGGGTTTTTTTCAGTCATGAGTAGTGAAAGGAAAAGAGTTAAGCATAGGTTAAAATAGAGAAAATTATAATATTTTTTAAAAGTAAGGATTTTGTAGGCATTTTCTTCTAGAGTCTGTGATGTGTGAGCTCTTGCATTTTGTGAGAATGTGCAGCAAGTAGGTTTGGGTTTTGGAATAATAATAGTAGTAGTAGTAATTTATCCCAGTGCTCTCTGGTGTCTGGTCTTTGAATCTGTTAAAGGATAAAGAATACAAGAAAGGATGCTGCTCCATTTGAGCAAGAAGAAGACCTCCTCTTCTCAATGTTGATTTCCTATCCACACAAGAAACTCCCATTTTTTTCAGTAGCCTCTTTTACTCAGAGACTGATCAAATAATGCACGGTGACTTTGAGCCCTAATGTGAAGTGCCTCTTGATCATGCATTTTCAGTAAGAATTAGCTGGATGCTGTTACAAGTCAATGTCAACTTTTATAAGTCTGTTTGCATATTCTTTGTCCATAAATATATTGATGTTTTTCAGAGTCGGGTCAACCCATCTGTGGAAATGGACTGGTTGAGCAAGGAGAACAGTGTGACTGTGGATACAGTGACCAGTGTAAAGATGAATGCTGTTATGATGCAAACCAACCAGAAGACAAAAAATGCAAGTTAAGACCAGGCAAACAATGCAGGTACTGTGAATATCTGTTACAGTAATTTGGGGAATTTATTAAAATACGTATTTTAGAATCTGAATCTGTTTAGCTGTATTATTCTTAAATATTTGGTTTGTTTAAAATGCTTTATAGAGTGAATGGTAAGTTCATAAGCACAATTAAGCTATGCATTTCTTGGAGGTAATTGTAGCTTGCTTTCACCTAGAGGACTCTTCTCTAGCACGTTCCAGCATAATGTGGCACCAGGTTGTATCGTTGCTGACGTATCACAGTACTCAGTGCAGAAAAGTATGTGTTGAAATTCTGCTATTTTTATCAGAACTGTGTTGTGCAGAAGTTCTACCAAAAAATGTGATTCAGGAAAAAACAACCAGGGTGCTGTTTTTAGAAAAGGTACAGGAAAGTATTAATTGCCCAAAGGATAATGGAGGATATTATGAAACTGGATCCTGTCCTAGTGCCACTTGTACAGCATTACCTAACTGGAAGATGACTGAAGGATATAGCTGGCTGATTATTTTTGTTGAAGACTTGTTTTATAATTAAATTAACCTATGTTTTTAAGCCTCATTGGCTTAAAACTCTTGGTAGTGGTGTGTACACAGTGATTTATAAGAGGAACTTTTAAAAATCTGAAGACTTACAGAGAAGTAAGTTGCCTTCTATCATTTAGTTCTACAACTTCAGGCATATGGTAAATTTTTACCTCATCTGAAAACTTATGTGGATTTTTTCCCATGGAAGGAGTGAGCTTTTGTTCTTCTCTAGAGACAGAAGTAAGTCTAATGTCTGGTTAGACTCTTAGCGAAAGATTAAGAGAAAATTATTATTATTTATAAGTCTAAACTAGCTCAGCTTTCTAATACAGCACACCCAATTTTGTTCTAATTAAGTTTTTCCTACTGTTAAAATGTATTTGACAGTGTAGGCATGGCAGAAGGACCATCTTCTGTGAATTCATAGTTGCAATAATTTTTGCATGTCTTTCCACCCTCCCCTTATATTTTATAACCTTCACTTTCCTGCTGCTTGTAGTGGCAGGTGTACAAAAACACAGCTTTAGAAAGTGAAATTAATTTTTTCTGCTTTCACCAGATATCTTGGTGTGATATACTGGTATATATATATGACAAGGGGGCTCAGATACTTTGTTGTGGAAAGGAGCTCAAGTATTTTGGGGAAACCAGTGAAGCTGTATGGCTTCAAATCTTACCTTCCCCCAGAATCTGTTTGTATGCTGACTGTGATTTCTAATATAAGATCTGACTTGTCTTCTTCTGTTTACTTAAACAATGTAAGGCTCTGGAAAGTAGGGGATAAAAACCCAACACTTTATTAATGTTAGTTGGTGACAGATAACTCTTGACTTATTTATTACATTGAATCTGACATTCAGTTCCTCCTGAATTAAATTTGTCAGCTTCCTAATGGGGTTTTTTATAGATACAAATTTTGAAATGCTGTTATTTTCTATATACTTAATTTAAAATGTGCTTGTATTGTTTTTATAATATAATGCAAATAATCTTATTAGTTGTTAAAATGGCCAAGGAATCTGTATTCAGAGTGTAGCCTTTTGACACCTTAAGGGACAGGAAAAATTATTTTCAATTCACATTTTACTTGGTACAAATCAGAAATATGATGAGTGTTTCAGTAGGTTTCAGGAGTAATAGGTTTTCTGGAACTGTTATTACTTTTTCTTTTTATCCATGTTTTCTGTTTATTTCTAGCCCTAGTCAAGGCCCCTGCTGCACTGCCCAGTGTAGTTTCAAACTGGAGACTGATAAGTGTCGAAATGATTCTGATTGTGCAGAAGAAGGAATGTGCAATGGTTTCAGTGCTCTCTGTCCAGCATCTGAGCCTAAAAAGAACTTCACAGAATGCAACAGGAACACACAAGTTTGCATAAAAGGGGTATGTTTTTTATAGTCATAGCAACTGCAGGTCTTTTTTGCGAGGCACTATTATTATGAAGTGATACTTTTTCCAAACTTAAAAAGAGAAGAGTGTAAAATTAACCCCTCATTCAATAAAAGTGTTTGATTTATTGGTTTCAACCAAAATGACTGTGAAGGTAACCATATGTTAGGAAGCAGATAACAAATACCAAGCTAGATTTATTATTTGAGAGAGTTCTGTTCAAAGTTTTTTTGTAAAAATCAAGAATATTAGTGTTTTACTTCTGAGTTCCATCTTTTAATTTTTCTTTAGTCTTGGTCAAGTAATTCTGTTGCCTTAGAAAATTAGATCTGCTATCAATACCCGTTCAGTTTCCTTTAATGAAAATATACAGCTCCTCCCTCATGTGAATGTATCACAGATGTTCAAGCACATAGAATTACTGTGAACTGACAGAAGTTGCCTGTGTTAGAGTCCACGGCAGTTGCTATGAAATACTAATGGGAAGTCTCTTATTAACTGATCTGTGTTCACTTGGAAGCAGAAGCAAGCAAAAGTCATCACTTCATAGAGCTGTAGCTTGTGTTGCTAAGTCTTTTTCACAGTCCAGGTTTTTAATCAAATTATATTGCTTGTAATAGTTCTTCAACTAATTCAGAGTCATCTTAAAGATAGAGGAAATGTCATTATGTAGTTACTTGATTTTGAAAAAAGATTATATATAAATGGAATTATGTTGTTATTTAAAGAGTCGTTCTGTAGTGGAATTAAATACTGAATCTTTCCTGCCATTTATTTGTATTGTTATTTTCTGAGAGAAAATATTTCTGAAGACATGATAGTGATTTATTTTCCTCACCATGGTTTTCAGTTACCCTGTTTCAGTGTGAATTGCAGTACTGAGTGTTCTGTGGGGTACTCTGAGGCCCTAAAAGAAGATAGTGTTAAAAAATAAAATAGCATGAATAATCTCTAAAAAAAAATTTCAAACAAGCCTAAGCAATACAATTGATTAACTAATAATTTTTTTTAATAAACTTCAGAAAAAATTTAGGCTATTATTTTTATTGATAAACATTTTTAGACATAATTATAAGTGAATATACTTCCTAATTTCAGTGTTCTTAAAAGTGAAATTGATTTTTCTGTTCTCATGCTTTTGTCTTAAACAGCAATGTGCTGGTTCTATCTGTGAGAAGCATAGCTTGGAGGAGTGCACATGTGCTAGTTCAGATGGCAAGGATGACAGAGAATTATGTCACGTCTGCTGCATGAGGAAAAGTAAGATTTGTCTGAATTGTACACTTAAATATAGCTGAGGTGTCTGAGGAATCTTCTCACAATGTTTATATTTCAGTTGTTAACTTGAGAGCATCGTGCTATTTTGTTCATACTTACTTTCAGATAGATGCTGCTTTGTATGTTCTAGAAAATGATTTATTTTTTTTTTACAGATTAATAGAAACTTAAATTTTCAAAAGCATTTTGAGCAACTGAACACCAAGGTATTCATGCATATATGTTTTAAGACAATAACTGTTTGATTAATCCAATTTATTTTAACTTTTCAGTGGACCCATCTACTTGTGCAAGTACAGGCTCTATCCAATGGGAGAAACACTTTAATCGTACAACTGTTACTTTGCAACCTGGATCCCCTTGTAATGATTTCAAAGGCTACTGTGATGTGTTCATGAGGTGTCGGCTGGTAGATGCTGATGGCCCCCTAGCTAGATTAAAGAAGGCAATTTTTAATCCAGAGCTATATGAAAATATTGCAGAATGGATTGTGGTAAGTATTTTTTTGTCTTTCTCATCTAATAAAATTTTCTTGTTAACAGTATTCACAGTTGGTAAGTGTTGCTGTATATATACAGCAACATTCTTCAGAGTCTAGTCAGTCCTTGTTTTGCTAGTTTTTCTACAAGCATCTTGAGTGTAGCAAAAGAAGTTTGCTAGAGGGAAGGGAATCAAAACAAATTATAAATAAACAAATCAGTATTTTGTGTTAATAAATACCTTTACCCGCTCCACTGTCTCTTTTGGTGTTTTAATTTACTGAGTTTTTCCATTTTAACACTTCATATTTGTGTGCTCAGATTTCTTTTAAGGAACAAAAGAATTGATCTCTAGCATTTCTTATTTTTATTGCACTCGTTAACACTTTATCTTAATAGACTGGGAGGACAGGTACAATGAAACACCATTGAAGAGCTGCATAGGCACTTTTGTGTAAGCTGCTTATTGTGTAAGGTTTATACAGCTCTGATGTAGTGTGTCTCCTATGAAATAGAGTGAACATGAGTTATCTGAGGTTCTTTTGTGTAAGAACTTTTGGGTTGTTGTGTATTTTTTTTTAATGTTTTTGTCTTCTAAGTGGTGTTTCAGAACAGCTTTTTGATGACCTTTAGAAGGTCTTAAAAGCCATCTTCAGTGACCCCTGATTCTTGTGCTTGTGTGCGAGCCCCTAAAAATAATTTTTATGTTTTTAGGCTTATTGGTGGGCAGTGTTGCTTATGGGAATTGCCTTGATCATGTTAATGGCTGGTTTCATTAAGATATGCAGTGTTCATACTCCAAGCAGTAATCCAAAGTTGCCTCCTCATAAACCACTTCCAGGTGAGTACACTGGGTAATTAAATTTCAGATGTCGCAACCTGCAGTTGAAACTACAAATGGGGTTCATGCCCGTGAAAGAATTCATCAAAATGCAACTCTTGTCTTTATTTTCCTGTAACATAGTATGCATATCAAAAGGAAGCTTTGAAGAATTTCTTCTAAAGCACAGTTCCTTTTGTTTCCTATTCCATGCTACATTTGGTAAGAATCAGCTAGTTAAGGAATTACAGCTGACATAATAAAATGTATTCTGTAAATATTCCATGTGGTTCATAATCTATTTAAAGCCTTGCAGGTCACAATCTGAAGCCTTTCTAAAACACAGTTGTATTTACTTTGCATGGTGAGGGCAATTTTTCTGGAAATACTTTCTTTCTTAAAAAAATAATTTAATTAATATGTATCTCTCTTTGAAATAGGCACTTTAAAAAGGAGGAGACCACCACAAACTGCTCAGCCACCACAGCGGCAAAGGCCCCGAGAGAGTTATCAGATGGGACATATGAGACGTTGACTTCAGCTTTTTGCCTTGGTTCTTCCTAGTGCCTACAATGGGAAAACTCACTCCAAAGAAAACCTAAAAAGTCATTGTCCCCAGTCTAACTCAAAATTTGAAGAGGAAAAAAAAAAAAAAGCATGAAATGCCCTCAAAACAAGTGGAAATGGTTTATTTTTAGTGAGCAAATCTGCCAACTCAAAAAGAAGAAAAGATTTTTTTTTTTCTTGCATATTTTTAACGTAGTGGCACAAAATCCTAGAGTACCATGATTCTTTCCCCTTCTGTGCTCTTCATTGCTGCATTTTCTTCACTTGCAGGCAAATATGGCTGTAGTAAAGCTTTTACTCAAGAATTGAAAAAAGTTTCTATTTTTCAACTGCCAGATAAGGCTAGGAAGCTAGACCACCTCAGCATTGGAGACATTACTTGTCAATGTATATACATTGTTATATGCAGACATGTATTTCTATCGTACACCCGTACTTGTGTGCAATTGTAAACAAGAGAATTGCAATATGGATGTTTCTTTGTATTATAAAACTTTTCCGCTATTAATGAAGAAATTACTGTTTAATTGACATACTCAGGATAACAGAGGATGATGGTGTGTAATGGTCAAGGATCCTGTGATGCTTTACACAGCAATTTTGAATCAAATCAAACTTTTTTTTGTCATAATCAAAGTTGCTTCAAGCACTCATTTCATCTTTATCAAACAGCTGCTAAGACATAGCATACAAGATTGAATGGTCTTTTAGAGATAAAACAAGTGTTCTGCAAACTTTGCAAATGCCAGAATGTTTCAAAAATGTTTTGTGTCTGATTTCCTGTGGCTCAGCATTAATATTTTTAATTTGTCTGATGATTCAGTTAATTAATAGTTAGATGAAATATTTCCATGCTTTATTAGAAAATTCTGCCTGTTATTCAACTTGTTTTTAAAATTGCAACCAGTTTATTTGGGCTGTTCATATATTCTTATAGTATGATAATTAAGCTTGTGTTCTGAGGGAAGTGGAAAGAAAAAAGCTGTAGGTTTTTAAATTTTTTTTTTTAATTTATGAAATATTTTGATAACCTTTCAACAAGATACTGTTCAATAACCACTAGAGTGATTTGCCCAGCTACTGTGGCAGAGTTAAATTGTAGTTAGGACTACCAATTTTCCCACATTTTATAACAGTAGTGAAGTTCAACAGCACAATGTCCCATTCCAAAGTTTTTATTATGAATGTAAATAATTGGCATTTTTGAAAGAGGAAACAAAAGGTGCTTACTGCTATGCAGGAGATGAAAGGGGGCATTACAAAATGTTTAAGCTTGTGATATATTTATTTCTTGTTTTCCAAAAGCACCAAGCTAATTAGAGATGCAAATGGCTATAATTTTCCTGCCTTTGCTTAGGAGAAAATTTACTAAGGGTTGGACAGGCTTCCTTTGTATTTGTTTTTGTTTGTTTGTTTTTTTAAGAGTATAAGGTTTACACAATCATTCTCATAATGTGACGCAAGCCAGCAAGGCCAAAAATGTTACAGAATATAATGGGATCTCTTCCTTGTAAACTTGTACAGTATGTGGTATCTTTTTCAAAATACAGCTTTTTGTACATGGTTTAGAGACAAATTTTGTACATGAAACCCCAACTCCAATAGACTATATAAATAATTCTAAAGGATCTTAACTAGTTAGAAGTGTATGTAGTTGCTTTTAAGTCATTTTAAATACATTTGTTTTAAGACTGTGCAAAGGTTGGAAGTGGGTTTGCCTTTCTAAAATGGTGACTTTTATTCAGCAAGAGTTCTTAGTAACTTCTTGAGTGTGGTAGACTTTGGAACATGTAAATTTTTTGCCTGTAATGTTATCCTGTGGTAGGATTTTGGCAGAGAAATGCTGCCTTATTTTATTTTGAGTCTAAGTTAAATGTTTTCTGAAAACAGAAACCTGCACTGAACTCACCACTGCAAGTCAAGATGTGGTAAAACTGAAAGAAAGTTCAAGACAATGATACGGAATACTACTGTCAATTTCATGTCCACTGTGTTTTATACAGTATCTTTTTTGTTCACTTTGGAAATTTTTACTAAAATGCAAAAAATAAAGTATTGTGCAAAGATATGTAAGGTTTTTTGAAACTTGAAATGCATTAATAAATAGACTTGATGAAATCATCTGCTGAAGATCCATTTACTTTTTGAACCCTGAAAGCAAAGAGGAATACACAGATTCTACTTAATTTTTGGCTTTTGCTGGAAGAGGCTGTCATGCCAAAAAGCAGTTCTGCTATCTTTATGCTATCAAAGTGCACCTCCCAATTCTAACAGTTAAATGTAAATGTTTCGGTGTAACCTTTTTAAGGGAAGGCCCTAAAATTACCTTTAAATTATTTGTATGATGACAGGAATAAATCTTTTTCTGTTTTTATATTCAAAATGGAAACTAGTCACTATTGGTGGGATATTCAAGCATGGCACCATAGATTACTGAATGATACCTTCTGAAATAAATGCATTTTTGAATGCACAACTGATGGATCATAGCTTCAGAAGGGAGTATATTTGCTTTTTGCAAGGTGTCTTAAAGTTGCTAAATTCAGTCTCGGTTTTCATGTGTGTTGCATAGTTGATTAAGTGATAAGACTGGTTTTAAAAACCAAGTGCTGCCAGTTAGTCTTGTGTTCTTAGGGCTGTTTGCTGAGAATGGCCTTCTTAGCCAGCTGTTTCCCTAACTGAGCTGCATATGCTTTGATGTAATCAGAGCACATTCAGAGTTCCTTCCTTGCAGTACTTTTTTTTTTTTTTTTTTCACTTGTAGCGGAACAGCACTCTCAGGACAAACAGTATCAAAAAGGGATCAGTTAGAGCACAGTCCTTCTTCAAATCAGCACTATAGGCACCCAATAGATTTGGTGGTGATTGAGTTTAAATTTCTACCTAGGAATGCAAACCAGAGGGGTAGAAATAATGCCTAAGCATCTAAATGCAAATTTTAAAATCTGTTTGGGGGGGAAATTGGTACATAAATAGCTGCAATTTTTTAAACTAGTATTTGACCTAATAATTCTTAGTTGTAGCTATTCACTTATTAATCTTGTATTTCCTAATGTTTTAAGGCATTGAATGTACACATTCCCCTCTGCAGATACATGTATAGTCAGAATGGTGTGAATCTGAGAAGGGCAAATGCTCCTAAGTTATGACACTTTAATATTGACATACAACCTGCATGGTATAAAGTTTACCTTTTAATTGCTGTCCCAATGTTTCTTTGAGGAAAAACACACAAAAGGAAGGAAGAGATTTTTACTTCCAAATATTGGAGGTTCATTATTACAGAGAGGTGCTTAAAAGGACAGCAGGTCAGTACCTCATTCTAAGCTGTGCTTGCTCTGACAGGAGTAGGTTCCTCATGGCTTTGAAGGTCTCAATTTAGATATTTGGAGCTAGGCAGGAATAATTCCAGTGAGCATTATTATAGGCACTTAAAATTATAGATGTGATTTCAGTATTATGTCAGTGGAAATACTTTTTGTGTTTGAAAAAATCAATTTTCTTTATTGAACAAAAATCTCAGTAAGTACAAATTCTGGTTTTAAGTAAAGATCTAAAGATTCTTTTATGTGTACTTTGTATCTAAATGTACAAACATTTCTTCTAATAATAATGCTACTCCAAGTGGCCCTTTTAAATACCAGATCAGATTCTGAAATTTTCATCTCATGAAATTTTCATCTCATTTTCATTCATGAAATTTTCATCAGGAAAGACAACTATTCTTACTTGAAAAGTAAGTATGCTTCAGTTCCCATCATAGTCAGACTTTCTGTTTCCTTATTGAATATTCCTGTTTGTTTAAAGGAATGGTAGTTACTGAAAACAGCTTTTAAAATAAGTTAGAAATCAATATTCTGAAAGGTAGCAAAGATTACTACATTTAACCTCTGATCACTGTTTATTCCTTGTAGAATCGCTGGTTCTGTTTTACTTGTTTGTCATGCTTTTAAAACAAATCTCACTACTGCTGGTAACATCTGTGTATTTTCTTTCAAAGTTCTATATAATACCTTGCTAAGGAAAATATGCTTTGGTTCAGGTCTTAGTATTATCTTGGACATTTTTTTTCCAGTTAGAAAACATTTAAAACACATTAAATTTGAGTTCTAGAAACATAATTTTAATGGCTTTTGTGTTTAGCATTGCAAAGTGACAAATCAAATGCTCTGACATATATATTGATTTCTCTTACTGTATGCACTACCTTTAAAATAATAATAGGAAACAATGTTTCTTTATGTAGCTTATATTCTGACATAGGAAGCAAGGGCATTGCATGTTTGAATTTATAAAGCTACTTTATATGCACTTAAGTTGTTTGAAAGTCATTCACTTTCAAATTGTGCTAAAATCTGTTATACAGTGATTTAAAAATCTCAGGCCTTATGAACAGATAAATGTGATTTTAATGCAAAAGTGAACTGAACTTAGCATGTAGTATGCTATGCATCATTAAAATAATTAAATTACTAGTAATTTAAATCAGTACTTCAATTATAATAGTTAAACAGCAAAGCATTTTCCTCAAGGACAAAGTTTAGTAAAACATTCTTAGGTGACATCGTTATCTGGCTTGCCAAGGGGTTATAATGGATAGCTCAAGTGTTCTGTATGTTGAGATGGTTTTGGGGTTTTGAACATAATGCAGTAAAAAATTTAAACTCAATGAGACAATGTTATCTATTTTGGAATATTTTCTATGAATTATTTAACTTCTTCATTAGGAAATAATTTAGCAAAGGTTTAACTCCTGATTGGAGTCACTATTGGTGTTTCAAAGTATTTAATGGGAAGTGTGGCTCCTTTTTTTCCCTTGAATAGAACAAAATGAAATTTTTCAAAGGCTCACGGCACTGATTCTTTCACATAGTAGTCTTTTCATTTGTAGTGAGCAGGTGTTTTTTAAAACTAAACAAAATGGAGAGTTGCCACTGAAATTGCTCACTGATCACTTTGAGAGTAGGTCATAGATGAACAAAGCACATATTTCAGTTTACTGTTGCATCAGAAAAATCTAAATTATTCTCACGTAGTTTCTTCACTATCTGAAATCAGGGTATGAAAGTAGATGTGTATTTTTAAAACATTTTACTAGATGTTTAGTATACTTGATGTATCATGGTGAGGAGATATCTTGTGTTCTTGCTTATTTTCTGTTTTGTTTCTGAAGCTGATCTTCACACCTCACAAAGGTTTTCTCTTGTGCTGGATGAAGGTGAAGGTTGTCAATGCTTTGAGAGCAAAATGTCATTCTAGAAAGAAAACACAACATGTAAGCATAAAGTTCCTTTTTAGGGGTACGATCTATATAAAAGTGTGCTCTCTAAATCCATTAATCTGACTGGCATGTCTTTTACAGGAAGATAGCTAGTTTTATAGGCTTGTGAGGAAAGAGATGTCTGCCAGATAATAAGTACGGAGTAAAGGAGTAGATTACTCCTGTGTACTGTGTGTGTTATGCCTTTGCCATTGCTTCAACTCTTACCATGACTGTGAGGAGTGCACTTTTAGGCCTGCTAGTACTTAGCTGGACTACTAGTATTTAGTTGTGAGGTTGCTAAAATCAGGTACAGAGGATGACAACATCAGCAACTACATATACTACAAAAATGTTTTCTGATTCCTCTCCAGCTCACACAAATTGTCTAATGAAAATGTTTCTTTGAATTGTCTAATTTGTCTTTTGTGTCAGTATCAAGGAAATGAAATGCAGCTTTGCCAATAGTATTGTTCCCCAGAATGTCTGAAGTTGTAACTGGTGCTGGTAAGAAGCAAACCATAGGAAGGAAAAATCACTTTCTAAAACTGAACCACAATTACAAGGTAAGACATGCTTTTCTCATTAACCTTAATAAAACTGTGAAGTTAAAATTTCTCAAAGGATTAAAGCAGGTGGGAATCTTTAAAGTTTTGTTATTCCATCTTCTAGCTGACACTTCATTTGAATAGACTTTCAAAATTTTAATTAGCATTGCTGAATGTAAAGAGCAAGGCCATTCAGACTTCCTGAGTCAGTTTCAAAGCAATCATCAGGCAAAAAATTGAAAAATAACACCCACTTTCCCACAAAAAATCCCAACCAAACAAATAATCAAACCCAAACCCGCAGACTTCAGTTTGCATTCAGATTTTTTTTTTCTCCAGGAAACTGTTCTCAGAGTTAAGTTGACAGAATTCACATAACTGAATTCATACTATAGAAAAAAGCACAACCAGAGTACAAAAATTACTGTCAAATACCAATGATTGTGTGGTGTGTAGAAGTATCGTGTCTTTTTGTTTTGTAGGACTGCTCACATTCTGTTTACCCCCTACAGAAATTTTCCAAGTGTTTGTAGTTGAAACTTTGCTGCCACTGTTTATCTCACCAGGAACCTCATACAGAGCTTGCATAGCATAGTAATTAATCATCAGCTGTCAGACACTGGACTGGGTCTTAAATCAATCAGACAAAAATAAGGGAATTTTATAAAACCCTTAACTTCAATGAAGAATCAGGTGATCATGTAGTGCTACATGTGATCTTTCTGATGAGGACTTTAAAGCATGGTGATGTTGATCTCTCTGTGAAGATAGGTATTGCAAGTCAAATAATTAGAATTTTATATTTTTTGTGAGTAGGAAATTGGCATTTTTATTAGTTCTAATGTTGGAGTCATTGTTTTTCATACATAGTATCTTTGTTTCTTTGAAATTTCATATGGTCTTTATAGACTGAAATAATCACATTTGAAAAAGAGTAAAAAAGTGAGAAATCACCATCAGGTATGGTTATTAATTATGTAGAAAAGTTGCACTACAGAACTTGTTAAAATTCTTCCTTGGATTTGTGTGCTAACTTTTCTGTTCCCAAGTATTAAAAACATTGTCTTAAACTCAGATTAGCAGCAGTGTTGAGAGAACATTTCCCACTATTCATTTCTGACTTCAGAACAAAGAAAGTCCTCACGTCACTTAAAAATCATGCAGTCTCATCTGAGGGAGGGGGTGGGGAAAGCTGGAAATTGTACATGGATAAATGTACAATGCTGTGAGTGCTGAGACTCAGATGCTTGTAGTTGAAGTAGGATAACCTGTGTACCAAACATCTGTGGTATATTACAGAAAACCAGTGTTTTCTTTACACTTACTTTTGCTGTGTTTCCCCTGCTTTCACTCTTACTGACTTCACTATAAGTCCTGATCGACGGGTGCCTTTTGTCCATGGTATTATGGTTTGAACTGTGTCCCAGATATTCTGCCAAACTGCAGTTCCGTCCCATTTGATCTTGACCATTATTAGCTCACCAATGTCAATGTCCAGGGTGATGAGAAAAGAGTAGGTTTTATTCCCATTAATACCTTCGAGTCTGCAGAAACCAAAACCAAAATAATACTGCCTTAGTTATCAAGAATTAAAGTGAAACAAAAAAAAGTTTCTTTGCACTTTAAAACCAAGGAAAAAACTCTTTCCTCCTCCTTCTCCAGAGAGGAATGTTACTGTCTCTAGGATGCTCTTCTTTAGGTGCATGAGGTGGCAAAATATGTCAACATGTTTGAAAAGCAGAAGTGGGAGAAGCTTGAATAGCAGGTGAAGCAGTAATGGTTTCTGGCAGCAAAAGAAAAGATGTCCCACAATAGAATCTGTTATGTCTTCTGTCTGCTAGAGCAAAGGCTGGCCCATGCTGTTACCTTTGCTTTTGTTAATACAGATCATGTCCATCATGAGATACATGGAAATTCTTAACCTTAATTACAGCTGCTTACTTGTTTGTGTTTTATTTGATTAGACCTCCTTGTGTTAGCCATGGGGTGGACTGAACTTATGTGCACAGGGAAGCTTCCAAGATTACTAGGTTTGTTTTATAGAGATCTTTTCTGCAAAAAATGTGTGCACATCATAGAAGTTTGTATGGGTGAAGGGGGTATGGGTCAAAAGAGGGCAATCTCCAGTTCATCTTCTCTTAGCTGTTCTAAACCATTTCACACACAGCATGATAATGTACATGGTATGGTATTAAAAATTGGCAGCTTGTTTCTGCCTTGTACAATGACTTCTAATATCAGTACTCACACTGTGATGGGCAGGCTTTTGGCATCTTCCTTTGTGCCTGTCAGAGAGATAGTAAAAGATGGGTATATCTGCTTGTCTTGGATTTCACTGATGAAGTGGATCTTGAACTGATAATGGTAGACTGCAGAAAGGAAGAATTTGCAAAGTGACAAAATTAATGGTCAAAGAAGCAATAGATTTCTCAGTTGAATAATTTCATGTTTCAAAGTAGAAATGTGATTGATACTTCCATTTTATTTTTAAACAGATTTGTTGCAATTAAACCATCGTCATGTTTTCTGATTGTTGGTGTGCTGTGTAATCCCTTAGGGTCTGGGGTTCTGTTCCTCTATTTAAAGGATAGCGAAAAAAGGTAACCTGAGCTGAGTTCCCTCTGTAGGATAAAACATTCTTCCATGGGAAATATTTCAGCTTTACTGAAGTGTAATTGTTAGAATTTCTGGCAAGCTCTCTGTTTAATCAGCAGACAAATTCTTATGACTGGCCAAGAGAAGTGATACAGACTGAAGACTTTATGTGATGTTGACAGTCTTTTTCCTGATCATCTAGAAAATTACCCTGCAAAACATCTCGATGACTCGCAAACCTTCCTTGACTGCATAATGATACATAGTGTTTAGCATGCATCTGTTAACAGTAAGATGTTGTTCAAGGATATTACTGTAAGAAAGATGCCATTAATACTTGGAGATTTGATGGGTTTCTAGAACAGTGTTGAGGAAAGTCTTTGAACTGAATACTGTTGGAAAAAGGAATGCCTAGGAAATCATCGGTGTACTGATTACAAGCATTTTGACATTTAGTAAAATATAGAAAAGAAACCCCAACATACATTTAGAGGCCATGTGCACACAGATGTTGTTAGCTAGATTTGAACATCCAAAAGTCTTCTGTTTGGTCTACCTTGCTTGTCAAAACTGATAGATTTAGGTGTTAAGAAGTAATACCCCAAGTAATTTCTACTAACAAGCACCACAGTATTTGGAGGAATTAGAGGTGGTGTGTTTATCCTTGCATTCTGATCAAATTACACGAGGTGTTCTAATAAACATTACTGCACACAGGATTTTTACTAAAAATATGTTCTTTCCTCATTTCCTCTCCCCATCCACTTCAGGCTTCACTACATCAGAGAACGGGCTTTTGCTGTGGTTATGATGCTGACTTTGAAGAAAAATGGGAACATAGTCATATAAAAACCTCTGACTCAGGGTGCTATCGCAGTTTTGTTGTAAATGTTTACTTCTGTGTAATGACTTTTGTTGAACTCAATTAAGGTACAGTCAAGAACATAGTGCCATTAACTTGAAAAATTTAATGCTAGATTTTGTGAAGACACAGAGGATTGTGAAGCGTAATGCTGATTTTTCTCAAATTTCTTCTGTTTCAGCTTCTCACATGTTCTTCAAACATTTTTTTAAGAGTGTTACAAAGATGACTTTGTATTTGCCTGCCTACAGTTGCTGCCTTGTTTTGGAGCTTTTTGTGACAGAAAACCATTGTTTGGGACACAGATATCTGGGTATGCACCAGGGATGGTTTTTTGAAGCAAAACCATTTCCAAGCATAGAAATGCAACATGTTTAAAATGGAAATCAAAGCCAATAGGACACAGGTATTTTGCCACAAGCTTAGACAATCTCGTTGTCCAGAAAAGAAAGGATGGTGTGTCTGTGTCCAGGTGTGGTGGCTGTGGATGCTGTGTTTTCAGAGCAATTAACTTTGCTGAATCTGATAGTAACCTGGCTGTACTGCAGCAAAATAACACCGGGAAGAGGGCACAGCCTCTAGAATTTAAAAATCTATTTCAAGTAGCTTCCTGAGGCATTTTTAAAAGTGATAGAGGAGATCCAGCAGATTCAGCTGCCCCAAGTATTAGCCAGGGCTGAGTAGACTCCTCTGGAGTCATCACCTTCCACTTCACAGCTGTGGTAGTGGAAGACTTTCAAAATTATTTTAAAAGTGCCTGAATTTTTGTTTTTTTTTTAATCTGTGATACTGTTGTTGGGTACCGGGCCCTTTGAGGAAACAAAATGTGTAATGCAAGCAGCATTTTAAAGCATTTTTTCTTCAGGACCAGAAAGCCCTCGAATGCCCCTGCTAAGGGCACAATGTCGACATTCCAAATGTTTCGCCAACCCCAGTGTCTTGAGCAGGGGACCAGCGGGCTGACCGGCTCCAGCAGGAGGCAGGTAACCCCTTGCCGACTGCCAGGCAGAACGGGGCAGCCCGGGCAGGGGGAGGGCGTTGAGGGGCGCGCTGGGCCGAGGGGCTGAGCGAGGCCCCGGGACAGGCAGAGCGCGGCCGCCTCAGAGCTGAGGAGAGGGACGGGACGGGGCTTCCGCTGCCGCCTCTCAGGGGCTGAGCGGGTGACTGCGCAGTTCCAGTTTTTGTCACTTTAAAGCCTGCTTAAACTTTCCCCCGGGCAGGGGATGAATGTTTGTCACCTCCACAGCAGCAGTCTCCTCCTCGTGGGCTCTCTGGAAGCCGCGTCGCTGCCAGCCCACAGCCAGGCTCAGGTCATTCTGTAATGGAGGCTGGCAGGTACGCCCTGTTCCCTGTCACAACTGCTTCCACTCTCTCTGGTAATGGATGCAATAAAGCACACTGGTGGTCTCCCTGAGCTTAGGAAATTATTGCTTTGTGCCCTCGATTAAAGTAATTTAATGGAGATAAAGCTAGAGTACCAGTCACTATATTTTATTGCTACAGTTCTGCCTTGTAAAAGTCCATGCTGTTCTGTTGTCTGTGCATTGTTTGAAAAGTAATAATTTATATGTCATCTGGTAGAGTAATTGGAGATAAAATTTGGCCAAACTTGGAACAGGAGGCTTTAGAGGCTTCTCAGAGCAATTATGCTGCTTTTTCAGCTTGGCTCTATGCCTGCATATATTACAACAAACTCACAGGTCAGCTGTTGGAAAATCCAGTAGAGCAGGACCCTGAGCATGTCTGAGGCCTCAGATCCACAGTTAGCTTGTGGCAAGCATGCAGCATGATTTTTCCCAGAGAAATATTAAGATTCAGGATCTTGATGAAAGGGCACCAAGGCGGCCTACAAAGATTCTCAGTTGTCTCAGCAAATTTACTATTCCCATAGATTTTACAAGCTTTAATAAATGAACAAACAAGGTAATAAAGCCTAGATTCGTTCTTAAACTTCGTGATAAATCTGGAAACTGTAACAAGTATTGCCACAAACCTTTGAAAGGCATCTGTGCTCTTGTTTTCAGAAAGAGTCGTCTACTTTTTGGGAGCTTTTCTTCCCTGATGTTGTAGCCCAGTGTGTTGCAGCGGTTCTTTCGACAGCTGAGGCACAATCCTTTGTTGAAAGTGTTGATGTCATTGCACCAGTATGCTGTGATTTGTTTATCCTTGTGAAGCAGAGAGTCAATGAACAAATGAACTGACCTTTCATGGGCACATTTCACAGTTTGAGTGATGCCTGAAAAAATGGAAACAAAATTTTGTATGCCCTTGTTCCTCTCTACCATTTCAACTTCAGGGTGCAATAACCAACTATTAACATATGTTACTGGTTTTCCTCACTCCCTTTAGTACTAAAACCTCAGAACTTACACATTATAACAATTTTATTTTTACGATCATCCAAAAATAGTTTGGCTGAATGCACATGATAAAAAAATTGAGCAATTTACTGCTTCAGCTTTTCTAGCCTTAGTATTTAAGACTATAAATATGAATCCTGATTTTATTGTTCTGTCTCTTTTGGTCAATATGAAATACAATATGAGGCTATATGCAGTCTATATGCAGATCATGCCACATTAGACAGCACTCTCATTCTGAATGGTTGAATATTTGTCTTCTGTATGCTTATGTGTTGATGTCAAATTTTGTCCCTATCAGAGTGACCAGCTGGTATGCTGAATTGAATTTTGCTTGCAGCTGCTACTGGGAAAAAAGGAACTAAAAGGTATTGAATACATTAAGAAATTATTAAATACATACATCTTTTTCTTCCTTAAGTGTAATCAAATTAAAGTTATTTTCTTCTATGTAATGATATATCACAGTGACTGTTTGTCTTCACCAGTAAGCTTTTTAGCTCATGCTTGGTTTCAGATTTGTCAAGAATTACCCACTAAAAAGTAAGGCCTACTTTTAGGTGACGATAGCTCAGAAATATTTTTGCAGTGCAGTGTGCTGGGTGAGCAGTATTCTTTTGGGGTTTTTCAGTGAACAATTCTGGTTGTCACCATATGTTGGAACTTTATATTTTTTCAGTATGTTGCATCAGTTTCTCTATACATTAACATTTAGGTGCATTGGAAACAAGCATCTGTAGAAAGCCTAACCTGCAACACTGGCAGTCAGGTCCCAGAGAGTGTCATCTGCACAGCTGAAGGACTGGGAGTTCAGAAAAGTGAAATAAGGAGGTGAGTGGTAAAGCCCTGTGTTACATTTGATTTGAAATAATTAATTACACAGTAGATTAATCTGGCTTAATTAGGATGTTGTCTCATTTCCTCTACTGCTAAAACAAATACCTTTGAAATTATTCAGAAGTGTTTGACAGCAGGGTGCTCTTGGCCTCATTTTCAGACATGCTAGGCAGCCAAATTCCTTACTGGAGTCAGTAAGAACAGTTTGAACTCAGTACATGTAAAAATTGGATAACCAGATTCTAGATAAGAAATTTCATTGCATTCCCATTAGGTACTGTGTAAGAGTGCAGAGATGTGTAACCTTTCCTAGAGATGCTGTCAGTGCAGCTGCAAAGCTGATTCGTTTTGTGTGCCTTTGGTTCTTACCAGTGATTCCATATTGTGCAATGTGGTTATACACATGTATGATGTGACAGCCAGGCTGAAAGGTGCCTCCATTGGGATAAAAGTCAAAATGGGCCACAGGCTGCTTGATGCCAACGCTGAGCCCCATGTGCTGTTTTGTGAAGGTATGAATTGCATCTACGAAGTTTGCATCATCGGGAGATAAACGGTCTGTGGGTGACATGCCTTCAAACAAGGGACCAGCAGGGTCCAGACCTGCAATGAATGCAAATAATCCATTTGTAACACAGTGCAGATGTACTGTTCTTTTACTGTTATGAGAAAAGTCTGTGATAAATATTTAAAAACGGATGGCACTGGTACTTTAAAAGGTCTTTCACTGATAGAAACAATGCCAGGAGCACTTGTCCTGCGGAAAGGCACGTGGTTACACCAAAAGGTAAAGTAAACACAGATGCTGGAATAAACAGTAACTGCTCCACACACAAGGACACAGGCCCAGCGATAGGTATGTTTGTTATAGACAAACCATGCCTGCTACTGCTTTGTCACTTGAGGGATGTTTACCTAATTTTGTTCTTTCATACTCTAGAGGTCACAAATTTCAGAGGCCCTTTTGAAGACACCAGCGCCACAACAAAGTTGACTTTTAGCCCACATTTGCAGTCTGAGACTTCATAAAGCTTAACTTGTTGCTTAAAAGAACTATATGTCTGCTGGATGTTGTTTATAATAAATTTCTAACCGGAAAAGTCTTCAAAGCAAATTACTACATTGTTCAGAAAAATAATATTGCACTTAGAGTCTTGCTGAGTTATAGTTTGAAATATATTTTTATGTAGCGCTCTTCTTGGTTGGGAACTGATTTGTGAGGGACTGCCTGCATAGTTTAACACTACCTTCAGTTTACTTTAAGCATCTGTTTGGGATACTCCAATGATATGCATCCTGTGAAATGTAATTCAGGACTGTAATTTTTGCCACGGGAGAACTGACTTCAGTTCACAGCATGAGCAATGTACCATGACTAAAAAGTCAAGCAAAATTAGATAATTTTTTTTTTTTTTTAAATTAGTTGCTAACAACTAATTTAGTTGAAACACAGTTGAATTGTATTTGAGTGGCTTTGGGTCAAGATAGTGAACAAGGATCGATTTGTGGCTAACCTTTAGTTTAAGGTGTTACTGGGAATGGATAAAAGATAAATTGAAGCAAGATGCAACTTGAATCTTTGGTTTATGATTTGTAGTCCCCACACTTGTGTATTCTGTGTGTCATAATTTGGACTGAGGTAAGAAAGACCAAAGCTAGAAATACTATGATACTTCATTTTGAAAAGTGTTTTCATTAAGTATTTTAGATCTAATTTCTAAGTAGTGGAATGAAACTTCTAAATTATGACATATTTCTATTCAAAAGATAAATTTTGATATGACATTGATATGTCAAATACCTATTTATCTTAAAGCAGTTGAATGTTACGTTTCTTAAAGTTGTTAGTCTTTTACCTGTAATTCTTCCAATCTTGTTTGTACCACTGATGTAACTTCCAGCAAAGCCTGAAACATGAGCTCCTAGGCTGTACCCAATTAGATGAGCATTGCTTCTGGAAAACTGAACAGACTCCTGGAAGATAGCAGCAGCTTGGTTCAGATGCAGAAAAAGTGAATAGTAAAGGCTGAAATACTTTATTAGAAATCCCATGAACTCAATAAATTTTTATGTTGATGATGGAGGTCAAATAAAGTGCATGTATAACGCACTAAATTTCTTCATTGAATCTTATTCCTTGCTTCCTTTCCATGCAGCAGGAAAATGCCACACATTTGGGCACTGCTGCTTACGGGCTTGGCTTTTCTTGCCTGAGATACTAGCACAAGCCAAATTAGAAGCCAAAGTATCAAGAATTTATCAGACATACTAAGTGGTAAGGCAGTGATATTTTTTTGGACTGATTTTTTAAGTACTCTGTCTGTGATCTGAGACAAAACTCTGGAAGCAGAATTGGTATCAGGCCCTGCTTTCTACCTTACCAATACTGTCTAGATCTTAAGCAGTCAACTGAGCTGAAAGGCTCAATGTTTTTCTGACTTGTAAAGATAAAGATGTCATTTTTCTTGCAGGAAAAGCAAATCTCTATTTTAATTTCCTTGTGGTATTGGATATTGCCTGTCCCAGTGGCTTTGCAGTCTTGATGCTTGTCTCTTGTGAAGATGAGTAGAGTTTGGCAACCTTCTACTGACAGAGGCAGCTCTTAGAAATCACAAGATTTGGCCAACTTTCTTGGCAGGTGTTACTGAGATGCTATTGAGGATATTCCTGATCACACTCAATGAACTCTTGGACAAAGAGTGCTAAGATTTGCTTTATTTTTATTCTTTTTTAAAATATTGCACAGCACTGCAGTTTTTGTTACACCCATAGGTGATGTTTCAAATATGCCTGTAAGCAGACAGATTTATAGAGGAAAAGATAGTTTCAGGAGTTGGAATGGAAATGGATTTTTTGCTGTTAAACTCAGGTGTGGTATTTCTCAATAGAAAGAACTGCTTGAACCTGCTCAGTTGAACGCTGTGAGAATTTATGGTATATTTAAATCTTGTAACAAATCATGGTTCAAGAGAAGCTACCTCCAGCACTGGAGCAAGGAGTCATGTGGTGAATCCCCCATTTTTTTGCTGACATTGGAGAAATCACAAACTTTTCTCTTTTGTTGACAATGTGGTGTGCCCTCCTGGGAACTGAACAAAGTTTACCATTTGATTCATTCAATAATTAAACAGGTTCATGATACAGTTTTAGGCTCCAGCAACTTAAACTACTTTTGACCAAAAGCTAAGGTTTCTTGTAATGTCAAAACAAAAAATAGTGACTGGGTTTTGTGCCTGTTGTCCCTAACTGGGCATGGTGTCTGACAACTTCTAGCCCTGCTATTCCTGCCGAAAGCAGCTTAGCCCTTCAGTGGTGCTTGTTACAAATGTTTCAGCTGTGCAGTGTATTTCCTTTCCACTTCTTCCTTTGCCATATTCAAATTAATGCATTAAAAAGTTCATTCTGTATAGTTTAATTCCAAACTATATTGTTTAAATTAGTACTAGAGAGATAAAATAAGAGGTGGATCCCTGGCCTATACAAGTAATTCTTATTCTACTGTTTGCTTTCTGCCTTTTCTTAAGTGTTGGAGACCATTTATCCCTTGCAGATTTATCTGCAGCCTTTTCAGTGCAGCCGTAGCTGCTGCTCCCTATGAAGCAAGAGTTTTGATAAGTAGTCACTAGTGTGGCTCTGTACTCATTACTGCCTCTATGTCATCTGCTTTTTGAAGCATGCCTGTCCTCTTAAAAGGTCTTCCTTACATTCTGGATCACCAAGGCATTAGTTTTAAAAAATCAGACACAACCTCAGGCTTGAGTTGGGCATTAAAAGTGCAAGTTAAGGACAGGTAACAAACTCATTTTGCTGAGCAAATGATAGTGTGTGCCTGCTTTCAGTGTGTGTGGCTCTGTCAGCTCTGCACATGTGCTGATCAGAAAACTGAATTAACAAGAAATTCTCAATTCTAAAGCTATATAAAATATTTCCATAAATAAAATCACTTGCTTTTTTCTCTTGTATGATGAAAGTTCTATGCTGAAAGTCATACAAAGGTTTATGGAGGAAGAATTTGCAATGTATTAAATAAACTTAAGTGGTTGAAATGAACAGAATTAACCAGTGTAATATTTGAGAAAGGTGGTAAAAGCATAAGAATAGGTAAAAAGGTCTATTCCTGAGAAATCTGGAACCTCCAGGACTCTTACCTCCAGCCATTCCAGGAAGTCTGCTATCTCCTGTCCTACGTAGCGTGTATTCTGTACAGCAATGGGATAGTGCTGGTGAGCAAGTGTAAGCCAGTCTGCAATGATCACATTGATTTGTTTATGCTGAGACTTCAGAGCTGCTGCCATTTTCCAAATCCAACTTTCTAATATCCCATCCACCTGTTTTATTAGAAAAATAAAACAAAACAAAACAAACAAACAAAAAACCAACACAGTTTTAAGGGGAAAGTATCTGCAAAATATTTATTGTGAAAAGCTCAAGGAAACACAAGTAGAATGAAGGCAGGGAAGGCTTAGTGCTGATAACTAGATTTTGGAGGCTTCAGCATGCTTCAGTGTTGACAGTGTTTAGGTTTGGGTGGACAAAAAAAATTTAACAATCAATATAAGAATTGTGTAATACCTTATGTCTTGTAATATGAACTCTTGAAATGATGTCCCTAAATGTTTTCACTCATCCTGAGATAACTGCTATTATTGATTAAAAAAATAGAAATGTGCAGAAAATTTCTGATTCTATTCAAGAGCAGCTGTCCCTCTAAATTTAAGCTAGAAGGCTTGAAGGTCAGAGGGTTGCAGACCAGCAGGTGTTTTTCTTCTGCTACTGTACCATTTTAAATTTTTTTTTTTTTTTTTTTTTTTTTTCCTAATTATTCTTTGTTCAAAGGACCTGATACTTACTGGCCTAAAAGAGTACTTCTGATTTGATAGAGTACTTCAGAATTATTATTATCAGATTTAATGGTTGCTCTAGTTGCAGGTACTTCTTCAATTGAGAGAACATCCTTATCTCTTCTACTGGTTTAACAGAATGTGGGAGTCTCAGTTCGGGTTTCTCTACATACTCCTCTAAGAGCCCAACACCTTTGCAAATTAAGTTAGTATGAATGATAAACTGCAATGGCAGCAGCTTCAGTTCTGTGATTTGTCTTTGAGCAGGGCATGGATTTGAACAAATGCTTCTTTGGGAGTCTTGGCTGATAAAGAAATACTTCATCCAAAGGCAGCTGTGCTGTTGTTTATTAAGAGTTATATGCATCAAAAGTGATGTTCAGAGTTTCTCTGCATATTTGCAGGTGTGCAGTATCTGTTCTGCCACCTCATAAAACATTGGTTTTATGACAATTAAGGATCTGTTTAAATGACATTGTCTTGTTCTGCCTTTTGTTTCTTTTTCAACTGAGTCTGATCAAAAGTAACTTGTGGTCCTGCTATGCTTTTGAGAGGTGTTTTTTACTGTTTTGCTGGGAACAGTTCAATGACAATTCATTGATGATGAAGGCTTCATTTTCAGATGAAGGGGCTTATAGAGAAGTAGTCTTTAAAGGTGCACCTGAGAGAAAGATGTGTGGAGATGATGTGTACTTCTTTTAAAGAAGTCTAGATATCTGGCTGTGAACATATCACAGAAATTAAACTAGTATTGAGTCCTCCAGAGGTGTAGCACACTAATTCAGATACTTGTTCAAACTCTGCTGGCTTTTAACCAGGGCTGAATCTAATCCTTGGTAGGGGACTCTCATATGAAGAATTACTTGTAGACTGTTCCTTCAGCATATCAGTGGGAAATATCCAGTTTGTATTATTTCTAGCCATGATTGCTACCAGGAAATTCCACCGTCTTTCTAATCACAACTTTTCTTTTGAAGTTATTTTGGCACTAGCAGAACAAGAAGGAAAGTATATCCAATCAGATATAGTTTGAATTAAAAATAAAATGTAAGTTCATACCGACCAACCATGGACTATCATCACCAGAGGAAGAGAGGCATTGAAACTGCATTTGTCAAGAGTCTCCAACTGGTTAAAAAAAATCTGGCAGCCTTCTTCAGTTGTATCTCTATAGAGTCGAAATTTGGTTTCTAATTTTTGTTGATCTTTCTTTGATCTAGTGTGCTGATTCTGTGATCCAAGTGCCTCTGAAATGAAATTCATAACAACAGTCACAAGATGGAATCTAAATTCTGAAGAAGTTACTAGTGAGACACAGCTTATAAGACAAACTAAACTACTAAGATTGAAACACTGGGTATGCATCATTGCTGCCTGCTCTAGGTGGGTCTAAGCTGTGTATTTTGGGTCAGAAAAGATCACTTTCAAAGTTTGAGGTGTTCTAGATTTGCCTCTGAGTACATCTATTTCAGAAATAACAATGATTCAGGAAATACTATCATACTGCTAAGGCCCTTATAGAATGCAGAAGTATTTTAAAAATACAGTACCAGTGCTGTGACTTTACAATGTTAATGCATACATAGGCAAGCACATTCATAGGCTCTTGACTCTGCAGGGCATATTTTTCTAGTGTGCATTAGCTAGTTACTGCAAGGTAAAATAGTTACTGCAAGGTACATCCAGGACAGCGTTTCATAAACATCTGTGAAATACCTGGGATGGTATCTGTATTTAAAAAAGTGGAGGCAGAGTGAACTGCAGTGCTATCAGTGTTGCAAACTTAGAAGGAAAAACATGAATACAGAGAAACTGCTGAATAATGGAGTACAATAAAACAGAAGCTTACAAAAAAACACATTGTGATATTCAAGCCAGGTATTTCTTTCTAATGACTTCAGACAGTTTATTAGTCTGAAAATAATCCATATAATAAATCATTACTTAAGCTAGAAAAAAGGGGGCATTAGTAGAAGAAAAGTTGGGGTGTGATCAGCTTGACACATGAGGTTACAGTTCTTTGTGCTGAAAAGGAAACTAATGTTTACTAATGGAGTTCCTCAGGGACTATTTTTTTAGTAAATCTTGTTTCAGTATTTTCGTTAAAGAAAGAGGCATGAAGGGTACAAGACTGACAAATCTAACATTTGCTAATACTGAGGATACCAAAACGTTAAATGCTGAAAGCTAAATAACCTTGAAAATGCAGCAACAGGAAGAGATAGAAATCTCATACTGTGAAGTGCAAGGTCATGCAGTTGATAGGAATTTCTGTATGAATGGGGCTCATAAATGGGATGTGACACCAGGGTAGAAAGACTTGATTGTAGTAATCAATAACTAAACTGACTACGAGTCACCACTGTGAGGCAGGAAAGGAGGAAGGAAAGTGTAATTCCTAAATGCATCAAGGAAGGGGTTTTCAGTAGGAAGAGACAATGTTAGTGCCATGCAGCTAAGGCACCTACTGAGCACATAGTGTTCATTGCTCTTCCTACCAAATACAGGTGATACCAGTCCAAGCTGCAACAGCTGCTCAGCAGCACCACTGAAATGATCAGGGGGAGACTTTTGTTTTAATTAGACCTAAAAATGTATGAAATATTCTCGGAGGTGAAAGTGAAGTACTTTATTCACTGAGAAATAAGATAAAATTATCTGTGTTGGAATGGAATGCACATTAACTGAATTTTAGCTCTGAAGTTTTTCTTGCATGAAGGGTCCTTAACATAACATTAATATTAGAAATGTTGTATTGCATTTTATCTTTTAAATCAGCACATTCATTTTTTTGTCCTTCACAGCTAGATGTGTTCAGCAAAACATCTAAAATCGTAGCATGTTCATTTCTGTATTGCATATGCAAATGTATCCTGTGGTTCTGTGACATTATTATCTTGACAAGATTTTGATAATTTACAAGTTATATCAGGAACACTTATAGCCTTTATCTTTCAAGCGAAATTCAGATGTGAAGCTCCCATATTTATTTATTTCCAGTAGCAGCATCTTAAAATGCATAGTACAAAGAACTCTAATGTGAAAGCAGGCTGGTTTTAGATCAGGCATTATTTTTGCCACATGCCCATCTTTATTCAAGGTTTCATTTAGTATAGTAATAAAGTTTTTAATATATTTCAATATACATAGACCAGCATATTTTATTTGGTTAAGTGAATGGCAATTCTGGCAAGCAGACTCCCAAGCTGAGCTGACTGTTTGTTTTGATTATGTGTTGCTAATTACTGTACATTCCGAGGCAATGTTGTGTTTCATAGCCGGGAAACATTATTGTAGAAAGTTGTTTGCTGAAATTTAAAGCTTCAAAATTAGTGAAGGTTTGGTTGTCAACATTCTTAGCGTCAGTGTCTCATGTTTTTCTTTAATGGCTTTAATTTTCTTTAACAGCTAGCGAGGACTAAATTTGATCATTTCTCTGTTAAAATGCCTAGTTAAGCACATTTCTGTTGGACTTTTTTGCTGGGTGAGGACTCTGTTTCTGAAGAAGGTAATATTAAGAGAAAGTGAATCTCGATAAAGAACTTAAACTTCAAAAGGAGTTTTTAGTGATGTTGCTATTCTTAACCCCTAGTTTATTTAGATTTTGGTGAGTAGTCTCTACACAAAGAGGAGCATTGTGTTCTATTTTTAGCACAAAAACATAGCTTGTGCCTCTTCCACTGTACACATCCTTTCTTTGTTTTATGCCTTGTTTTCATTTTCTTTTTGCTCTGTTGGTGTCTGTACAATGCAATGGCTGTTTGTCCCTCTGCATTTTGTTTGTACATACTACACAAAACAAGTCTAATAAATAGCTGTTTCACTTATACACTGGCTATGAAAGTGCTTAGGGTGCTTTAATGGGCAAGCTGTTTACTTGCCAGCAAGTCTGAGAGAGGGAATAAAAAATACAGTTTCAGCTTCTTCGTGGCAGTTAAAAGTTCCAGTACAATCTGTTGTCTTACCAGACAAAAAAATGCTTTGATCTTTTAATCCATGTAATGACTTGGAGAGGGAAGTCAGAGTCTGAAGAGCTTGACTTCTACAAGACTCCTGCTAAAAATGTTGTATCAGTGACTCAGTGACATGATGAAAGGGAACTGCAAATTTTCATAGGTCAGTTTACAAAAACAATAAAACACAACTGCTAAAAAACTTCCCTGTGCAAGTTGCATCTGAGGGTGCCAAGATCTTAAGGAAACTCCAAAGAGTTTCTCTTTGGAAAATTAGCACTTACCCAGGTGAGTGAGTTGCTGACTTAATTCCTTTCTCTCTGATGATCCTACTGTAATGTGAATTCTTTTAGGAAAGACAAACCAATGTGGCTACACTGATCCATGTGCTGTCATAAATCACTTCATACACAGAAGCATGGTAATCATCAGCAAGAAATGTTGTTGTGACTTCTTAAATATCTCAGGGGAGACTCAGCCCTTTACCTTTCCTTACTTTGTGTTAAAAATTATTCTGTGAGGTCCAGTAAGGACTGTAACTGAAGGCTGGATTTGTAAATACCACTTAACTGTAATATGGTATTTTCCTATAAAATCTTTCAGTGTTAGTTTGGCAAACAAACTAAAACACTGTTATTAGACTTGACCTGAGATAATTGTGTTTTCTTAAAACACAACTAAAACCAAAAGTGTGATTCCAGTTGAACAATATGAAACTTCTATTTTTAATTGGGTTTTTTTAAAAAAGACAACTGCATAGACCTGATAGTAGTCCTAGTAGCCATGTGGATGAAATGCATATTGGGATGTGGAAGGAAAGAGTTCATTTATTGTTTACCACTATTAGCATTTAGTTGTCATTTGCATTATATGTGTTTATTACTTTAGGTGGTGTTTGTCTTGCTTCTAAAATGTGAGCTCCAAAGTAGATGAAAATAAGTTGGTTTTCATTGCTTGTCAGTTCAAGGCTTTTGGATGTCATTGACTAGCAGTGGAAATTGTCTCATGTAATTCCTAGGTGAGAATTCTAAAACAGAATGAGTTTTTTTGGAAATCTAGGTATTTTTTGTTGATTGAGAGTCCCAGGAAAGATAAGGCAGTCAAAACTTAGGTCTTTTGATAATTTGGTATGTGATTATTGTACTTGATTATTTTTTTTGCAAGCAGTTCCTTGAATATAGAGTATTTTCACTCTCTTTAACAAATTAAAAGTAGGCATCACTCACTGAAGAATGAATGAAAAAATTTTGAGCAAGCAAAATCTATAGGAACTGGATTGAAAAATTTGATATCTGTTTAGAAAGACACTTCTAGGAAAAAGCTTCCTTTTTCAAGTTTAAATGAATAATGAATAGGTGATACTTTTCTCAGAATCACTTCCTCTCTCTGAAAAATACCTTAGAGAGAAATAAATCCAATGTAACCTGTTCTTTAAGAGACAAATCCTAGTATGTAGTCATTCGATTGTCTCTGAATTACTTCTTTATTATTTACATGTTTTAAGTATGTATTTTTATTCCTTCTCTTGCTAAATTTTTGTTTCCACTTTTTTTTTTGAGCAATGGGTTACCACAGAATTGTCCAAAGAACCACCTCTTTCTGATTCTTATGCATTATTCTCCTAATGTCTTTTACCTGTAAAATACTTCTTTATTATGTGAAACTACAGAACTTATTTTTCACATCTCCTTTATTCAGAATCAAGTATTGAAGTGATGGTTAGAACAGAAGGCAAAGAAGTAACACCCATCCTCCAAAGTGTTAAATGTTCCTTTTGTTATACTGGGAGAAAATTTCATGGAACAATGCTGCTCTCAAAAGCTTAGTATTGTCTGATTAAGTTAGGTAAATAATCTTTATCTCTTGTGACCTTCACTGGGACAATTTAAAAATCAAAGTTGTTTAAACTCAGGGTGACAGATCTGCTGTTCTCCTAGTTGCCTCATCTAAAGTAAAATGCTTCTCCGTATGAACATTTAAGTGCTACTTGTGTAATGCCTGTTGGTTTAGTGGGGGAATCTGCCTAGCTTGAGTATTATTAAGTCCCAGACTATCAAAGTGGCCTTTGGTCAGTTCAAGGAATAGGACTAAGCATTGAAAGCTCTCAGTCTAAGAGTAGTGACTTGCCATCTCATCTCTTAAAATTTTTGTACTTCCAAGACAACTGTATTTTGGAGGAAATATTGTGAAAGCTCTTAAGGGTATGATCATGGGAGCAAAGTTTTGCTTTAATCACCTTCTCTTCCATTCCTTCTTGTTTCTTTTTCTCTTGCCTCTCAGATATGGTCCTGTTTTTTTCCATTGTATTATTTGATTTTTAATTATTATTTTAATAGAGTTGTTTTATTTTTACTTGTTTTGTCCGAATGCTTTCGTTTAGCCAGGATAGCTGAGGGGAAATCCTGTTTTTGCAGCACATAAGAACTGCTTTGACAGTCACGAAGTGTTTTGAACTAAGCAGGAGTTTGTTACACTGTTGTGGTATCAAAAGTCTTGGATCATTTTAAAGGTATTCTGAATTTCTCCAGACTCACTCTTTTACAGTAGATGTTTATATATGTTTCTTCTAAAGCCTCTGCAGTGCACTCTGTTTACAGGCTACCTTAATGTGATTATGTTTGAAACTCAGAATTATTATTTTTTTTTAAAGTTATAGGCTAAGAAGAAGTAAAAATCACTGCCTGTTTTAAAGTAGATTCTGCATACTGAACAAGTGTTGCTGTCATACAATTTCTGTTGCACTTTTCCTTGTATAGATGAACTGAGTCCAGATTGTCAGTTGCTAGCAATTGAGCCATAGTTTGCAAAACTTTATTGGATACTTATGTCTAGTGCTCTAGTAAAATTCTCTCGTTTATCAGCAGTGGTTACAGAAAGGTTTACTAAAAAGATTTGTTAGGATAAGTTTGGGGTGAGCCATTGGCAAAATTGGCAGAGCTGTCACTGAGCTCTGCAGGCTTCTCCAGGAGCCCTGTGTAAACTATTATGCAAGAGAGTATTTTGTGGGATACTTAATACTATATACCTCATACAATACAAAAAGTAAAAAAAAAGAATAGCAGTATATAAAACTAATGAGGATTCTTATCTCTTTTACATTTAAGGCCAGACACTGTTGCACACTGATTCCAGTCAGAGAGACAAGATGTATAAAATGATTGAAAATGTCAATGAATCCCAATAAAATAATTTTAAAAGTCATGATGCTAAGGTCCAATAAACTAGAGGGCTAGGCAACTGATTTGTGTCCCATTCAAAGCCTTAAATCTCAATTTCCGGAGAGATAAAGCTGCCTCTTGGCAGCACTGCAAGGGCACACAGTGCTCAAATTTTAACCTGCTACTGCAGTGACAGTGAGAATTCTGTTTGTGGTTCTTTGGCAGTGTTTCGGTTTGGGGCATAAAATTCCAAATTTGGTATGAGGAGAGAAGGAAATCTTTGTTTTGTTTCCTGGTGGCTTAAAAAATAGCAGGTTTGGAAGCATTTCTGTGTCCAAAAATCTGGAAACCAGCAGCAGTAAATATGTATTAGAGGGCAGTAAAGTAAAGAGAGGTTAGAGTATAATTTGGTTTTTAATTATCCTTTACAGCTATGTAATTCATATCATGATCATATATAGTGTTGTCTAAAATGCCCACACACATACATATTTATATGTTTATGAAAATCTATGCACAATTGTTAAAAAGATATGTATAAATACTTTGAGTTGCACTTGATAAAGTATGTGCTATTCCCCCAATATTACAGCATTTAATATGTATGAAATATTACTTCGGGTATTTCTATTAGAAGGTTCAAGTGTTTGATATTCAAAGACCATATATATATATGATGTCCATGAATAGTTCTGAATCTTCACTGTGCATCCATGCGTTGCTGAACACTTTTTACAGCTCCAGAACACAATTCTGAATGCAGGTGAAGGACAGTGTTAGCAGAAGTTAGCTGCAGTAGATTGGATAACCTTGAAAATTCTTGTACCTACAGAGTGATTTAGCTGGTTTCTTTCTGAATCTCACAGTATAAGCAGTGATGACTGCTGATTTGAGTTGCAAAAGGGCATCTATTCAGCATATGTAGCAAAGGAATCTGTAATTGTTTGGAGTGATGTAATCTTCCCCCGGGTCATTCTCTCTCATTTAAGAAGCTCTCTCTTGCTCTTTCCTGAGAATCTGTAGCTCTCTTTTTGTTATGACCTAGCCTTGGTATAACGTGTTTTATTGTTAAAGAGACACTGCCTACTTGAAAAGAGTGTTTTCTAAATGTAATGTTATTCAGGAGACACCAGTAAATGCATGCCCCACTTAAAGCCTAATAGCTGACAGCCTTCAACCCAGTGCTGAAACAAGGGGAGGAAAAAAGATGTGTCTTAACACTGTGGTATCTTGAGCATCGAGTATAAAAAAAAAAAAAAGAAGAGTGGTGAGAGCTGTGCTTTGAATAGCTCTTGCTAGCTTATGCCCCTTAGCACCACAGTGGTTTGGATCTCTGGAGCAAAAGGACAGGAAGGCATAGGAGATGGTAGGACTGGAAGAATCCTCTTAATCTACTGGAATCTTCCCCAGTTCATCTCAGTGAGACTAATCTGAATTAAAGTTGGAGAATGTTGATCCATAGGCATTATGTGTTGATCATCTCTCTTTAGTAAATTAATACACTTTAGTGTACAAAAAGAGAAATAAAAGATTCTAATAACCCTAGAAGGGCAAAGAAAAAGAGTAATATGTGGGATTTTTGTTTTCTTATTTATTTTTGTTTTGCTTTCTTAGAAGGATGGCTAGGCAGATAATAAGTTTGTTGACCAAGCAGTGACTAAAATGAGGGCCCCTTCCTGATCTGTATTCATCACACAAATGCAGAGATTGTTCCTTTGGACATGATGTGAGGGAATGCATTTATGTTTGTCAGCTACCTTCCATTTTAGTGGATGGTGCAAGTACTCAGCAGCTGATAGGATCAGGCTAATTGTTTTCTTTGTATTTCTGTGTTTCTTGCTAGACTATTCTTTAAGCCTTTCATCTAGCTCTGCTGTAATCTGTTCTCTGCCTTTCTTCCTTCCAAGGCAGATGATTTTAATTGCTGTCTGCTTACTTTGAAACCTTGGCTGAGAAAAAGCAAGATGTAGTCAGATGACTCTTCCTGTAAATTCTGTGATCAGACTTTATGCTGCATGTATTTTTTTTGCCACACTTTTACAGGTCACCTGAAAACTGCACACTGAAGGCAGCTGGGAGGCAGGAGGCAATCTAGATTTAAACTAGGGGATAAAAGTCTAAGGAGTACTCATAGGAACCTTATTCTTCAAGTCAACCACTGATTTCCTGGTTACACTTAAATTATTTTTTTTCTGGATTATTCAGTATTAATTTCTCTCTGACCAAATTTTTTGTGCCTAGGGCTTGATGTGTTATGTCTGTTCCTGACTCTTTGGTGTTTGGGCTTTGACAACAGTATGTCAGACTGAAGGAAATTGTATCACTCACCTTCAATTGGATTATTTTTATGTATATTTTTTATGTTTTATTTATGTTTATTATTTACCAGCTGTAGAAAGACATCAACCAAAATGTGAAGAATGAAGTTGCTTTCCATATTTTCAATACATAGAAACTGATGAACAAAATCTTTATATTCCAAAGTGAATTAGAGTACTATTATTATCTATTTGCTTTCTAGGATATCTGAAAGCACATACAACTTTTTCAGTTAATGTCATAGTTACAGGTTGCTAAAACCTATTGTGCAAATGATTGTGTGTGAACTGCAAGTACTATTTGCAAATTTGAAATTCCGGATCCAAACAAAATTTTCCCAATAATTTTCACTAAGTAGTTTTTGGAAGAACAAACTCAAAGCCAGGGGCAGACAGACACAGGGTTCTGCAGGGGTAGAACAACACAGGGTTGCTTCTGTTGGCCATGATGGTTTTGGTCTATGAACAGAGATTTTCAGCCTCCCAGTCAATTAAATGCTTTTTATGAACGTGTTTCTAATGATAAAAACTATACTTTGAGCAAAAATACTTTTTTCCCCATGACATTGTTTTCCTGCTCAGGATGGGGTTTTATTTCATAACTGTTTTCCATGTTGGAATTGCAAATTGTTTTAATTCTTCAGATACTCTTGCTAATACTCTCTACAGTCCTTTCAGCTTCACAAATGTATGAATATTGTTCTCTGAAGTTTCTTTCATCTCTGCTTGTGATATCTCACTGGGGAGAAATTTATCATAAGTTAACTGAACCATGAATGAGCTGCTGAAATGCTTCATGTTATTAGATTTACTGGTGGATGTTTAATGAAACAGCCTTGTGTTCTGTCATCAGGAGCTGTTTGACAAAATCCAACACAGCAAGAGAGATGAAAGTGTGCTAAAACTAGTTGTTTTGCAAAGCAAACTGTATCTGTTTTACTGGAGAATATTCAACAAATGGGAACAGTATTAAGTTTTGCTATATACTTGTAAGATTTGTAAGTTCAAAGTATTAAATCTTTCAAAAAGGAGTGTCCATTTGGCTGAATTAAGATCTCATCTTCTAGTAGAAGAAAAGTTAGAATTTTGGTTAAGTTACTTGCTTGCATTAGAACAGAATTCTTCATGAACTTAAAGGTGAGGATGGGGTGCTTAAAGAATGGTTATATTAGATGTGACAGTTGCCAGATGATGAAAAGGAAGTTGTTTGGAGTTGATCATGTCACAACAAGGGTGCTAACAAAAGACCTTCTGTCTTCCTTTTGAAATTATTGGGAGCTGGGAATACTCTGTACCCCTCATGGGTGCTGACCAGTTTGTGGACTTTCAACTCAACAAAGGTGCTGTGCTGCTTAGTGCATGAGCAACATTAGTCCACTAAACAGCTTTGTTTGCTGATCAGTGACTAAGCTTCTTACTACTCTGCTATTGTCAGGTTTTAGATTTTCTAGTTCCTTTCATGCCCAGGGAGTGTGAGCTGCACAGTGCAGTCAGTCTAAGTGAGTCACAAGTACTTTGGTGAAAAGAAAGTGTCATCAGCTGTCTAGTTAGTTGGCTTCAGTGCATGGGTGCTTTCCTGCAAGATTCATGTGAGAAGTTCATAGCAGGTTTGTCCCTGCTATGATGAAGGCTGAATTCAATCATACTGAATTTGGTCCCTAGTAAGTTGTCTGATTTGCCAAGTTTCCAAGTAGTCTGGTTGGAGCTTAAAAGAAAGCAATAGTAGCCTTTAAATCTGAGGAGTTTGTGCACAGAGCCTTAAGAAGGGACATCTCATGGATGAGACAAGCTCAGATAACATGAAGGCTAAATTAATTCTGATAGTGGTGACAACTACTTAAGCAGTTTAATTGATGTCGTGGCAAAGAATAAATCTGATGGGGAAAAAAGGCTCAGGCTTATAGATTTTTGGCTTTAAAAAACACATTGTTTTGGAGACATTACATGAGAGAGAAAACGTGTGCCTCATGTACAGATTCTGTAGTCTTCCAGAGCTTCATCCTTGATAGCCTTACACAGCTGTTGCACAGTGGTTTAGGTAGAAAGGGAAGAGGTTATTTTAAAATATTGCAATCCATGTAAAACAAACTGATGTGTTAATGCTGTTGTTGAGCCTATTTGCATTCTACTTGAGTTTTAAGATGGTAATTTCACAAGTCTTTTTAGACTCAAATAATACATATAATGTGCACGTTAGTACAGCAGAGTAATTCAGCTAATAACTCTGAGAGTTACTATTTGCATTCTAGTTGTACTCAGAAGCCTTTTCAGGATGAAGTGGAGTGGAGAATTACAAATTCTTGCTCCTAGAGGTACCAGGTGGTGTTAGCACCCATGTGGATCCTTGCCTAAGGTTTGCTGAGTAGGGGTGGTATGTTGCCTGTTGCAGTATATTGTGATGCCAAGCTTGGTGCCAGGATGTATGCTGTCATAGTTTGCTCTGTAGGGTGAGGGTGTAACCAGCCCCCTGCTCCCAAGGCAGTGCTCAGGGCTGTACATCCATGTTGTACATCCATGGAGAACTTGGAGATCCCAGTCCCAAGCAGTGCAGCCGTGACTCTTGCACTCGTCTAATTCAGTTCATTCAGCCAATGTGTGAAAATTCACTTTTCTTTCTACTGGGTTACTTTACTGTTAGCTTAGCAAGCTAGAAAGACTCCTGCATGAGGAGTAAGAAAAGGATGTGATCACAGAACTGATCAGGCAAGTGGTCCCAAAAACTCTAAATGTGAAAATCAAAACAGAGGCAGGATACATCTAAAGATTTAAGCAAAACCTTTGTCACCCAAAGGCAGTGATTGTAGAAAAATTTACATTTAAATTGTGTAAGATTATTCTGTGAAAAATACTGAAATAGCCTTCTCAAATCTTCCCTTATTTTTCTATTAGCATAAGAAAAGTGCCTGGAAAGCAGATTTTATAATCCTTGTGTTCATTTGACTAGCACAAAGTATGTAGGCTCAGAAGTTAAAAATTCTCCAGATAGTTACTGACCAGTTGAATTTGGGCAACAGTGTAAAATTTCAGAGAAGTGGCTGAGAATATCTAATGAGACTCTTGGAGGATGGCTGGAAGCACATTCCTCTTCAGTGCTTGAGGGGGGACACAGCAGAGCCAGAAAGCCTCATGAATGCAGTGCTGGGAGAAACAGTTTATTACCAGTCCAGAAATTTCTTTCCATTACATTCACAAGCTCAGAAGAGAGAGATCAGCTGAACAGCCCTATAGCCATTGTTACTGTCTTTGCTAAAACAAGGCAAGCCTACAGAAAACATTGGAAAAATATCAGAAAGACAGATTTTTCCAGCCCTTCTGTGCTAGGATGTGACAGATAAAGGCATCAGAAGATGCATAAGCAGAATTATCGTGCAGTCATTTATGAGAACAGCTGTGTGAATAAAATCCTAATGGTCATTCTTTCAACACTCTGGCCCAAGTAGCTGCATAGGGCAGGTGGTAGAAAATGAGGAGGCTGAGCCATGGGTTTGAGCCTATAATACTCTGGGCAGGGGCACTCCACAGCTACAGCAACAGCTGCATGCCACTGCAGGTAAGAATCTTGTAAATATAGCTCTCTGTGAATGACAGGAGACAGCAATATCAGGAGAGAAGAAAACCCAAGTACACAAATATGGAGATTACCTTTCTGTGCAGAATTTAGTATCTCCCTAGAAATGCCTTTCTGCATTGTCCTTGTAACTACTGTAGTCTGTCAAACGCTGCTTTCCTGTATTGTGCTTAGGTACTATATCAAACACTATTAACTCGTGCTGCTGTCTTTGGTGGGCATGTTTTACCTAGAATCTGTCCTGTTTGCTGGGGCAAAGGAACTGGGACTGCTATTCATACGTAAAGCACTAAAGACCTAAAATGGGAGGACATTTCATATAAAACAGCAGTTAGAAGTCCTTCCCTGTGGCTTTGTTCTTTTCACTGTATACAAAATCATTTTGCTGTTTAAAAATATCTTCCCCCCCTTTTTTTCTTTTAAAAGCTTTTGTAACAATAGAAACAAAGCTATTTGGATGCAGAGTTTCCTTTGTTTATAAGAACCTGAGATTGTTTCAGCGTGTATAACTGTGTGCTACAGGAAACCAGTACTTTACCACTGATTACAAAGGAACATTTTACAGCAGTGGACAGGTATCCTTGCCTGTATCCATCTATACCAGTGAAGGGGTTACCACCCCAGCTTTTTATCACCTCCTGCCAGCCAGAGATTGCCACCCTTACTGTTCTGCTGCCAATGCACCAGTGTTGGAGCATTGCCTGATTGCTGCAAGGAAAGTCAGCTAGGCTACCTCAGATCACCTCCTTTAACTGTTTAAACGAGCGTCATTTGTATCACTTGAAACAAATTGGAACATGCCTGTGAGAACTGATCTACTGCATGAGCTGGATAAAAGTGGGACCTTTCAGGAAACAGTGAAAGCTGGGGGAGCACTACAGGCAGTAACCCTTGACTAGAAAAAGGATGTTTGTTCAGAGCCTGAGGCACACACATGAATGATTCAATAACTTCCTGAAGACTACCTTACTGAATTTGTCTTGATTCCTTAGGATTTTGAAATGGAAGTCAGGTATATTGGCTTGTGTGTAATGTTCACTCAGTCCTACTGTGGACATCACAGTGCTTTCCATATAGTGTAAATATACAGAAATTGACTATAAATAGACAGAACCTATGCATTTTACTGTCATCTTCTCAATAAGCAGTAATATCAATTTATCAAGTTTCGGTAGTCAGAAAGAATATCAAATTGTTCCCCTTTATTAGACTGCAGAAAGCTCTGTGATGACCCTAACATCCTCTTCTGTCTCTGTAAACTATAATTTGGTTAATATCCAGTGACCAACTTGATAGCATAGTCAAATGGCTACAGAGATAAACAGAATTGTTTGCCTACAAGTGCCATGTCTGGAACACCAAGTAGGTGAATTTATCTCCTTGCTAATTTAGCACTACGTTTGAGTTCAGCCTAAGATCCTCAGACCTGAAGTTCTACATAAAAAAGTTATAATAAGTCATAGTTTATGTGGTGAGGTCCTAGAAAACCACCAGAACATTTTGTTTTCAGTGTCTCCTCTCTCTTTCCAGTTCAGTCCATAATTTCCTTTTCCCTTTGGTCCATCTCTTCAGAGCTATGACAATATTCAGTAAATGTTTGTATCAGTTCCCTCATTTTAAAAAGCACATTACTCATAATACTTGCTTTAGGAAATGTAGCATCCTGTTGTATTTGGTATTGTGCTGTTTTATATGGACTGAGCAAATCCACACGTCCCAAACACAATTCAAATCTTTCCTGCCATAGGAAACCAAACATAGCACAGTAATATGTTTTATCAAAAAAGGTGCTATACATTCTGCTGCACATAGGGAAGTCATCCTGCGTTGTAGCTAGCTCTGGGGCTGGGCACTCTCCAGTCTCTCTGGATGTCTCTGAATTGACACTTAAAAGAGGTAAAATCATCATCACTTCTGCTAGCTCAGTCGTTACAGTTTTGCAAGATAAGAGAAGTGATATTAGGGTGGAGAATGCTTTTTAGGCAGGAGTAATGTGAGTATTTCAAGGCCAACTGCCAGCACTGCCTTTGTCTACCGAATTTGCAGAGTCATCTTCAGCCAAGTTTGTTCTCATTCATGTATGCATCTTGGCTGAAGAATGGCATTTCTGATCTGGTAAAAAACTGAAAATAAGCTGAGCATCACCAGCATGTTAATGCAACCTAAATTTTCTCACACCTGGTGCTAGACCAGTGAATGCTGCTGAATGGACACCACAGCACTGTGACAAAGGGACACCTACTGAGATCTATTCACCATCCAGTTCTCAAGTTTTCCTCAGAAACCTCTATTGAAAAACACAGGAAAAAATCTATAGGATAACCCAGTCTATTCCAGTGGTGTGACAGTTGTCATGGCTTATCAAAGGCTCATAAATTTAATGAAATCAGCATGGGCACTTGGAAACATTATTTTTAGGTAAGGGAATCTGCAAAGACTGTTCTGCCCTTTACTGACAGATAAATGACAGCAGAAACATCCTGTCATAGTCACTCACTGTTTTTGTGATCTTCATATTACCATGAGGAGAAGAATAAAGAGCATTCATACTGGAATAAGGTATAGTAACAGAGAAGAAAGGGTCTAAGCATCCATGTTCTCTAGCTCAGCACATTGGACTCTGAGCTGCTGGATATTTTTGTCTCTCTCAGCAGTACACATCATGCATCTCAGCTGTAATAGTTATTTTCTGTCTATTGTCTAGTGAAAGAAAGGAACACAGGATGGTTTTTAGCCAGGGAGTAATGGGTGCTGTTTTGTTTTCTTTAAAAGGTAATGTAGCAGGTGTGATTTAAGGAGTTCTGGAATTAAAAGAGAAACTCTTGTTCAAGATTGGTAAAATGCGATAGAAGAAAAAAATGAAAAAATGCCACTAGGAGTAATTTTTGTACTGTGTGATCAGACACTTGGAAAATGTCTATTTCGTTGTAGAGGGCCTGGGGGGGAGAAGGATGTATCTGAACCCAATTCATCACAGAAATAGTAGTTACAATACTGAATCTATTGGCAATAGATTTGGAGGATTCTAGGGGGAAATCTTGGTTAGTGAGTAATTTTGTATTAAATGAGCAGGTTTTGGCCGTGGTTCACAGCAGACATGAGTTCTGGCCTTTGGAAGTTACTGCTGTGTTCTCTTTTTTCCGAGTACTAATATGCAATTTCAGCTTTAAATAAGCACATTCCTACAAAAGTTCTCAGTGTTTACTTTAGTCTCATGTCATGCTTCTGGTTTTGGAAATTAAAGCCAAGTAACACACACGCCACTTGTGGGAATAGAGTATTCTGATAGCTACAGCTGGAGTAAATGTTAGCAGAAGCTGAGTGTCATGTGTACTCATAACCATATTGATTTTGATAGACTAAGTACATGAAGAAAACAAAGTAAACCTGCCTTAAACAGTAGGGACATAGCTACAGACATCTGGATAGCAACTCTCACTGTTGATGATGACGTTTGGTGATGAGAGCTGTTACTTCCCAGCTAGAAGTCCAGGCTAATAAAAACTTACGCATTTATTTGACTTGACATACTTTAAAAATGTATATTTTAAAAGAAAACATGGAGTGAGCAAAGTAATTGTGCAGTAGGTTCTGCTATTTACTTCTGTCCTTAGAATGATGAGTTTTCTAGCAATGCTATAAAGCTATTTCTCACTAGGATTTGAGAAATTGTGTTTATTGTCTTGTGTATGAATACGCTGACTGTATTTCTGCTCCAAGATGTTGGGGAGGAATTAAACCAGCTATTTCTATAATTATTTATTCTGTAAAGTCTTAAGTGATTTACCTTAACATAAATAAAAAAAATAATAATCCTCTTCCATCATCTGTCGAGAGTGTCACAGAAGGTGGTTTATGATAATTTAACTAAAGGAATTAAACATTAACTTATATTGAGCTAATTGAAGAAAAGCAACCCCAAAAAGAACTTCACAGAAAAAAACCTCAAAGCCTGCCCTCCCTCTCCCCCCCCATTTTAGTCAGTGCTATGATTGTTGTCCTGCATGTTTTGAGCATTCCAAGTGCAATCTGGATGACACAGACAGTGTGAGAATTTATAATCAAATTGAATGCAGGGAACACATTGATTGCTGTCATTGACAGCAGTGGGTAACTGCCTCTGTTCTGTACTTCACAGATACAGTCTATTGATCCATTTTTTGCACTGTGTCTGACATTGCAGAGGATACATTTTGGGATCATGTTCAATGATAAAATTGACTTTTCAGACTTGTCCGTTTGGTAGATTTTTTTTATTGTTTGTTGTGTGTTTTGTGTTTTTTTAAGAAGTGTGTATCTGATAATAGTCCATATGAAACTATATCGAATGCCAGTGCAAATTGTTTGCTTCTCAGGCTCATGTAGCTATCAGCTGGAGATAAATCACACATGGGAAGTGGTTCAGTTGTTAGAAATGAAAGTAAAGCTATTTGTCCTCTTCCTTTTTAATTTTGCTTTGCAGCAGCATCATGGATTTTGTTCAGATTTATGGGAGACTACCTAGACTAAACAACTGGCATTGCAAACAACCAAAGTCACTCTTTACACAGTTCATTTTCAGTTATAACCATCTGTTACCCCTCTACAGTGAGTTTAATAACTCCCATAATTTTCTGCTACAGATTCACATAAAACATGTTATTTTAAAATCTTTTATTCTACCTCGACCTGACAAATCTATTAGCCAAACTTTTCATTAACTGGAAGAAGTTTCCTTTATTCTGCACAAGTTCTTTCCTAATCTTTCAGGTAATCAAATGTAATTATGCTGCTGTGTAACTGGTGTTTTTATATTCTAAGTACTCTGAATTCAAACTTTATGCAGCAGTTACTCTGCCTTTTCTGTAGATAACTCTTTTGCAGTCCTGAGGTAGTGCTTTGTGTTGCAGCCACATTTTGGGGAATGTTTGAAATGTATGGAGAATTATTCCTTAAAATGAATTGTCATTTTGTCCTAAGCATACTTCCTTCACAGTCTTTGAGCTTGATTGCTCTTTTGTTAGCAGATTTGCAATTTAGTCCTGGACCAAGGCTTTTTTGGGAATATTTGGATTTTTCTCAACAAACCTAATGCTGATACTCTTACACAGGTAGGTACAAGCTTGTGCATGAGGACAGGCTTTGCACCACATGCATTTTGTAGCTGCCACCCTAGCTGGACAGACCTTTTCAGGACAATTAATTGGTTAACTTAAGAGCTTTGCACTTGGTTATACAGCCTCTGTCATAATGGTTCATTTTATAAAACAATCTTGGGATGCAGGGTAGCATTTCTTATGGTGCTTCACTAGGTTTGCAGTCCCAACTAGAACTGAGTGGAAATGAAATAATAAAAAAAAAAATTCCAAAATTCTTAACCTTCTGATTTAATTTTAATTGCTTTTTATCCCTAATTCTTTTCTGTTACCTGCAGGATGGTGTCTTAGTGTCTTCTACAGTTCTTCCACCATAGCATTTACTGGTACATTTCAGATAATTAAATGTTATCTATCTGAAATATAAGCCTAAAATATTTGTGGAAGAGAAAAAATACCATTTAAGTATTTCCCTCCAAATTCCAGATAGAATTTTAATAATTTTTCTTGTTATATGAGAAGCGGAGAATAGAAGGACTATAAACATTCCTTCTTATTATATGAGAAGTAGAGAATAGAAGGACTATAAACATTCCTTTAGAAAATTAAGTTCTCATCCATGTTCACCTATCTTTTATTCCTGGCACAAAGGTGTAAATCTAGCCTTGTATAAGGCCAGAAGTTTTTAGCTGAGGTCTGACAACCTGTTTGTATTTCTGTTATCCTGAAGTTCAGGTGGAAACAGAGTAGTCTGTGACTGGTTCATAATCCTTAAAAGGGATCTTACTATCTGCTGTAAGGAAGGAGAGTTCCCAGACCACTCTGGTATGGGTCTGGAATGAATGGGGAAAACAATGGAAAATTCTTCACAGATTCCCCATTCTCTTTCTCCAATAGGTTATTAATAAAACATAAAAACTCTCTAAGTAATAACCTGACTATAGTCAGTTCTGTTTGAACCATATATTCATTTGGACAGAAACCATGTCCTAGAGCATGTCTGCAGCACCAAATCATCCCAAAGGGCAGAGGCTGCCTAGGGCTAAAAGTGGGACAGGCAGATGCACTGAGCAGCAGGCACAGCCCAAAAGAGCTAATGAAATTCCTTTATTCCTTCAGTCAGATAGCTGTTGTATTCTGTTGAATGTAGTTTGGCAGTAAAACATTAAAATAAGTTTCCTGTAGCATTTCAGCTACAGTAGAGCTGTTGGCAGTGAGTTGTCCTAAACCTCCCAGGCAACAGATTACCATTGAGTCAGTTTTCCTAATCTGGTCCTTGGCTCTGCAAGGTGTGAATGTGTCAGCAAGTAGAGTTTGGCCAGCATGCAGGGAATGGGCCCAGGCAATCCGACTTAGTTACATATTTAATGTATGTAGTGTAGGTGTGAAAACACAGTATTTGCATCCCTTACAGCAGCAGTCCTGAGTTGCCTCCTTCCTTCACACACCTACAAGGCTTTTGACTTAACTTACGTTGTGCTTTGCTCTGGGACACTTTGAAAGGTAGCTCTGTCTGGAGGCAGAAATTAAGTCTGTGTAGCCTTGTGGTATGTGTAAGTTTATGAGTTCAAATCCTGTTGCTGTTGTGCTAGGTTTGGACTAGACAGGCCTGGGATATGTTCACTGAACATCAATCACTCAAACAAAATGCTGCAGTGGTTGATGTGCGTGTGATAAAGCATTTAGGAAAGATGTTGCTGACTCAGACCTGTCAGATAAAAGCAATATTCAGAGAGGACACAAAAGCTGACTTGTTTGCCAACTTGATTACAAAGTTGGCTTTTAGCAGGACTGTGCTGACTGAATGTATTTACTAAAGAGAAAAGCAGAGGATCTTGTGGAGAAGGAAATACTGAGTTTTGAAGTCTGGAGACACAGACAAGCTTTAAGTCACTTATGGGATCTCTGATAAAGCTATTGCTCAGCAAAACAGTGTCTTGTTTAGAGGACTATGTAGTTGTACTTTTCTGTAAATCCTAAAAATCATCAGTAAAACATTAGTACGTAGGACAGTTTCACATTCATCACAGGAACTGATAGCTGAGGCCAATCAAATGCTGTGTGCTGGAGAAAACAACATACTGGCCAAAGAAACAAGAGAACTGGCATCTCAGCCAGTGCTTGAGCTGAAATGAGAGTATAAACATCTCAAAAACCAAACTGTATGGATGATGCCTAAAATATGGCTAGGTGGTTGGGCCTTCCCCTAAAAGCTATCTTGCAACAGATTAATTAATGCAGGTAAATCTTTAGGTGTCTGTCTTCTTTTATCTGGGGAGGTAAATCAGTTTCTTTAGAACAGCTTCTGCTGTTTCAGTTAGCCAAAGATTTGACAGGATGAAATACTTCTCTGCATTTCACTATCATGTTTTTAATTTGAGTTTATCAGGAGACTGGTTGAGTAGAGTCTGCAAGATTGTAAGGAAAATGAATCTTCTAAAAATAAAATGTTGTTAGCAAGACATTCAGTCTGCATAAGGTAAAGGACCTATTAAACAGGTTTCGGGTGTAGAGCTGTCTACCATCAGGAATCAAGTGGTCTCATTAATGCCTTCAAGTCTCAAGACACCTGAATCATGATCTCTCATGTTACATTAACAAAAAGAGAGTCCTTGGGTGGGCTTTTTTGACAGTTTTTAATTTTGCTCAAATTTTTTTGTTGAAACACCATCTGGAAACCATATGTAATGTCTCAAAAAATAAGCACTCTCCTCATTCTTTGAACTCCTATATGTTTGGTAGATGGAACTTCTAAATGTACATCCAAGGAATCTCAGGGTCCTGTAATGCTATGAGGGCTTAGGAGCCTTTACTTCGTAATGTTAGAGATGACCTGTCAGTGAGCCAACTGTGTTTGTCATCACAGTCAGTTAGAAAATTTTGTTTTTCTTTTCTCAGAGTTTATTATGAGTCAGCAATGCTTGTTCCTGTAGAGGTCTGTCTTACTGCATTCTTGAAGTAGTGTTCCTTATATATTTGACATTAATTCCTATTATAGTGTTCAAAAGGCTTGATTTTGGTTACATGTGTAGGGAATTAGTTCCAGAATTCCCATTATCTTAATTAATTCAGCAGAATGACACAACTCAATGCACTTCCAGGCAACTATTTCACCCTTGAGTTGTTAGCAAAATATTGAAGGAAACAAGTCAAGTGATTTTTGCATTCCCAGAAATACACCTTGTAGCTGTGCCCTGGTGTTAGAAAATCAAGTGTCTCAATAATGAAAATGCTCCAAGTATGCATTGTAGCAAATTACTGTAAAAGACTGAAACTTTGTTGGTAGCTGTCATCATGTCTCAGTTTGTGGAACTTCCTTTTCAAACAGTGGGCATCCTAAGAAAGCAGTGACCTCGATTCATCTTTTTAATGGACAGATTTGTTCTGCTACTTATATATTAGAGGAAATACTTTGCAGCATAATAAAGAATATGGCTTCAAGAATAGGAAAAGGAGGTAAGGATAAGGATTTCAGTCCTGGCCCTGAATACTGTCTAGCAGTACCTACGAGCTTGGGGCCTTTTACTGTCTAATTTAAAGCAGAAGTAATAACACTTAAGCATGCTAAAATTGTGACCATTAAAATTACTGGAGCTTCAGAGTTGTGGAGTTCATTAAAATTTTGAGTGGTACTTGAAGAATGGCATAAAATAAAAAGGGGCTGTCTGGCCACTGCAGCCACAAAGCCTGTTGTGTTGCATCACGTGGAGGGGTCATTACTCCTGGCTCTGTGGTTTGACATGCTGCTGTATGACAATGCATGCAATACAGGAGTGCATCGCCAAGTGGGGCTTGTGGAGAAGTTACAGCCTTTCAGTGACAGACAAAAACTTGAATGTAGCCCAGAGAGGCAACCCCCCATCTGGCTGCTAGCTGTTAACTTTCAGCTGATGGGGGCTGCACAGCCAGTTACTGAAGAGCTCCCACTTGTGTAGCTGCTCTGAGCTGGGCTCTGAAGTGTTGCAAACAGCAGTGTTTATTCTGTTTCTTACTCTCTCATTGTCACTAGGAATGATAGTTGAACCCAAGTCTTGTATCTTTTAAGACTTTCCATTGTTTCCAACTTCTTGCCATGGAGCACAGTGGATTGTTATTGGAGGTGAACCTTTTAGGTGCCAGGTTCCTACATGTTAGGCTCTACAACAAATACATTATTAGTTTTACTTTTATAATATCTGTTTGACTCCTGTTACAATTCGGCTTTCTGTAGGAAATATATCCCTAGACTAAATGTCGTACACTGGATTACCTTGTAGACCCAAAATAGCTGATTTTAACACATTTTCTTTGTCTCCTCTTTCAAATAAATCCTTCTACTGCTCTATTGCAGTGCTTTTTATTAATGAAAGCTAGCACCAGGCTTCCTTGTTATGGCACACCGTTAGAAAAGTGATGGCTTACTGGGGTTTCATCAGTTCTTAGCCAATTTCACAGTCAGGAGCAGTATTTTATTTGGAGCTCTGTGATTCAGCTCTGATATCTCTAATTCTCAAGAGAGCTGGGGGGACTGCTAGCAAGGGAAAAAAAATTCAGTTTTCATATGGATATGTCCTCAAATTCCTACATCAAACATTAATTTAGAAGAATAGTGCTGTATCTGAAATAGGGTATGAATTATTTGCCTGTAAACTGCTAGAAAGTTTAAAATATAGCACTACTGTAGTAAGGCCTTCCTTTTGTTATTAAGATTCTGTTTGGGCATTTGTAGAATTCCTTTGTTTAGAAACAGTTTCATCATATCTCTGCTCCTATACATCATTTGGTATATGGATCAAACATAATTTTACCAAAAGCCTATTCACATGCAATAGATCTTTGTTTCTAAAGAACTATTACTCTGATTCTTTCAAAAATGTTAGCAAATTCTGCACCATATTGAGTGTCCTTTGGCTGCAGGTAAAGGATCCAACAGCTTGTGGGAGTGCTAATTAGAACTAATAATAACTTCAGTGACCTGCCTTGGCTTTCAAATGCCTGACAGAAATTACCCTGTCCTTGAAGGATAGAGATTTTGTTTCTGTGCATGTGTCTGATTAGGGATGCTTATGCCTTCATGTTTCTGTGTTTAGTGATCACACACAATTAACTGAGTGGGTGCTTGTATGTGAATGAAAGAGAAATGAGTGGTGGTGGAAGATCAAGCCAAAAAAAAGTCAAAGAGGTCTCTACAAAAATACTGCACCAGACTTCCATTATTAAAAGGATTCCTCTTGTCAGCTAAATAGCTTTGCTAAAACCAGAAATAATAGTAGGAAAGCAATTAGTAAAGGAATTGGACTATTAATAATCAAACCTTTTCCCTCTAATTTTGGTACTTTTTCCATGGTTAGTTTAATGAAATATATAAAGACGATATGAGGGAAATTAAAGCTTTAATTTGAGCAAGCTATGAGGTATCAGACTTTTTATTTTATCTGGCTAACACATTGCTGATGGTGCAGAAAACAATTGTGTTTTCAAGGAGATTGCCCTAGAGCTTTTCAATTTAAATATGACTAACACTAGCCAGAAATAAAGAACTACAGTCTTTTACCAGATGTTGTTGGAATGATAAATTAGGGCTTTTTTTGACTTTTCTTTTGCTAAAGTGTTTTTAGGAAATCAATCATTCAATTAAATTAGAGGAATTTAATTGAAGGAAGGTCTTTAAAATTCTAAAATTCTAAAAGAGCCAGGAATTATGAATAAAATCACTGTAGTCATATGCAGAAAAGCAAAGGTTAAACTCTGTTTTCTCCTTCTCAAGAATCAGTGGAGGATGCTTCACAGATTCTGCAGGGATTACCCTGAAGTTTTAGTGATGTAAATGCCATCAGAATCTGGTCACTGTCATATTTAGGATTTGAGAGACATTTAAAAAAAAATCAATAGATAATATGCCTGGGCTGAATGTGAGAAGTGTCTTCCATTGCTTTGTAGCTAAAACAATGCTATTACTACTTATTCCTTTGCTTATAAGTAATACTAATTATTACTGCTTATTCCTTTGTAAGATGAACAATGTTTTAGGGTTTTTTTCAAATGCTATTATTTCTAAATTAGGTGGTGGGGAGCCTGATAAGGTATACTGCATGTATTTTAAATTGAGAATAAAACCTTAAAATTACAAGAAAACCCCCAATCAAACAAAAAATATTAAAAAGTGTCGAGACACTCAATGGTTAAGGTCTTTCGTTTCTAATGAGGTGCTTTGGCTTCAGTGCTGCCTGAGCAACTCTAAGCTGACTCTTCCCTGTCTTGCTGCCACCCACTCCTACCTGACCTCCTGTAGTCCCCAGCTTTGTTCCAGCACAGCTGGTCACTTAGCTGCATAATGAACAAGTTCAGGCAGCTGATGCAGCTAAAAAGTAGGATCATCAGGAAAAAAAAAACCAAAACAAGATTCTTTTTCAGCTGGATGAATTTCCAAGCTGTTTTGCTCCAGGCAGCTATGCAGGCACAATGGAGAGGCTGACAAAGTAAGGGACAGGGGCTGCTTAAGTTGTTAATGGCACTTTGGCACTTTGTTTGTAATGAAATGCAACCTTTCCCCTTGACTTTAAAGTACCTTCATCAATGAAGGCTGGTTAAGTACAAAGTGAAAATATCAAGTATTTTTGAGGCCTTTCAAATTTTTTCCCCAGAGCTGTACAGATGGGGAATGTCACCTCCTCCCTTCTATTAATAGAAATGTTTGATTTTCTGTTAGATTCTTAATTTGGCATAATCCATGTTATGGCATATCTCATTTTGGTTATACTGTTAAAGGGCATTCTGAAAATCAAAGAGCAAAGAATATTCACATTTAATTGCTTTATTTTGGGCAATTAAGGAACACAGTTATGGACTGAGGGATTAACTTGCTGCAAAGCAAGAGGGAAAATGTTGGTTTTCTGCATTTTCCAACTGCATTTTATTTAATTGAGTGGCTAGATAGATCTTAAGGCCATACAGATACCCTTAGTGGAATTCACTGAGTAGCACTTAATGTTCTCTAAAAGCAGAGATTTTTTTTACAGATATACAGTCTTATAAACTGGGCTAGACAGATAGAAAAGGGCACAATCATAAGAGAAAAAACCAAAACAAATCCAAAGTGTACATCCTGTGGATTTACTGAAATTACAGAGATGGGTTTGAGAGAAGGGAGGTGCAAAGATTCCTCTTGGATGGAAGTCATCACACTTCTGCTTTTACTTTTATTCTTTAAAGCACCTCTGGGGTAATTGTGTTCATTTCTGCTACCTTTAGGTAGCTACCTTTCCCATGCCATGTAATCAGAACTATGATTTAGGGAGATTAAAATAGCAAGCAGAATGTGAGAAGAGACCAAGGCTCTTAGATGGCGTGCCTGAGGATCATGCAGAATTCCTCTCTCCAGGAAAGAGTGTGGAGATTCCTATTGGGATGGAGGTGGAGTTCTGGCAGAGGGGAAAGGCATGTCAAGTTTTTTGGAAAGGTTAAATCCTAAAGGTGTCTGTGCCTAGGAAAAATATGGAAACCTCCCAGTGCTTGCTGCTGGACAAACTGCACTACAGGTGTAGATTGGAGGCTGAAGGTCAATTCATGTGTAGTAAGCAAAATCTATGTTTAGGACACATCCTATGTATAATTAATTGTATTTGAAATATTATTTATTGGCCAGAAGAATACTTTCAGTGTTTCTTTTTTCTGTATGGACCCTGGTATGCAGCTGTGAGCAATATGTCCAGGTCAGCTGGAGCCAGTTTGAATGCTGCCTTTTTGGGGAAGGCAATGCCCGGGTACTCTCACTGTTACATTCCAGAGTACTGTGGTTTGCAAGCAAGCTTGGGCATAACAGAGTAGTTACTACCCCGTATGAGTTAGGATGGCAGAATTGCAATCACAGTAGTCAGTGGAACACAGGAGAGCCATCACAGCACTGCACACTGACATATTTTGTTTAAAAAACTTTTTTAGGGCCTTATAGAGCAAGCAAGAGACAGGTTTCTGATACAAACACCTCCTTTTAGTATCATGACCTGCATCTCAGGTGAGCAGAAGGTAAGCATGATGGATAGAGAGCACAGTATATTCTTATATGATGTGCCAGCTGGCTTTCTGAATAACTTCTAGCACTGCAGAGGTCTGGTCACTAGTATTTTATGGTAGTAGCTGAATTTTTTATTGTTAATATTCTAAGTTTCCTCCTTTCTTTGGGATCTAGACTAGTTTTTTGACACACTCTGATCATTTCTGGACTAGTGGGAGGGCAGGCCAGAGAATTAACTGTAATTCAGACACAGTTCCCTCCATCTCCTCTCTGCTCTGGAGGGCTGAATGCATCCTGTTCATTAAACTCTTTATTGCTTCTTGAAATATTCTTGAAAGGCTGCTTTGGGGTTAATTTCAAGTGCCAGAGAAGACTCAGTTTTTTCTCCTGGTTGCATTTGACCCTTAACATAAACAGTAAATTTGGGGAATCCTGCTCAGATACAGTCTGTGAAAACCTTGTTCTTGATGGTGAACCTCTGCTCTAGGTCATGCTGCATCCAGCTTATTCCCATTTGCATAGACACCTGGAATGCAATTAAGGCTGTCAAGTTTCCTTGTAGGTTAGCCAGGCACTGCTGTGTAGGTGACAATCTTATGTTGCCTTAGACAGAAGCTATTTCAGTCAAGATCAGTTATGAAATTGTACAGATGTTTGACAGACCTGGAAACTGCTGTCTGTAGTGAATTGGAGAAGAGTGATACTGCAGCATTAGTAGGGACTGGAGTCTAGGATTAGACTTCAAAAATAATTCAAGTAGCTATTAAGGGCTTGATTCTGTACCTGTAGGCTTTTGGGATTCTTACATTATGTAATTTAGTATGGAAGATGCATAGTTTACAAGCCATGTATCTGGCACAATAAACCAGAGTGTAAACCTTTTTCCATATGCCCTAAAACACTGCTAGTTCAGATTGCTATTTTCTCCTCACACTTAAGGCACTGAAAGCAATGTACTGCTTCAGTAGTAGTAATCACTTTCAGAAATGCAGTAGCTCTTACATCTCTGAAAATAATGACAGCAGTTTGAAATAGTATCCATTATCCCTACAAGTGATTAAGCTGAAAAAAAAAAGTTCCTTGGAAGCCTATAAGGTCTGATAGCATTGCCTGAATAAGACCATTCAAAATATTTTGTTTGTGGTGAATTAAAATTGCCCAAACACTGATCCCTTAAAAACAAGATGAGAGTTTCTCCCATGTTCCTCCCCTTCCAATTGCCAGGCCATAAAAGGGGAACCTTAAAGACATTGGCATTGCCATATTATGTTAAAAGCACAAGGGTCGTACATATGAAAACTAGCAATTCTGCTTCACAACACAGGAAATAATCAGTGGAGATATAAATAAACAAAAAGCTACACTCTTAAATCACAAATATAATTTCTTCACTTTTTTTTTTTTCTTCTGGAAGCCCATAGAAGTAAATTATTCATATTTTTATAACAACTTGTAGAATTCCAATCAAATGTCAATTCAGGACAGGTTGTGGCTGAAGTCATGACAATTAATTGCTTGGACAATAAATTAATTAGATTATGAATTGCCTGGTAAGTAAATTGGAAATTACTTTGGTAGTTATTCAGGATTGTTCTTTACCAGCATAGCTAAGAAACACATCCCCTCCGGCCCCAGTTTGACAGACTCCCTTATTTGAATGCAGTCTGCATTTCCAAAAGCCAACCATGGAGTGAAACCTTAACTGATGTCCTCCAACATCCCTTATTGACCCATTGTTGCTGAAAGGGAGAATGGTGTTTGAAAGACTGAGTTAAAGACCTTCAGTTGGGTACCACAAATCGTTTCCAGATTGTGATGCATAAAGTAGAGACACAAATTATTTAATATACGCAAAATTTTAAAATTAAAAATTTAATCTTAGCAATGTTTCTCTGTGTTTTTTACAAATGTAGCATTAAGATTTGGGAAAACCTGCCAGTGTAGCACAATTTATGGGAACTTGTCAAGATCAAATGCATGTATGCTTTACTTTTCATCCTTGGACCTGCTCTGTTGTCAGCTCCCCCATAGTTCAGTACCTTCCTCTGTAAGTAGTCTCCAGTGGTTCCACTTACAGAGTAAAGCAGTATGCAAAGCCAGACAATAAAATTTTTGATCAAATATTTCAAAATAGCAGAAATTTTGAGGGTTTCTCTAAGTTGACAGGACATGCTAGTTTTGTTTCAGAGAGCAATGTGTGTTTAAATAACTCTACACACACATTCAATATTTCTAGATTTTTAGTTTTTCATTTCCTTCCTGCTATTTACCTGACAGATATGTTTTGCTCTTGGAGCAACACCATGAAGTATGGAGGCCAAGCAGGACCCCAAATATAAACAATATTGCTGGTAAAAGATTAAAATATATTTTACTGGACTCAGCAAGAAAATCAGAGAGGGCAGGAGAATGCTGTGAATATTCTAAGGCAACAAGCTCACATTGCCACAACCATGAAGTAACCAGATTGTATTAGAAGCATTTCAGCACCAGCCAAACCTTGACTTGTCTGATCCTAATGGGTATGTGTAAGGTTGTGCAATGCTGTGAAGCTAGTGATTCCTGGGAATATTAGTAATTGTAACATGCTTTTAGAAATTAAAAGGAATGAGCAAGAAAGATGCCATAATAATGTAACTGTAAAACTACTGTTTTTTCTAGAAGAAAGGCTAGAAAGTGTGAAAACTGTATATATATTTTGTTTGTTTGTTTGTTTGTTTGTTTTTTAACTTGGAACATAGACTTTAAACTTTTTTTTTGTCAAGAATGGTAGTTCACATTTGGCCTATTGCCAGAGCAGTGAACTTTATCACCCAGTCCTGGCATGCACAGATAGATGGCCCCTCCTGTCTCTTTTGCCAGTTACTGCTTACATTGCCAGGAAATCTTAATCATGCTGCTTGGAAGTGGCTGCTGGCCCATCCACCTGCTGCCAAGCTATTCTGCTCTACAAGGAGTCTGACTTAGCTTCAGCAAACAGTTTCTTAGCTCTAGCTGACATATAGGAAAAAACCTCAGTGTGCTAAAGCCACCATAGGGAACAACACAATGTTAGGAACTACATCATCAGGGTTGCCCTGCTGTTGATTCAACCCTATTGCTGACCCTGTAGCTTGACGTGGATTGAACATAACTTTGTTTTCCAAAATGAAATGTGCAATATAGTCAACCACAAAATAAGCAGAAAAGAAAAATGTTCTCTTTAATTATTAATGTTTTTATTGATTTTTTCGTTAAAACCATATATATATATTAAAGCAACTATAAAATTCTATAGTTTGAGTGACAAAGGAAAAAATAAATCAAGCAGTTAGATTGAACTGCCACATTATCAAGAAATGTTCTGTACCATTCGAGTTTCTCAAGTGTCCTGGGAGTCCAACCACCATTTATATAGTAGTAGACAGAAGAATGTAATGCCTAAGTCAAGTGAATTACAATCCTCTAGTGAATTTAAGCTCCTCATTAAGATGTTCAGTCACTTGCAATAGTAGAAATATTGGAACTTCTCATGCATGGGTAGTTCTTTTGTTGATTGAGTTCCCATTATTGTTTCTTTTAGTGGGAAATAGCAAAGGGTCTTCCATTAGTCAGGCTACAGTTCTATTTGGATTATGTGGTGAAAATTTAAAAAGCATACTTATAGATTTTTACAGGTGCTGAAAGGAAGAAGAACTGTTCTAGATTATAGAATTTTGAGTAGAATTCTAACACTCCTGAGATCATTGTGTACACATACAGTATTTCTGAAACACACCCCTTCAGAAATGGCAGCAAAGACATTATTAGCAAAGTTCTATGCATTTTCTGAAATTCAACAGCTGGATACAGAAGAGAGACCCTTGTAGCAACACATTTGCTATTGCATTAATACAGGGTTCAGGTGAACATTTAATTCTGGCACCTTGTACTCTGGCTGTCATTTGGAGGTACCTGCTCATCAGACAGAGAAACTCAGAGGACTGGCTTGTGCTGGAGTCCCAACTCAGGCAGACATTGTGGATGAAGCTAGCTCAGACCATTTTGTCCCTGGAATTTGATGTTGTTTGAGCACTAATAGCAAACACAGAGTAGCAGCTTTTCTTTTGGTGCAGTGAGCAGCCCTCGACCAGGCACTACCTGATCCATGAGCCTGTCTGCACTAGCTAGGCAATAGACAGAAGCATCCCCTTGAAACACTCTCAGCATGTATGCAGAGCAAGGCAAAAAGGGCTGGGTAGCAGCCATGATGAAGTGACAGTAATGCAGGGCTGGGGAGAGAGACAATGGATTGGAGAATGAGGAGAGTCCTAGAAGGGTTGTGTAAGAGGCTAAAACATGCTGGGACATCCTTGGGTACCATGGGGGCCAGTAAGGCATAGGGGAATATAGACATGCTATAGAGATGGGGAGAAGGAACTCAGAACCTTAGGACAGGGATGTCATGGAAGCACAGCTGGAGTTTGGGACACGAAGGAGCTAAGTGACTGGAAATCAAGCTTACTTCATTCTGCTGGTCATGGAAGTGCTTATCTTACATTCACCCACCCACTGAACCGTGTTTTGTAAGTAGTGCACAGTTTATGAGGTAAGTGATTTGTCCACCTGAGGAGAGTGGAAGGTTGGGTGTGTTCCAGATGAGCTTGAACTTCTAGTTGGACACATTAGCCCAGGAGTTTCAATTGGAGGAACAGATGACTGTGCCGTTCTGTCCCAGATCAGATATGGTATAGTCCATGTACACTACATTTTACTGAGGATCTTTATATAGTCTTTGGAGGATTTGATACACCCAAGACATCTTTCATGTCTCTGTAATATGATTGGGGAATAAAGAAAACATAAATGTAACAGCTATTCAGATTTTTGTATAAGCAGTTCCTGTGCTCTGTTATAATCTTAAGGTGTTAGCACTGTAATACCTGAAACAGAAGAACTGGATGACAACTAAGATGTTACCTTCTCTTTTGAGCAAAAAAAGTTCAGCTCAGCTGTTACCCATTGACTGACTGACTCAAACTATCAAGTAAAAAATGCTAGCTCAACAAAATGCATTTTCATGTGAACTACTGAATAATTCTGTTCTACAATATAAAGCAGAATAATGGAATATATTCCCATATACTCTTATGTTTCCAGGAGAAGAACCAAAATATGTAAGAGCTTATGGTGAAAAATTTTTACTTGCTTTTAAAAAGAATCATCTTGGCTAAATTTCAAGCATGTGATTTTTAGGTGCTTATTTCTGTTCTTTTTCTGGGATGCTGCTTTTAGATAATGAACTTTTGCCCTAAAATGCCAGACATGTTCCCAGCTAAATAAATATACAATAAACCAAAATTTCTGTGGCTTTTTAAGAATAACTTCTGTGTGTGTTTTAAATGTAATGTTATGTTTGCTTGGTAATGCAGGCTATCTTATTCTACATAATTAAGTATAAAATAAGAACCTATAATATGTATTTATGAACATAACTCAAACAAAAGTACATACATACACCTACAGTGATTTTCATGCTGCAGTCGAATTTCTCTAATTTTTTTTTCTTTGTAATGTGATTTCTTTTACTGTGTAGGTGGATAGAATGATACAGAGAAAATTGAAGCAGTGAGTTGTTTTTTTGCTGTGCACAAATAAATGAGGACTTTTACACAGTGGTTGCTCTTTTAGGATTGTTCCCTTATAGGCAATTGCTTGTGCTAAAATTACACCCAGATGCTCAGCTTTGAGAATGTTTTATAGCTCCTTATACTTACACTGTTCTATACTGTTACTCTGTTACACTGCAGTGTCTGCTAAAGCAGAATAAGCAAGCTCCAAGGCAGGATATTCAGGTGAAATATATGCTGTGGTCACTGAAAGCTGTCCCCACTTTGACAGCATTAAAGGGCTTCTCATGAAGGGCTAAAAACTTCACTGCTCATCCTTAGCGAGGTTTAATGCTTTAATGCCATTTGCATAGACCATTGTGGCAAAGAGATTTGCCTCTCTGAGAAGTGAGGTGAGGAAAAAGGCTCCTTGAGCTTAGTAGGTGTGGCAAACACACCAGAGCTCAACTGGGGAAAGACAGAACCAGCTGAGCTGTGCTGATGAATCAAATGCTAACAGAAATAAAGCCAAGTTACAAGAACAAGGAATTACAGTATCTTCTGGACAGAGCTGATGTGGCTGCTGTTGGATTGGGGAAGGAGAACAAGGAAGTGAAAGGTGCAGAAATACACATTAATGTAAATGAAGAGTTGAAATTAGAGTTGCATCAATTTAAAATTGTCAGAAGAATGAGGGTCTGAGCTCAACATAGTGGAATATGAGAACCTTTAACTACTCTCTGTAGCAGATCAGATTAGGCAGTGTACAGCCTCTAGAACAAAGCACAGTGGATTTTTAAATTTATTTTTAGACGTGTACCTGCTCTGCTGCTTCCATCAGTCTCTTGCTTTACCATACTGTGAACTAGACATATCTACTAGTGCTAATATGACACATGACCTGTCTTTTGTGGCTCACAAGCAAGGCTCTAAGCTGCAAAAGCAACAAGCAAACAAATGAAGACTGTTCACATAGGACTGGGTCATAAGGGGAAAGGGGAATGGAGAAAGTAAAGTGACTGACCTTGCTATTAACAGATATACATATATGCCACAGAGTGGGGACAGGAGAATGTGAGCTGGGAGAAGGCAAGCTCAGTGACTGTGAAAGAATGGGGGTGCAGTGAATCTTTGCCTTGTGATTGTGTCTAAGGTGAGCTAACTTTAAGGACACCGTGGAGTCTGAATATATCTGGGAAAAGATAGTGTGAGAAGTCTCAAAATGAATTTCGTGCCCTGATTTTTGGTTCTTTGAAAATTACAGAGTTTGATCAAGGTTTTTCAATAGCTTGCAAAGGTTCAGCAATTGTTAAGGATGTAGAGGCCTTGCTGGTTGGTGTAAGCCAGGACAAATCTTGGCACTAATTGAAATGTACTGTTCTCACTGTGTTTTAATTTAAGGATTTTATGCTGTTCAAAATGAAACTCAAGGGGAAATTTAATATGCAGAATTAAAGAAAGGTGATGAAGTCTCCTGTATATTGAAATCACTATTGTCTATTACATATAAAGTGCATTTATAGTCAATGGTTTCTAGAACTGTTAATATAAATTGACATAAATCCAAAACACAGCTAGTGAAAGAGCCCATATTTCTGTGAATGTGTGCATCTTGCTTTATTTCCAGCTAAGGAAAAAGCTGCATTTTCACTGTCCAGACTTTGAGTATTATAAAAGCAGTTAAATAAGGAAGAAAAGTAATGCTTGCTACATATGGTTCAGCAATTAAGGCGAACATGGAATTGCCTTTGTCAGTCACCTTAGAGAGGTTTTGAGACATGCAGTTGTAAGATGCTCTGTTGTACTTAACAGTCACAGATACTGACATAATGTGCAGGGTCATAAATGCGTAGAAAATAGTTGCATAACCATATACATGGTAAAGATCCTCCACAGTAATTCTCTACAAAACATACTGCAGATGTATCTTTCACTCAAAGATATTCATCACACTTGAGGTGAGAGGCAGCCTACATCAGGAAACTTGGAAAATGAAAGATTAATTCCTGTCAGATAGCCAGAAATTTTTTTTCATAGTAGGACACTGAATCAGTTTTACAGAATACTTCCAGCCCAAGAAGATTATAACTGGTAACTGTTAAGAGGTCAGATTACCTGAAGTCCATAGTCAGAATGTCTAGATTTCCATTGAGAAATGGTTGTTGTAATTACAACTACATTTTCTAATAAACATGGTCATAAATGCTGTATTTTAGCAGAACATAATGCTCAAAAGACCCCGGCATGTTGATGACCAGACAGTCAATACTACTTAATTTTTATAGCATAAACATTATTTTAAAGGTTGATAATCAGTATTTATGTTTGATAGGATATTACCTTTTTTCTTTCCTCCATATGCATTTGCTGTGGTGATGATGATACAAGAAAGCAACAAAAATAGGAGAAGCTGCAAATTTTTCATTTCTTCTTTCTCTGGATGAGAGCTGGGGAACGCACTGCTCAACTCTGCCAAGAGACAGGGAAAGGAGAGAATGATCAATGCTTTACAGGGTATTCTTTACCTGTTAATCATTAACCTTGAATTCTCCTGGTCACTGCTCCACTCTTTCCTTTTATGGAAATGAAAATGGAATTTACCTGTTTTAAAACTCTTCTTTTTTATTTTATGTGACTTGTGGCAGAAATAATTTTGAACTGGTTCCTTGTACCTTGCTCAACAGTACTGTTTTGAACACAGTGGACTAGAGTGTGTTTGTTCTCTGAAATACTGCTAAAGGCCATGGATAGCCAGCTGAAGTTTGGTTGGTCAACAGCTCAGTTTGAACACATTGCAAAATAACTATGAGAGCTGAAGGTTAATCTGAATATTTCACTAACATAGAAAAATCTCTGTAAGGAAAACATCAAAATTCCTTATGTAATAAACACTTTTCTCATTTCATTGATAAAATTGGTATCAGATTTTGGATAACCACAGAAGGTTTCCTTTGAAAATAAGTGAACAATGTTTATCCCTTAAGAAATCTACTAATGAAGTGCAATTAACCAACATCTGTCTCTGCTTCTGGTAACAATCATAAGAAACTGTATGTAGTAAATGTAGGAGTCATTTCAGAGAAGAAGTTACTGCTGATTTTTTTGTTTGTTTGTTTTTGGAAATCAAAGGAGCATCTAAATTACAGCAGTGTAAATACCACAGTGAATAGGAGCATACTGCAAAGTGTGACAGGGCAAAAAGTACTCTTGGACAGGCAGCAAGTATTACTACTAAGTGGGATCTCATGAACAGGACAAAACGCTGTCTTCTGAGCCCTCAGCATCACTCTGGAATGTTGTAGTTTGTATCAGTGTTCTTGAGACATGTTCTAGCTCATTTTAAAGGAACAAAGTGCCAATTATGGTGTAGCCATGGTAGCACCAACCTTAGCATGGGCAGCAAATTAACCTGCATTTCCACTAAGCATTGGCTTGGCTGCGTATGTGGGATTGCCAGTCTCCATTGCTACTGCATACTTGAGCTGGTGTGGAATTAGTCAGGTAGGTCTATGTTATATCTTACTTTTATGCTTTGACAGTATTGCAGAATTTTCCTTAGAAATAGGCCTCTGGCATAGCAAATTCTATCTCAGGTTCTGAGTTATTAAGAAGTCCTCATGCTTTCAAGAGGGGAGAGGGGTTTGACAGTGTAAATTCTTTACCAAACTTTGTTTAAGGATTTGCTGTTAGTAATAGCAGACCGACAAAATATTTTAAGAATTCTAGCACTCTCTGTGTCAGACTAAACAACTGAAACAGAGCTTGTAAATTTGAAAATGCCTATTTTGCATGTTCAGTGACCCTCAGATTTTCATGGAGTCTTGTTATCATATTTACTAAATCTGGAATGCATGAAATTATAGCCATTTTAGAAATTTATAGAAATTTTTTTTCATGGTATTAAGGAGGAATTTTTAATTTTTCAATTGTTTTTATAATTAAGAATTATTTTAAGTTGTCCCAGCTAAAATATTTTTGTCTTTTATAAGACACTAAGTCTCTTAGGACCCATATGCCATGGCAGAACTGATATATGACACTACAGAAAAAAGTATTCTCAGCAGGGAAGCTCTGCTGTCATATTTGATGTATTGTTTTGGCATGGAAGAGCATGCTTTATGGAGAGTGGCCCATGGTGCTGGATGTAGCATGAATAAAGGAGAAAAATACAGATCACTTCCCTGCTCACTCCAAAGAACTTCAGATCTAGGATAGAGCTGACAGCTAGAAATCTCTACAAGCAATCTCTAAGGTGTATGACAGCCACCACAGTTGGTAGTGAGCTTGGCACACCAGTATCCAGAGTTGTCAAGACTGACTGATCTCTGTGTGTGATGTATTAATGAAGAGGAAAACTGAAGAGGAGAAACTGAAGGGATATGGTCGAAATGGCTGGCTAATACTCTTGGCAGCAGTGCTTTCAATAGCAAGAAAAGGATTTAGAGTATTTGAGACAGGAGATAGAACTTGGACAAGAATTTAGGCTGTGATGTTTGACAGGAAATGCTGTATTTTAGCAAAGTTAGCACTGATGGAGATTACTGGTGTGATTTAGCACAGCCTTGGAATGAACTTAGAAAAATATAAGCTGAAGATGACATGAATGTTAGAGAACTGACTGACAGGTTGAATGGTGATACTAGCTATTGATTCTTTTTAAGGAGATTGCTTAGAGATAAGGACTACAGGTATCAGTCTTTGAATTTACTTCTCACTAGAGAACCTATGTAGGAAACCAGAATGGTGTTAAGAGCATCTTGCAAAGGTTTGCTTAAAGTGGTCAGAGGAAAATTGGGAAAAGGAGGCAGTGCTAAAGGAGGAGGAACCTTCTCCCTGCTGCTTGCAGCACTTCGTGTGGCACTCCTGTGTCAGTCATTGCTTGTATTCATTTGTCCTCTCACTGTTGACTATCAGCAGTAATGGTGACAAAGCTAAGCAGTGTTGTGATGGTAATGGTACAGCATTTGAGTGAGAGATTCCACAGTGTATATTCAAGATGAGTTAATGTAACACAAAACTGCATGCAATGGCACAGGAGGTACACAGAGCAGATGTGAATGGGTTTGGGGGGGAAGGAGCTGTGTTGTCACACAATGTGACTTCAGAGTGTGGGTTTGGGTTTTTTCCCTATGTCTCTTCTCCATTTGATTTACATCAGTAATTCGAATTACCTTTATTATCTACTTATTAAGAAAAGAATGGATCTCCAGCAATTAAATGAATGTTAGAGGTAGAAAACTCGTGAAAAATAATTTCCCTGTGAATCCAAATATTGAAATCATAACATTTGCTACCTTCAAAATGTTTATCTGGTCACTTGAAGTTACCTACTTTGCTTGACTTGCTCTCTCTCAGCTTGGTTATATTTGTTTAGCACATATAAGCTTTTATGAATATATAACATAGCTGAATTTAGGAATTCCTTCTAAAAAAGGCTTTGGTATGTTATGAGAACAGGAAAAATGAAGACAGGTATTTTTCATACGGGACCATGCAATAGCTACTCAGTTACTTGTTGCATGCTGCATCACAAACCAGAATGACTTTTTTTCAGACCTGTTGTATGAGGTGCAGTGAGTGGGATCCACAGTATTCTGGGTGAAAATCATTACAGAGAAAAGAAGATCCTCTAGACAAAAGAGGCTGCTCTGGGTCTTCATATTATTCCACTGGTCAATCATAGAGAATGCTCTGTGAGTTAAACTGAACTGTAAGACTGCTCTGCTACACTTCTGTACCACTGGGAGTGTCAAAATTTCCAACAGCTGAATACAACACAGATACTAGAAGATCAGGGAACAGGAATCTAAGGAGCTATAAAGGATGCTGTGAGGTTGATGTAAGAAAATGAGATCTGTAATATCCAAGTTACACCATATCTTGATGTGACTTTAAAGAGTGAGTGGAAGGTTTATTGTTACTGGTGCCCTGGGTAAGGCAAGTGGATAGTCTGTTATTTGCAAACCCCTTGATTCTTAAAAAAAATATCGGAAATTAAGTTCTTGAATTTAAGGCTTAAATATTTTAACCATAAAATTTGAAGAATACATTAAAAAAAAAAAAAAAAGTAGTTATGTTTCTACCCAGTAGCTCTGATCTCTCTTCTCTTTAACACTCAATTTGCATGCTATTGAATTTTCCACATTGAAATCACTCAAACCTTACATAGTGGTCTGGATTTTTTTAAATACTAAATTTAAGACTAGATAATCCAGACTGCTCTTCTGTGAAACAGATAGAACATGTTTTGTATTGTGTGGAGGCTAGTGCTTTGCCAACTTTACATGAAATAGGATTTTTTTGAATTTATTTATTATTTTTTTAACACAGCATCCAAAACCAAATTTCTTGCTTGTATCACTGTTCATATCGAGTTTGCATAAACTGTAAGAGGCTCCAGTAACTTTCTCACTCCTGCATGAGATGCTGCTTGTACAACATATAACCAGGATGTGTACTCTTAATCAGAATCCCTATCTGCTTCTTGTCTGATGTTTCAATTATAACTCAACCTCTCACAGATATTCACATCTATGACAAAATTGATGGTTTCACTATTGAGAAACAGCATGTGACTAATGGTGCATTGTACCATGCAAGCTTTTAGTTAATATATTGTTCTAATCAAGTTAAATAAAGGACCATAGAGCAGAAATTTGTCAGGCATAATACAGTCTTGTTTTTTTCCTGAAACCACACTGTTCATCAAGATGGTTTTCAATCACCTGAAGACCAATAACACTGTAGTACAAGATGTTCTTTCAGGTTTAAGAGAGATTTTATGGGTCAGAACTTCAGCTGGTGTAAATTGGCTTCCGTGCAGCTATAATGATTTTCACCAGCTGAGCATCCACTCTGTGTTCCCAAAATTACCCACTGGCATCTGAGAAAAGGTTCATATGGTGATTATGCTAATACATCAGAGGTTATAGAGTGAGAAAAGTTTTATGTGGTTGAATTTTTTAATATAATTTTTAAATCCAGAGTCTATTCTGCCTGTTCCAATCTTTAGGGTTTTTTAATGTCAAATAACACTGAAGAGACATTTTTAGATGGAGTTTTGTGCATGGATTCATGGCCTGTGTCAAATACACAGCAGCTGCACAATGGTCTGAAACTACATATACAGCAATAGGTATTGAGCCATCAGACTTTTCATTATCAAATTCACCATCACATGGTTTATCTGCAAACTTTTTTTTCTTACATGAAAGAAAACTGTTCATTTCCTTAACTATACTCTTCCAAAATAAGAGTTTCTACTGCAAGATGCATTTCATACTCTGTAGCTCCTGTTAACAAAGTTTTCTTCTCACTCAGAATAATGTCTCTCTTTCCTTGGATGCACAGCCAGGACTAGGAGTTACATTCTTGCAATTTTAAGTTTTCTGGCAAGTTTAACACATTCCATGTAGGTGTGCTGCAGAGGCAATCAGGTACAGACAATCAGGTGTTGCCAGTCAGGAGGAGGAAGGCATGAGCTCCTGTTAAGCCCACCTGTGCCCAATTAGAGTTGGTCCCCACTGCGCATGAGCAGAACTGGGGGACCAATAAAAGGAGGTGAGCTTCCAAACCCATGGGGGTCTTGATCTAGAGCTGCCAGAGAAGAGGTCAGTTGAGTCTGGAGTGTTAGCACTGAGATAGACTAACTGGATCCAAGGCAAGTATCGGAGTCCTGTTCTTACACTTTGGCAAGAACACCTACTGGACCTTAAAACACTCTGGTCCAGGAAAGGATTGTCTGCAACAGAGTGCCTTTTAATAATTTTTAAAATGTTCCACTGAATAGTTTGCATTTCAAGCAGCTGTTAACAAGGAAGAGAGAACCCAGCTACAGCTGCCACGCCTAAATATACCTGTACAATACATGGATCATCTGTTCCTACTTCCAACTTTTTTTTACAAAGGCATTTTCTAGTTTTTTTCCTTCAACGTCAGCCTAGTGATTTTTGTAACAATGCATTACTAATTGATTACCTTCAGGAATGCTATTTCTTGGCTTCTGTGTCTGTCTGTCACTGGGGTGCACTATGTTTGCTTGGGGTGCATCTCTGAAAGCTTCACAAATCAGCAAAGCACAAATTAGATGAACCATATAAAAGGGCTTAACAAATTCCAATAAATCCAGGCTGCCCATGCTCTGTGTTATGTGTAGAATATTATGTATTGCATATTACTCCTGCCTTAAAATAGGTAAGGAGCTGGCCTGCCCCTTGACTTTTATTACAATTTGTTCTGTTCATGAGTAGACTAAATTTCTAAATGGTTAATATACTACTGGAAAGAGTAGTACAGTTGCAGACTTTTTTTCTACCTGCAGTCTGTCTTATTTTGGATTTCATTGTTGTCAGTGCCCTAGTTTGGGGATGATTCTATGTCCTATAAAATTTTGCACTGAGTTTATAATTTTTGAAGTAGATTTTTCATAGAGCTATAATCTGTAATGTGTAGGAAAGCTTCTATGAATCAGCACTGCAGTGTCAATACTGCCTAGTGATGACATTTCCCTTTATTAGTCTATGTAAGAAACAAACACATGCAACAGTCCTATTGGTGTTTGTTTTCACTTTGGTGGTGTGTAGTTTGTTTTTTTGTGGGTTCTTTTTTGTTGTTTTTCCCCTGGAGCTGAGATTTATGGCTTTAAGCAAAATCAACACAAGTAGAATGCCTTTTGAAGCTGTCTGGCTTGTTCACCTCCTTGTTACCAAAGAAGCACATCTCAAATAGGTGAATACATTGTAAAATCAGCAATGCTTTCTCCCTTTCTAGCTACTGTTCTTAGGAAGGAGACTTTTAAACCACAAATAGAAAGCAGAGTAGTTTCAGAAATTGATTGATGGTTCTTTTGAATAAAGGTGGCAGTGAGAAGAAGATATCTAGGGCTTATTGTAGTCAACATATTTGAAAAGAGGATACACTTGGAAGCACTTAAAACAAAAGGCAGAGAGCCATAAAAAATTAAAGGAACTTGAAAGACATTAAACATTCAGGTGCTGATTGATGATGACTCTTAGGAGTTAACAAGCCCACAAGAGCAAAACCTGGGTTTTCTGGAGCTGCTGCCACTGAAATTCAGCATTTATGAAATGGGAAGAACAAACACAAGAAAGTTGAAAGAAGGTAAGAATTCACAGAGTAGATACAAACAGATTGGGACAATCCAATACTGAAGGTCTACACTAAAAATAGGGTTTTTTTAAAAAAGGGTTGGGGAAGGGGGTAACTTTTCTTGCAGCATCCTTCATTCCTTTCTCATCTCCCCTTGCCAAAATGTCTCCTTGTTCTGACTCAAGAGCAAGTGTGTTTTGGCTTTCTGCATTGTCATATTGTAGTCAATATTAGTGAATGTAAAGAATGGGAGTATGAAGAGGAGATATGGAGGGGGAAGCAGACTGTTTGAAGTGGTTAATCATTGACCTTGAATGTTTGTTTGTTCCAGGGCCTGCAAAGGGTCTTGCTGGTCTTAGCAGAACTTAGTTGATTGGGTAGAGCCTTAGATCTGATGTATTGTGGCAGTTCCTACATTTCTACAGGATTAGAGAAGATTATAGGATAGAAAATTAGCTTACTTGAGGGATGAAGAAGCCTTTAATACTTGGAGCATCAGTTAGGATAAACATATGTTTAAAATCTTCTTCAAACTTTCTACAAATCTGGTCCGAAAAACTGCCAGAAAATATTTTTGTGAATCTTGCTTTCCAAAAATGTCTTGACTTATACATTTAGGCAGAGAAAGGAGCAGTAAAACGATATTGCAAATATTTAACCTTTTTGAACCCTAACATTTCAACTTAGGTTCATGTTCTGTTTGGCATGTAGATTTGAATCTGTTTGACCAGTCTTAATTGATTTGGGACAAGCTGTGTGATCTCTTTTTAATGGGATTTATATCAGCAGATTTTGTAATTAGCTACCTTCACCTTACAAACATAAGCAGTAGCATTGTATATGGTGTTTAAATAACCTGTTAAGAACTCAGTGTCTGGATCTGGTTTCTTTCAGTGTCCCTGTTTTGCTGTTAGCTTATTCACTCAACTTTCATCTGGCTCATGTGTTTTGCTGAAGAGAGTTTAATAGTACTTACTTTTCTGGAGTGTGATGAGGCTGAATGGATCCTCTGTAAATGTCATTGTCTTTTCTGGAGGAAAGGTGCTATGGAAATCAAAGTAGTTTTGTATCTAACTGAATACATCAATCTAACAGACGGGAGCAAAGCTTAAGAAAAATGTTGAATATTTTTGCCCCTTGCATACTAGTGCTATTTTTGTATCTCAGAGCTCGCTTTGAAATGAATGCCTGTTAAACAAGAAAAAATGTTAACTCAATACATTTTCCCACAGTTATATGTTTCCACATCAAAAACTTTACCTTCACCTTTATTGTTTTCAGACTGTGCACATAACCAGGGCAGACTGGAAATGCAGGGAGGCAAACAGCCATCCTGGGTGCCCTGGGGCTGGAGCTCAGCTTTGCTCCTTTGCACTGGGACACTGCTTCCTCCTGCCACCTACTCACAGCTCACAGATCCACTGCATATTCAGTGGATCAGATGTTTTATTTCCAGTGAAAATAATAGCTCCAAAGAGTTGTTGCCTGTCTTTTTTTTACAGTCTCATGGGCTTATTAACTTTCTGTGGGTTTTGAGTAAACGTTGGTTGTTGTCAGTGAAGGGTGAGGTGTGCTGTGCCTCCATTCACAGTAGGAGTGTAGCAGTTTCAATCTGTGCTTCTTTGTGCTTCTGATTAGGGAGCATGATAGTTGTCTTTCCCAAAACCTTGAGAGATGACATGCTAGTTGTTGAATAACTTGAGGGCAAAGCACAGGTGGGAATTTTCAAGCTAATAGGTTTATGGTGATCAGAGAATAGGTAAGCAGTCTAAACTGCATTTCCTGTGGTGAAGAAGAGCTCCATTGTGAAGGCTGAATCCACGGGCTACAAATGTTTCTAAGCCCAAACTTGCTGTGGCACTCTGGACCTGTATCTCCATGTCTGTGTGTTTCTTGACTTTACAGTTTGGCATGAAACCCAGAGCAGCCACCAGTGGCCTGCAGTACCCTCCCGCCATCCTTAGGAAGAGCACAGAAGCAGGCAACCAGCCTTTCCCTGGAGATTTTGTTAACTTAGTTCACTGCCCTACTATGTGTTCCTTTCTTTTGTGTGTTCTATTTATAGTTTAATTTTTTTTTAAATTTCCAAATTCCATTTGGCATCTTGTATGAAAATTTCCTGCAGAGAAAGAATTCAGACTGTTGGATAGAAACCTTTCTTGTCGCATTCCCTCACAGATGGTCCAATCTGCTCTGCAGTTCATGCCTGACAGCTAGTTAATCTGGCAGTGCAGGAACACACATTTGAAAAATCTAAGTTCTGGAACAGCCTCAGGTAAGCATCTCAACTATGTTCTGTACCCCAAAACTGAGTATGCAACAGCACACAAACCACATGTAAAGAGAATTATCCAGCTGCTATCACTTACATGCACTTTTGAAAAGAAATCCACTTTTGGTATGTATCTAAAACATGAGAAGTGTTTGCATTTTCAAACTAAGATATCTGGGAAGTTTGGCTGTCGTAGTACAAATTAATTAAGGTAGTAATCAACATACCATTCTCTTCTAACCACAGTGGATATGGAAAAATACATGAATCAGTGTTTTGGTTTGTCTTATTACCTCAAATCAACAGAGAATTTAATTTCTGTTGCTCATTAGAGAGGAACACTTTAATGAGTGATACTCTACAAAGAAATTGAGAGGTACATAGATGCACCTCATCTCACATTAAAGTACATTGTCACAGTTAGCTGTTTATCTGTACTGGCCTGGGCTGTGTAGCTCTGATCAGGACTGTGGCTTTGACACTGGAGAGCCCTACAGAATTAGCTGTGCCAGTTCTGGTGTTCCTTTGAAGTCTAACCACACCACCTGGCTCCAGGGTGATGTTTTCCAAACAGGTCAGATGGCTGAGGAAAGACAACCTTGTCACTGAACGTGTGGGACTGCTGCTAAATTCCACCTTCTTCCATCTGAGGGTAAATACAGTGAACAAAGGGCTGCAGCATTCACAGAGCCCTTCTGTGTGTTTATGGAAGATTCCACTGCAAATGCTACCCTCAGGTAAAAGACTTCGAGTGAATTTTGCAGATTTTAGTCACCTTCTTCTAGTGCTGTGAAAATTCTGGCAATGCTACAGCTCATTGTTTAATCCAGGAAGCCAGCTTGAACCGAGGCCAGCAGGGCTGGCAGTTTTGTTTGAGAAACTGCATCCAAATCAGCTGAAAAGGTGACTAAAAGTCTTACACAACTTGATCTGGTCTTCCATGGTGCCCCTTTAAAGATACAGCTTAGAAGCTTGCCTTACAGCTTATTATTAACTAAAACAATTTTTGGACAAAAGGAGAATTTTCACAATATATTTGTGTCATGGCTGGCACTGTGGCTCAGACCCTTTAGGAATCACTTATACATAAGCAATAATATACTGATGATAGCAATTCCTATATTGTTTTGCATGAAACGGGTCATATAAACTATTAGAATTTTTTTTTTTAATCAGTGCTGACAAACTACTCAGTTTCCTCTTTCTCTATTCAATAATTTATGTTTTTACTTTGTGGACACATTGAAGAATTCAGTCCCTGTCCTCAAAAATGTGAAGGTGAGGACTAGTGCAGAAGGCAACTCTGTCATATCTAGATGTAACTAGAAATGTTTGTTTTGCTGCAGTTCACCAGCACATTGCTTTCAAATCTACAGCAGTGGGTTAGAGTAGCTTCCTAAAATGTTACAACAGATCACAGACAAACAAGCCTGTTCTCAGTAGGTCTGAATTTGCTATTCATTGACTTTTATCTCCTCTAGAAAACAGGAAAGGAAGGTAGAAGTCAAAAGATGAAAAACACTGCACTGAACAAAGCACTTTTAAAACTTCATCAAAGCATTGGATAAGTGCTTTACACTGTGTATTTTTTTACACTGTGTATTAATTCTGCACTCTCTCTGATTAAACCATTTTACTCCAATGTACTATTTCTAAAAGATCACTGAATTACATATATATGTTTCTTGTAAAGAACTCTGGGAAGTCTCATCATGAAAAGCAGAAGAATGCAAAATATGTTGTGAGGTTTTTTGTGTTACTGGCACATTACACAAAGGCATAATTCATTATAGTGAAAGTAATTCCACTTTTTTACAGAAGGTCTAATACAGATATACCTTTACTCACTGCCATAAATCTTATTCCTGAAACCTATTTAAAGCACATTTGTTCTTCATAGAACTATTTTAATCTTCTTTAGGTTTTTTTTATTTTGAAAAATAGTTTATTATGTTTCTGACAACCACATGCTATGTTGATTCTTTAGAATTTTTGTCTTCAAGTCTGTTTGTTCCAAATTAGTGAAGTTACCATGTGAAATTATACAAGTTATTGCAGTTAAAATATATCAGATTTGTTAATGCAAAGAGAGAATAAAACTGAATTCTATTTGCTCTTGAATGAGAACCTCCAAATGACAGCAAATTACTTAAAATACTACCTCTATTTTTGCCTGTCCATTTCATATGGTATTTGTCAAAATTTGTCACAAACATTCAAGTGAGTGTATTACTCAAACTTTAAGGCTGGGTATTGAACAGGATATTTAATGTCACATTTTCCCACTCCTTTTTGCTGAAGAAATAAGAAATTCAAATCAAGAAATCAGGATTCCATTATGCTTTTATAGATCCTGTGTCGGTGTAAATTTTGAGATGGGTGCAGAATTTTTCTATACTTCTATTTAGTGAAAAAAAGAAAAGTCTCCATTAAAGCTTTTAGAAGTGTCCCTAGGGATCCCAGTGAGGTAATGATAATTTTGTTATGAATTAATCATAGAAAATATCACAGTTGCAAAATCCTGGACTAACATAACCCCAGATGTGACTTTCAAAGGAACTGAATATTCCTGATTTTAACTGACTTCCAATTCCTTTCTTCTGAAAATAATCAATTTCAAAACAAGCAGAGGTTTGGAAATAGGGTAATTTTAGTAAGAATCACTCTTTATAAGTGATCTTAAACATAGATCTTAATATCCAATTTTATTATTTTTGTATGTGTATATATATTTTTAAGTCTATTTATGTTTACATATAATTGGTCTAATTCAAAGAACTGATCTAGTTTCCAAATTCTTTTTGTTTTAGTTATGGCGTCTTGATATTATTGATACTTTTTTTTTTTTTTTTTTTCACAAGGCTCTCTTTCATGCATTGTAATACTTGTTCCCTTTGAGAGGAACAAAATACATTAAAAAATTAATTTCTTACTTGACTTACATATACATGTATAACATTTTAGATATCGTAGCAAAGGATATCTGGGCTGTATCACTGGCAGATGACTACAGCTGTCATCCATAGAGAACCATCAGTACTTACATGGAGCATCTCACATCCAGCCAGTCTCCATTAGGGATTTTGACAGCCTAAGGAAGGCAAGTTAGGACATACAGTGTTTTGCTTATGTTTGCTTAAGTTTTGAGCCATGTATCCCTGGATTTTGCTGAAACATTGTCAGGGAAGCTATTAGTTTGGATGACATAATGATGATTTCATTTTATAAAACAAAGCAAGAAAAGAAAGTAAAAGGAATTGCTTTTGGGAAAAGATGATCCTGTTACTTAGAAGAAAAATGCACCTGATGTTAAATTAAGTGCCTGTCAAAATGAATGCAACAGAGTATGACAGCAACAAATTTAGACAATAACTTGAAAGTTATTTCTTGAAAGAACTTGAAAGAATTTCAGTGATATTTCTTCATTCAGTCTATGCATGTGATCTGTTAAGTCAAAGGCATGTAAGCAATTTTATGCTTACTTTATAATGATACTTTATAATGATATTATAATGAAACTTTATAATGATAGCTACCAGTAATGAAATATATGGCTCAGTTACTATGGACATGATAATAGCTGACATTTTATAATGTTGGCAGTTTCCCAAATAAGTGTGCCAAATGTAAAATGCCCATGTATGCAATCAGTTTGGAAAGAAAGTGCTTTCTTCCAAGGCTGCTTAGTTTCACTGGTGCTTACCAATAGGAGTAGTGCTCTTCTGTTAAGGAAATTGGTTTTGGATTTTGTCCAGGCAAATGGGGTGCATTGAGAATAGTGGGTGTAGAGAAGGAAATCCCCTGAATATCTGACTTCTAAGTTGTTGACCTGGTGTCAGAAGGAATAAATCCAGTGAGGGGCTGGAGACTCGTGCTGGAACACTGCAGGACCAGGTGGAGGTGCTTACTGCTTCTGGGCTGCTGGCACCTCCAGGGTAGGCTCACAGCATCGTTGATCCCTGACTTTGTTCAGTCAGGATTGGGGGGCTCTAGGCACCACCTTTCCAAGCATCAGCAAAATGTCATTATGATCCTTTTCTGGAATAGACTGATTCATGATGAGAATAACTTTTGGTCCCAGAAGAAAGTGAATAAAATTCCTTTAAAATTTGGGCTGCCAAAGAAGGAAGTACTAAAATATATATAAGCCATAAATATATTAAAGGTGCATGAGGTGCAGTGCTTAGTATGGTGTCTTCTGGGAAATAGGTTTCATTTTTCCATTTCTTTCAAGATTTGTTGTTCTGTTTTCACTGCCAGAAATTCAGATCTATGGAAACTGGAACCATTCAAGCATGAGTATGTGCTTTTCCCTGGGTGGCCATCTGAAGAAATAGTGAGCCTCCTCCCTTGATGATGACAAGTCAGATGGCCTTTTAAATATACCCCCAAATAATATTTTTCTTATTTTTTTATTTCATTACGGAATTTTTATAGTGAGCTTTTTTGGGTTACTGTGATGTAACAATTTTGAGTATAGGCAGCATAAGCATCGTGTCTTTTAACTTCAACTGCTAACTTGAAACCAAAAAATTGCCCTTTGACTAGAGGTCTTGGACTTTGTTCAGTCAGCCTTTGAAGAAACTGAGTTTTTTGTATAAATAAGGACCAGTCTTAACTGAATTTGAAGTTAAGACTCAGCATAACAAAGAATATTACAAGAAACTAGGGTGAATTTAAAAAAAAAAGTTTATTGCCAGTAGTGTTCTTGCAGATCAAAGGTATGCTAATATGGTCTAGGGTTACTGTAATATTTTCTAGCCTCTCTTTCCCTTGGTGCATGTTTGAAGCATGCATATCACTCACTTTTATAATAAAATAACTTGAAAAAGCCTCTGCTTTGTATTGGCCTCCTGAGGTAGAAAGTCAAAGAGATGTTAAGTCTCGTATTGCTTGCTCCAGCTTCATTATGTTTGATGAAAGAAATATCTTGGTCATATCTCATAATGTGCAGTACTTTCTCAATAGCTGGATTGCTGTAAGGAAGGACATTTATTACATGGAACATGAAATTGTATCCTAGTTCTTTGGCTGGTCTTCTTGGTATGATACATATAGGAGGTTGGCAACATATTAACAACTAGAGTACAAAATGATGGAAAGCTTTGGCAAATAGTTTTGTCTTTAGGGATGGATGAGTGGAATTTTACCATCTTCCTGGAAGATGTACTGTGCAGATTTTTAGTCTCTGTGCAGGAAGAGATACGTGTTTGTTCTAGATATAATTATAGGTCAGAGTGTAAATGTTAGGCTCTGTGAACTCCATGACTAAAACCAGACCTATCAATTATGTCAGTGGGAGGTTACTGCCAAGGTCAAAAGTAGATTAAAGGCCTGGCTAAGTCTGCATTCGTGCAGCTCTGCTGGTGCAGCAATCTGGATGTGCTACCCTAGCAAAGAACGTTCTCATAATGTGGATGAAACATATTCCAGATTGCCGTGAGTGAAAGATGCTCCCTTGAAAAAAAATGTCCATGTAACTGACTCTGCACTATGGCTTCTGCTTCTGCAAATAGTCATGTGTCATCTTTGTCCATGTTCATGTCAACAGGATTTACCAGCTCTGATTCATGATCACAGAGCCTTGCCTTCAGTAAATGAACTAAAAGCTAAATGAGCCCTTGCCTTGTGCCCTGGGGAAGGGCTGAGCATCCAGAAGAGTCTCTATGCCACATGGGGCAGGAATAGAAGCAGTTACTTGCCCAGATAATCCTAGCATTGAAATCCTCAGTCATCCAATTAAAATTGCAAAGGACATTTTGTTTGTTTTTGTTTTTGATTTTCCTTATTTTTGCTTTGGTAAGGAAGTAGAATAAGCAGCTCCTAGTAGAAATCTAATTTGCCCTAGAACCATTGGATGGAAAGTTTTTTGTCTTCCTCAAGGGTATAAGACAAAACTACTAGTTTAAAAAATAAAGGCATTTCTAGTGTGCACACTACAGTATAATTTCTCCATTTGCTTCATTCTTGCCATACGAGAGCCTGGGGTTTAAAACTAAGGGATTTTGAAGCCATTGAAAGTTGAAAGATCGAGAAATGATGAATGCAGAACCTTTGTTACTCAAAGAAGTAGAAAATATTGATCAAAACCTGCTCTGAGGCAAACCAATTAGGGACCCATTGACAGCAAAATGACCTGGTCATCCATCTTTCAAATGAAATGTAAAACTTAGGTCCACATCATTTGTAGCTGTTTTAAACACTTGAAGATTTTTATTGAAGTCTGATTGCTGTTACTTTTGGTTTCCTGACAAAACTCCAAACTGAGTAATTATTCTGCTTACTCCTTTCCTAAATTACAGCAACAGCTTCATTGGGCTACACACTATTGTTGCTGCATTTCTGTGGTGGGGTAAATGATCTTGGGACAAAGCATGTGTATCTTTAGCTAGTTTAAAAAGCTTTGAGACAAAAGCTGTATGCATAAATGCTATCATAGAAATAATTTTAGACCCAGAATGTGCAAACATTGAACTCTTGACAGGGGAAACTGTTGGCATTCAGTGATGCAGCTGGATGAAGGGCAGAGGCTGTTTGGGAACAGAGGGTGTCTGCTCATGGGCTGGGAAGCTGGTGGCCCTGGACTATCATGAAAAGGTACTTTCACTGAGAAGCACTGCAAATTTATGGAGCAAAATGGGAAGCAGAGGGAGACTGGAGGTTCCCTGGAAAAAGGAGGTTCAGTGCTTTGTGTATACTTGTTTCTGTATAGTGAGGCTGGCTACCAGGATGCAATTTGGGTGGAGTTTTTTGGTTTGTTTTTTGTTAGTTTGTTTTTTACAGAAGTACGGGAGATAGTTGAAAAATCTGATAAACTATTCCAGAAACTCTGTGCATGGCTTCTGAATGATGCTATAACTGCTTTTAGAAAGGTGCATGCTGAACCTGAAAGGAGAGGGAGAGACTGAAACAGTGTAAGATATGAGTAAGAGGCTTTTGCAGGCTTTGTCTTCCTACTGGGCTGTTTAGCTACAGCAGCATCATTGGTTTCCAGTGCTCAGATCATTTCATAGCACCTGCCTGGAGTGTTTTTAAGCTTAGATGCTCAGCTGCACATCTGTTTCTAAAAAAAAATGGAATAGTCTGAACACAAATAGCAAAATTAAAAATATTTAGTCATGTGAATCAGCTCTAATTGTGGGAGAGCCACATGGCAAGGAAGCACTCTTATCTAATCCAGTGGTTACAATGGCAGCAAGGAACAATTTTTAACCCAAAAGGCCTTGGCTTTCATTAACCTTTGTCTCTGTATTGCAAGTAGAAGCACTGTCTGATCTTTTCATAAAGCCTGAAAGCAAATTATGCTGTAGAACTGGAGAATTTTCTTTCTGTAGATAACTTGAGTTTAGCAAATACAAAGTAGAGCAGCACTCCCATTCTCCTAGGTGTAAGCAGTTTCTTCACTGGTTAGCAGATTTATTGTCAGGAAAAAACAGAAATTTACTTCCAGCACCAAAGCTAGCACTGAAATATATTTTTAAGTGCCTAGAAGTCAGATCAGTATGTAGAAAAGCTGAGAGCATATGGCCTTCTACAGAAAGCTGCTGAGGTCTTGACCCAGCAGTGCAGTCAGAGCAGGTTCCTGGGCAGCTGTGTGTGTGGCTGTGTCCTGGCTCTGCTGGGAAGTGGCACTGACTTGTTCAGGGCCCAACTGGGAGACTGGGCCAATGGTTATCAGCAGTGATGCTGTGGGGGTCTGAGCCTGTCCAGTTTTTTTCTGCCTCAGGGAATGGGGCTGCCATCTCCAAAGTGCAGCTAGGGGGTTGAGCATTAGCTTTTTGTCTGTGGATTTGTAAAACAGCACAAACCTGTGCTGAAGTGTAGTGCTCAGAGAACAAAACCAAACCCAACATATGTATGGATTTGAAAGTGTTACATGATTTGGAATATAGGAGCTATGTTTGCTGTGCTATATTCAGGTGTCCACGGGGAGCTTGAGTGTGATTATTCAGTATCTGTCAGCTCTTGTGTGACTGGTACCAGAACTCCAAATCCCTGTAGTTTTGCTTTGCTAACATTGAAGCATCTATACCAGAAGTGTTCTGTTCATTAGTTATAATTAGTAAGTGCACTTTATTTTTTCTCTTATGAAACTGTACTGAAACTAGTGTTCTTTACAAATAGGAAAGTACCAGTTCCCACCAAAATGTCAAAGTTTTTCATCAAGAGAAAGAACAATATTGTGATTTGTCTGTGGATATTGCCAGTCAAAGAGACTGCTGACAATTGTGGATGGTCTCCTAATCCCTACCAGACAAAAAAAAAAAAAAAAAATGAAATGGGTTCATTTTGCAACAGACTTTATTTGCTATGAATAATTTGATGAGCTTTATTTAATTGGCAGGCACAACAATAACCAATCATATCACATTTCTCACAGGCTCTGAATCATGTTGGAGCTCTTCTGCACTGTTAAATGGTTACTAGTTTGCCTCTTCCAACATCTGTTTTAGTTTATCTTGCCAAGTATCCTTTCATTGTTGTTATAACATGATGCTAAATGTTTAAAATTACAAACCAGCTCTAGGATGGTGCCTTAACAGCATTTAGCTCTCTCTCATTTTGGACTTGTTTACTTTGTTTATTATGTACAGAACTTTAAAAGAAAACACAGGAATCTATTAGTAGAAGAAAAGGGAAACAGTGAATACATCATTAACAATTTCAGCAGAATGAAAGGTTTGCATTTGGATTTCAGTAGAAAATAGACATCTAAATCAAGTAGGAAAATGAGCATTTTTTTGCCCAAACAGAAACAATCCACATGGAAATTTCCTTCCCCTCAATAATAGCCTAATTCACTGATGTTAAATTATACTGGAAAGCTTATTATACCCTAGGTAAAATGTACATGCCAGCAATTCTCTTTCTGATGTGTAATATATAATGGAGACTCAACTCTGCAATATTTGGGTGCCAGGGTGGCTCAGTTCTTCCTGTCTTAAAGGATCTGCCCTGGAAATTAAGAATATCTGTATATTCCTAATCCTCTCGCATGAACCAATCAATAACATTCTCATTCATAAACAACAAGGGATCTTATCCTGATTTTAAGACTTCATTTTAACCTCTCTGGAAAAAGCAGCTTAGTAAAACTTCAGTCCAAACAGAATTCAGATCACAATGTACTTCTTACTATATACAAAAAACATGTGCTTACCCAACTTCGCCTTATTTGATGGTGTGTTCCAGTTTGGCATAAACTTTATGCCAAATGTTAATGAAGTTTCCCTCCTTAGAACTAGTGATAGGTATCACAAGCAAACATTTCTCAATTTTATATGCTCTTTAACAGAAGGCACAACTCTGTCACATATTTGAATGGCTGGTTTTTCAAAATTGGCATGTTCTTCAAAATATTGCTAAACAAGATCATTATGTACCTCATTCTTGTGCCAAAATACACTATATAAATAAGTCACATGCATTTAGGCATCTGTGACAGGATCTCAGAATTGGCTTTTTTTAACTGTAAAATAACAAGCCTCTATTATGAGCTAAGTGCTGTTCTCTCTGTGGGACAAACATAATATTTGTCTACCCAAACTCAGCAGAACCACTTCTCTCAAATTATAGCAAACTATCAGAGACAGAAGAGAAAGAAAAAAAAAATTAAGCCCAGAGACTGGCCATTTTTAAATCAAAGGCTGTTCTGTCATTCCCATAAAAGAAACCAGTATTTTGCCTATAATGAGCAGTTACTTTGAAACCCGCTTTATGGATAAATGAAAGAATAAAGAACAGTGTGTGAGGAGATCAGATTTCCTGTTATGACCAAGGATGGATAAGCTGGTATGCAGATAAAAATGTACACAGTCTTCTACATGCAGAAAAACAGGTCCATGTAATAAGATACCAATTTTGAAAAATATAGAAATAAAAATGAAGCCCTAACATGGTATTTAATCAATGAGATACAGGGACAAATACAAAACCACTGCTCAAGGAAAGGTTTATGTGATATACAGAAGCAATTAGCAGGCTTCTTATTGTACCATTACTTGTGAGTGAAAGTATTTTGCAGGATTTATGAAGGAATACCTTGAAAAGGATGATTTTGTGGAAGCCAATCAACCTGGGTTTCAGACAGAAAGCTTCTACCTCATTAATTTTCTTGCTTTCTTAAAGGATACAGTGTCCCAGCTGTGGCTGGTATGGATGATACAGGGGATGTAATGCAGTGCGTATTGAGTGTGATTATTAGAAAATGGTGAATTTCCTTAAGGATTTGAGATACCTTTTGTTTACCGGATGGGAGTATCAATTTAAAAATAATAAATTGCTTACAAAACCAAAACTGAAGGTAAAAAAATTGCAGAATAGCTCAAATATGTCCTAGGAGATTTGCTTATTTAAGATTATAGCAGAGATAAATCAGTCAAGTACCTTACAAAGTTAATTCTCTCAAGTTTATTTAAGTACATACCAAATGTATTAAGAACATGTTCACAGTTAAAATGAGCTAGAGGATTTAAAGAATTCTGGCTGCTTTCATCTTGGAAAAAAAATGCTTGAACAGTCCCAGCAAGTTAGAGGAATGAACCCTGCAGAGAGTATGAGGGGAAAAGGGGCTTAGCTGAGAGTTCCTGATGAATGTAACTCCTAGCCTAGGGAAATAATATGAAAATGATGCTTGGCTACAACAAGCATTGCATTCCCAGGGGAATTTGCCTTTCAGTTTAGGAGAGGAAATCAATGGGCATTTAACCACAGTTCCAGAGATTTCACTCCAGCACACAGTGTTCACCTCTCCACACTGCAGGCTTTCCATATCCTTGTCCCTATCTCTTACAGTTTCCCTCCAGTTAGGAGCCCGATCACTGTATGCTTGGCAGAGCAAAGTGTACTGAGGTCTCAATCTGTGAAGCACTTTAGAGCCACAACTCTGTAGTGAAGAGACTATTCACAGCAGGTGAGAATATGAGGAGGGAGAAAAGGCAGAGAAAAAAAGAGACCGAACAGAAATGTTAACCTTCCATCCCTAGTTTGTGAGGTAAATGCAGAGCACTCTACTCAGCTCTGCCTCACGAGATTTCATGAAGAGGCAGGAAGCTCAGATTTACAGTGTAATTCGTATCCCTGGTTTTTACTCCTCCTCTACACTGCCCTCGTGTGGTCGCAGTTGCGACACAAAAAATGTACTGGAAGCGCAAAAAGTTACACTTGGAGATTTGGAGTAGGGTGAAGCCAGTCACATCAAATTTTGGGCTTGATTCAAGTGCTTAATTTTGGTGCTTAATTCAGTATATTTTAACCAATCCTATAGTTTTGGGCTAAAATATAAAAAAAGTTCTAATATGTTTATTTGATCAGAACAGCGATTCTTCAGTCTCTCAGCCCCTGTGATCTCCCCTGAGAGCAAGCTTTGTTGTGATCTAAATGCCAGTTTCTTGCCATATTTTAGCCTCTAGGTTTATCCCTTTGGCTTTCTGTTGTGAGGCTTGTGTGAAATGAGTTGGTGGTTCCAGTCCTGTCCATAGGAGATGGGTGTTAGATAATGGCATCCAGTATCTCCAAGCAAATGGCATGATTAGCACGATCAGGTATCTGAAACAGAGAGGTGAAGGTTTTGTGGGGGGATGGTACCACTTTCAGGTGTGACCCCTATGTCTGAGTTATCAGTTAATGATTTAAAAAATCTCCCTAACTAGAAAATGTGCTGAATATGTTTCAGTGATCTGTCAAAGAGTTTTGGTCTCCATCACCTGTGTCCTTTCACAGCTCTAAACTGGCTAGAAACATAAGGCTGAATCCATGGGCCTGGCAGGAGGCAACTGTTCATTGTAGCATTGCCCATCAGTCACTGCAGAGTGAGTTTGTGCTCACCCCCAGCAATGTCTGAGCAAGATCTGCCTGCAGCTGAGTGGAGCCAGCCAACAGTGGCTCTGTGCAGTGCTGCAGGCTCATTTCCTCTCTTAAAATACTGGCTTGCCTGACATTCAGAGTTACCTCTTCTTCTGCCTGCCCCATGCTCTTCACTGTACTGCACCTGACCACTGCTGAAGTCAGACCAGGCTTTCCAAGGATCAAGGGCTCACACTGTCTGTGTTATGTACAAATGTAACTCTAATAAAGTCAGCAGCAGTGCTCTGGTTTGCACTGAATTGTGTCCTATAAATATTTCTACATCAGTGGTTTGCTGGGCAGTTTTTTACTTTAACTGCTGCCTTAACTAATACTAAAATGCAGCATTGGAACAGGCACTTGGCCAGAGCTCTGGGTTCTCTTCCTGGCTTGGCCACAGTCACACTCCATCTGTTTTGCTGTCTGTCACATGGGAATAGTAATACTGAAGTTCCCTTGTAAAGTGCTTATATAGCTACAATGCACTATGCAAGAATTAACAGACTTTGGGAGCCAAATTTTGACCTTTCCATGCACTTGTGTGTCATCAAATTGCCATAAGCCTGTCTGAAGAAATAATTTAACCAGCAGGCTGTAGCAGAGCAAGATTTGCAAAAACTGCTCACATTAAATCTAACTGAAGGCTGTTGTCCCACCATAAAAAACAGAACAGGAGAAAACATTTAGACAACAGCAGGTCTTAGCAACCATTTCACACCAATCCCTCTTAGGAGAGGGGATGAACTGGTGGAGGTTCATTTGTGTGTGATTCCAAAGAATATTTCAACAGAAGCAACAGATAAAAGAAACAGGAGTTGTAAAACTGGGTATGATGAGGCTTCTCAGGCCACCTGAACTTGGCTAGCTCCTTGAATCCTTTTCTGCTTGTTAGTGAATGCCCCTTTCCTTCAGTTCAGGCACTTTTCTGTTTGGGTAAACACAAAGAACAGCAATGTACATTTGATCTAAGGGAGACAACAAAGAAAGCAGAAAGAACAAAAGTAACTCTTCTATGGGAAACCACAGTCTGATCTTTAAACAGGCTGGGGCAACTCTGAAATATCTCAGCTACAAGAGAGTAGATTGGATAAGCCCAGTTGGCCTCAGTGGAATGGCTGAATTTGGCCCATTATTTTACAACTGTGTTATTAAAACAGTTGATCTTCTGGCTGCAGAGAATAATATTAAAAAATATTTTTTAAAAAATTACATATGTTGGGATGTGCTCTGGGTAGTGTTGTAACAGGATAGAAAATCAGACTTAATCTTGTTTTATCCTACAGTGCTGACAGCATTTGTGTGGAAGCACTGGAGAAAAAAGCATCCTCCTCATTATTTGCAGTGCATTTTGCAGCATGCCAAGACATCTGGGCAAGGAGACTTGCAGAACCATAGCAGGGCTGGAAAACATTGCCTGAAATGATGTGTAAAGATGAATTAAAAATTATTTTCATGTTTTAGCTTGAAGAAGAAAGCTGTTTTGTTTGGTTGTGTTTTTTTTGTTTTTGTTTCTCAAGCAGAAAGATGAATTAGAAAGATTTTCATCTAGTAAGGAGGGTTCCATGTATCTCCAATTAATAGAAAAAAAATGCATCAAAATTTATGATGAATGTTGCATCTGTTTAGTCCTGTTCTCATTATACACACATTTGAAGTGGAACCAATGCCATTTATGAATAATTTAATTAAAATAGTGACAAGTATTATTTTTGTAGCATAAAAAATCTGTAAACATTAATTTAATGAGGCTGAAAATCATGAAATGCAATCTTAATTACTAGTAACTAGAATAATCAGCTGAACTGAGGCAGACAAGACAACTCTTTAGAAAGGAGTTTACAGCTGCTAGAGAGGAACTAACATCATAAGAGAGTTAGCATAGTCATTACTTTGAAATGCACAGTGTTTTGGAATAAACCATAAAAGCAATATAAGATCTCTTTATTCTGCATGTCTTTCAAATACAGCCCTTAGAATTTCTCCCAGTATTTTGTGTCTGTTTTCTGCCAGCCCCAGGGCTTGGCAATGAATCTGCATGCCAGCTCTCCTTCATAGTGGTGTCTGAGCTGTCATCAGGTGAAAGTACAGAGTAAATGATACCCCTGAATCAATGCAGGCATTTGTGTCATGTTATCCCTCTCCAATCTATTATAACTACCAAGGTCTGCTTAATAATGAGTAAAGATTCTTCCATCTTGCACTCTCCTAGGAGGAACTTCACTTGTCTGCCAGGAAGAAACCTCCTTCTGATTTCCCATCTGTCCTCTGCTTTTAGGTGAGGATTTTTTTTTTTTTATATCTTCTTCTCATATCAGGTTTTTACCTCACACCTTGATGTGTTTAAAAAATACAAGCCTACTCGTTGTACTGTCAGGATAAGCTAAGAAATTGTTAAAGCCTCCTTTTGTAAGATGGACTCACCTTTTTCCTGATTATTATTTCTAGTTTAATTCTAGCTCTCTTCAATCTTGGTACAAAAATTGTGCAAAGTTTTCTGTCTGGCTGTAGGGGAGAACACTTTTCAAACCAGGTCACCCTCTACAAGAGTGAACTTTAAGTCCAAAGTCAAATGCATCAGAAAGCTGAGAGTTGTCACCCAGTGGATGAAATACAGGGAGCTTTTAAACCATAAACCCTGTGCTTGACAGCATCTGTGCTGCTTACAGCAGGCCAAAATGACATCATCTGCTCTGCAAGTGGCACTGCTGCTTTTTCTCAGTGTATTCATTTCTCTGCTTTTCAGTCTCCGGTGCCTCGTGTCTGACTCATCCTATGAACTGAGCAAAAGAAGAAGGGGAACTGGCAGCTGAGGCTTCATGGTTTTGTCCAGAGTCACTCTCATCAACTGTGCTGCCCAAGCATTTCCCAGGTCTGTAATTCCATAAGTTGCAACAGAATTACAAAACAAGCAAAATTCTAATCCCAAGTTACCGAGATATGATAGACAAATGTAGGTAACGTTTACACTTTCTGAGCAAAGTATTTGATTTAACCTTCATTATTGTACTTTAAGAGCTCAAATTTTGGAATTTTGAATAATCATAATTACTAAATTTGGTAAAATATTATTCAGTATTACAATTTCTAACTTAAAACGCTTTAAAATAAGAATGAAACTAAGAATTTATATACTGATACGAATGAAACCCTATGGAGAAAATCTTCATAACGTGACATCTAGTGGCTGCACAACGCCATGACCCAAATTTCGAGAGAAGGCAGCTCCAGAGCAATGCTGTGCACAGCCTGTGGAGTTCAAGCCGGTACAGGTGCGGCAATAAAAGGAAATGCCACGTAACTTTGAGGGGAAAATACCTGACATTGGCTTTTGAAAAACTCTGCTGTTAGCTGGCACTTGTCTCTGAGAGGTTAGTGCATCCCTGGAACACAAGGCAGGTCATGTTCTAACATGAGAAATGGGTTCCGCTGCAGTCTGTGGAATCTTAAAATATAATTCAATGGAGAAGAGTTAATATCAACTCTGTGAACCTTAATTCATCTTGGCTGGAATTTCCTTATCTGCAAACAAGGGACCACGCAGGGAAAATATTTGTTTCAGGGTGGTTTCCCAGTAGTGCTTTATTAAGTAATTTCTTAGAAAATGTTTGCCATTTTCAGGTGGAAAATGCTTGTAAGGAGCTTGGTGTTGTCAGTTGTCTTAAAAAAGTTTTGTAACGACAGTTTATTGATCATGTACAGGAGATGGAGAAGCTGGTATGATGCTTAAACTAAAGGGAAAGTGAAGTCAAGTATTCTTAAAACAGTTAAATTTAAACTTTCTCAGAAGTGGTGCATTTGGAAGACTTTGGAGAGTCAATGTTCAAGTTGTTTTCTTAATTTTTGGTGTCATCAGCTCACTTACATGAAAGATGAACCAGCGGGAGAGACCAATTTATGAGCTCTCAAGGGTATTCCTAAGCTCTCATTCCCCACCATGCTGAAATGCACAGCACAACTGGTCAGGTACATTGCAGACAGGAGCTGTGAGTGCAGCACACACAAGCTTTCTGTACAGGAATTACAGGCAGTGAGGAACTAAGAGCCTTTTGCACAGGTTAACTGCTTTAGTCACTTCCCCAAAGACTCATGTGGCCTGTGCCACTGCTACTGTTAGCACCTGAAACAGCTGCTGTAAAGCCTGGATTGCTCCTGCTACAGTCACACCTCTTGTTGGCACTATGGAGGATCCCAGATGGAGCAGCTGCTGCTTACCTACCCTTCCTAAGCACCAGTGCTGCATCACTGCCTGTTTTTTATCAGCTGCTGGAAGACAGGAAAGGAGGTCTAGCAAATTAACCACAGTTTTAAAGTGTGCTGTCCTTTCTGTTTAATTCTTTCCCTTGCCCTAGAGTGAGGGCTGCTTTATGTGTGAAAAGCCATCCTGTTTCCTGTTAAAAAAAGAAAGAAATGAGAATTTTGAAATTGTTAAATATTTCCCGCGAGGCAAATCCAAACATAAAATGCCTCAATGATCACAATGATCACAATGATGTGATTGCTGTTGTGGAGAAATTAATTTTAGAGTTATTTTTTTCAAAAGAAGAGACATTTCATGTGACTTTTCAGGGCTTTATAACCAGCAGAGACTCACAAGCATTTCAGAGAGGTAATGTTTTCTGTGAAGTGCAGATCAGGGCTTGCTCAGTAAAGTGGAACAGGCCAAAGCCATGCTATGGTCTTGTCTCAATCCCTTTTTACGAAGTATTCTTTGAACACTTTTTCATGACATCAACAAGGTGATGTGCCTCTGAACACCTCTGATGAACACCTCTGAAATACAAGGCGTGTATTCCCAACCTGGTGAGCAGCCTTGTGTCTTTAAGACTCAGAAGAGCATCTCTGCAAGTTTCAGAGCTATACTCTGCCTTGCAAAATTTGAAAAAAGTAAGTACTGTGGTGATTTTATTTTTTAAATAAGTACCTGATGCTCTAGGTAATTTAGGTTCTGTGTAAGATGCTTTTTTTTTCTAATTAATAACGGACTGTGAGTTGTCCTAGCTGACTGTTGAGAAATTGGTTTATTGAAGTAAAATGGTTATGCAATTAAATTTGCAGACAGAAGAATTCATTTCAGTAGGCAGAATTTCAAATAATTTATTCAATAAAAGAAAAAATGTCAAGACAGAGGGTATAGTCATTCCTTGAAACTAGCCTCTCTTGGAAAGTTCTTTGCATCACCATTCAGCTGATAGATACTGTGTGAGAGGAAGGGTGTTATTTAGTAAGGTGCAGCTGAAGGCTCAGTTTTTGTGCCATTAGGAGTGTGCAATTTTATTGGAGTCCTGTGCAGGGAGCAAGCTCATAGGCATTACAGAACAAACAGGGAGAGCAAACAACATGTACCTTTGACTCTTCAAATACAGGCAGTCCTTGTTTTTGCAATAGGAGCTGGCCAGCTCTATATCACCTAGGGAGAAGTTAGTAGCACCCAGTTCTTCACAGATCTGCCACTGCCTGCACTGATAATCTGCAGCAGGCCACTCTATATCATATTTTCTTACTCCATCTCTGTAATTCAAATGGAAAACATTTCATAATGTTTCACAACTTAACATTGTTTGGGGGACCTCAGGTGTAGGTTAGATAGTTCACAGTCTGAGGTCTGAAAAAGCTGACAAGTGTCCTTTTAGGATGGATTTAGTTCATAATGTGTCTTAAACTAACCTTGCTGAGGGGAACAGTAAACTTATGAAGTCCCAGTTTCTGCTTCACCATTTGAATTGCAAGAGCAATTTGAGTGTATTTCACACTGAGGAGCAGTGAATAATTATGTCATCTGGGGTAGAATCCTGCCTTTATCTTTGTAGTAATTTTGTAGTGAGGGATGTCCAGCCTTTAGTGTCCAACACAGAGCAATTAAAATTATGTGCACAAATATTTCAACAGCTTGTGTAGCATCTGGAAAAGAATGTGTAGGAAGATTTGTTCCCTTGCACATGCTGAACACTTACTGGTCATCACCTTTTCTATATGAAATACTAAATAATGAAGTTTAAAGTATTAGAAGCTGCTAGGAGAAATCTGTGTTTATTTATTTGTCTCACATTTCATTATGCAATGAGGAAACACCTAAAATGGCAAGATGGAACTTAAAATTTATTCTTTAGTCTCACGTTAGATGTAAACTTGGACCTTGTGTGAATCCAAGGACATTCAGATATATTTTTAAAAATGTTTGTTGGCCAACTGCCTATAATTAGTAAAGGAACTGAATAACAGGTCAGTAGTAACGAAATCCTTATCAAATATTTGTGCTAACCAATTTTAAACCTCAGCAAGCATAAGAATCCTTTACTGGAACCCTTAACAATTATTTTCTACCATAGGAGTTAAATGTGAATGATGAAAATAAGTCACAGTGCATGTTTTAAATGTTGTAGGACCAGTACAATATGTATGTAGGTAATTTACTGAACAGAACAAAGTACAGTCCAAGGAATCTTACTTCTAAACTAAGTTTATGATGAAATATTTTCAGAACAGAATAGCTTCATGTGAATTCCTAGAAAGTTCTGAAAAGTTCAAAGAAAGTGTAGGAAATTTGTAGGTGACCTAATAACCAGATTTTCTTATCAATGACTGATGAATGCACCACAGAGCTTGACCTGGCTAAAGGTATTTAAAATACTGGCCATGCTGAATAATTACAAGATATTAATCTCTTGGGGTGTATTCCTTCTAGATAGTAAGTTCCCCATTGTCACTGGTTTCTCTGCTTTAAGGCACCAGACTTTTAACTCAGCCTTTCTTGCAAATAGGTCACTCCAGGAAATACATATTTTTCCCTGTAGTTGTTATTTATGTAAACCTTTGGACAGCATCCATTGATCCAAAGTGAGGTTATTTGGAAATATAGAGCAACAGCCATGAACACAGTCCCAGCAGAGCATTCTGAGTCTGATGCTGAACTTTTAATCTTTACCATTCTTCTAAGACATTCTTCTGCTTTCCACACTGTGAAATCTTCAGATGCCAAGTGAAGGCACAGTCTTTGATACTGAATCTTTTTTCTGAAGACTTTCTATGGAGGAAATCTTTGAAACAATGTAAACACTGTAAGTCAGGTTGATGTAAAGCTAAATCTATGCTCTTTGGGTAGATTCAGAGGTCTAAGGCCACAGATGCTGTTGTGATTCACACATCTGTGGCCTGTGGAATGTGATTCTCTGAATGAATGACAGCCCACAGTGCAGATCTCCTTCCTCTCCATGGTGTTTCTTTGACATTTTATAGTGATGTAAGCTGCTTCCAGGTTTTGTAATAGGACAGCTCTCTGTTGCATGGGACCATTCTCCCCACTGTAGATTTGCATGGCTTTGACAAAACATATCTCTTTTTGGCAGAAACACTTACTTGCAGCACAATGCAGCCCAGAAAACAGCACAGCAGCATCAGCAGTAAGAAACCATGGCTAGGGATACAGAGATTTTAGTTTAGCAACTATTACTTGGCTAAGTATTTTCCTCCTACATCGATTCAGTTTGGATGAAGTAGCTTATTCTACCCTGCAATGCTTTTGCCAGCCTAGGGATATTGATTTTAAGTTTAACAAATCACATGTTACCTGCCAGCAAAAGCACAAATGTATGTGCACTTTAAACACAAAGTTAACTGTCTCTGTGCTGACACTCTGGTAGTTAGCATTGTATTTTGATCAAGTGAAATTTAGGCTGAAAAACAGGCCACTGCAAGTGTTTTTTTGGGACTGAGCACCTCCATATGTACCACTCAGCTCTTTGAGTTGCTTGAGAATTCTCTGGGACAACCAAAATTGAAATCTGAAGTTCGTGTCTGTATCATAAAGTTTCATGGTGGTGACAGCAAGAGAGAGAGTTTGTTCTTTGTAGAGTGTGCCATAGCAGTTTACAGATGCAAGTTTTCAGGAAAAGATGATCTCAGAGAAATGAGATGTATTTGCAGAGAGGGGCTTTTACTCTGTGATAATGGTTTAGAAACCAGTGTAGGGCTGAGAAGTGCCACATGCTGGAGTAGGGTAATAAGAAGGTAACCCCCTTTATCAAGAATTATAAACAGTAGCAACAAGTAACAGGGTGTTTTTACTTTGTGAACACAAGTTTCCACAGGACAGCCCAGCCCCCACCCTGGAGCAAAATCAAGGTGCCAGGGGGTTGTTCCTGGGCTATTTAACTACAGATATGGGTGGCTAATTAGTCCCAGCTGAAGCCTTAGTAATATATCTGTGGAACTCCTGACACCTACACTAGGATCCTCAGCCAGGCATGAAAGAAATGCAATACTACCTTTGGAAAACTGCATCTTTTTAAGGTAACAAATCCTCCTCAGCTACTTCAGGACACAGGTCTGTGCATTCAGTCAGTCTTCAGCAATTCCACTTTTGGAGAATTTTTGCTCCAAGTCATATAGTCATCTCCCTCCCTCCCTCCCTCCCTCCCTTTGGGATACAGCTGCATCTTTTTTTCCTTTGGCAAGTTTGGCTGGTCAGCCAAAAAAACCCACAAAAAAACCAAAACCACAAAACAAAACAACAAAAAACCCCAGAACAATGGAGAAGAGCTCTTCTGCATTCACAAAGCAACTGGCAAGTCTGATGGGGGTATCTGCCTTGTGTTTCTCTGCGTTTATATGCTCTAACAGCTCTTTCAAAATGCTTAACAGCTTTTGAACTTATTTCATCATAAGCAATCATAATTTTGGGCATCCCTGTCTTTCTCCTAGATCTCATGGACTCTATCAGCCACATGATTCCTTTTGTAACTTGCCTTCTGCAATATGGGCAGCCCCAAGGTTGAGGAGATTTCTGTTTTCTTCTCAGATAAAAGGTATGCTTTCTAAAAAGTACTCAGTGCCTGGAATGCTTCATTCTTATTTAAAGACAGTCCCAGTTCTTGATAAGTTTTTTGTTTAATGTAAAATAGACAGTGTTTGGTGGCCTGGATTTTGGAGGAATTTGAGAATAAACTAAAGGCTATTTTTTTATAAACAAAATCCGAACTGTGAAAGGAAATAAAAAATTGTATTGCTTAAATTTCAACACAGAATTGAGTAAATTTTCTAATTTACTTATCTTTATCTGCATCTTTTGATTTTGTACCAGTAAAGACTTAAAAACTACAATTTAAATTGTAATCCTGAGAGTGATGGTTGTTTTTTTCTAGTTGGGGAAGATGAATATGATATTTGAAAGTGACCTGGAGGAGATCATATATAAGAGGGGTTAAGTAAACTTTGTCAAGATCTGCTGCAATATGTTTCACTGAGACTAAATACAAGGTGTCATGAGGTCTTCATGGACTAGCATTTATAGAAAGTATAAATTACTTTCAAATGAGAGCTATCTGCAGAGGGTTAGCTGTTATAAACAGAGGTAAACATTTTTAGTTTCCTTATATGGGTTGTTAAGAGAAGGAAGCAGGCACCTCCTTAAAATATTACACATTTTCAAAGACTTCTACTGAAGCACATTATTCTAATGGATTGTTCACTGCAGGCAGTACTGACTCTTATAATGAGATAAACAAGTTAAGTATTAACTATAAAATTTTAGTTGCTATATTTGTAAGTTGGAAATCCCAATTAGTATGTAAGTATATGTTGTAAGTCTATATCAAAGTAACCCAGTTTGAAAGGAATGATTGACTATCCATGAAATGTGTGAATCCCTCATAAAACAGTTTTATCCCAGGAAATATTGAGATAGAGAAAGTAGATGGACATTCTGTATGTGTTCATGGAGAACCTGATTCAACACTTTGCTAAAATGAGTGGGCTTGCTTTCAGTGGGAGTAAAGTCCAAAATTAATGGACTAATTCCTCTAGCAAATATGGACTTAACTGATCAGGACTGCACTTCCAAGCCATGATCCTCCAGTGTGCTCCAAATGGTCAGGGAGATTTTTCAGTAGCCTAAAAATTCTAATGTATATTTTGGGTTAGGAAATATGTGCATTCTGTTTGGGAAGACTCAAGTTTCAGAGCATTTTGTATGGGAACTTCAAGCCATGGATAAGTTTATTTTTAATAATTTACAGAATTTTGGAGTATGTTTTTATACTCTTACGCGTACTTCATGCTGTGAATAAGTTTGCTTTTGATCGCTGTTAATAAAGCCAAGTCAAATTTGTGAGAGCATTATTTGATTTGAGTTTTAAGTCTTTTTCTGAACATTATGGAAGACAAAAACCTTCTGGAATACAGATTAGGCTCATTAGGTTCTCATTGTGTCTTTGGTCTAAACATAATTTTCTATTAAGTAGGTAAGCCATGATCTTGCTATACTGTTTCTCATCGTGTGCTTAGGTGTATATAATTCTCTATTGGTAATTGGTACTGTGGAAAAGTTGCTCTGAGTAAAAGCCATTAGTTTATAAGAGAGAAATTAGAATGACAAGAAATCTGTGGTCCCACAGAATCAAATGCCATTTTGTAGAAACACTGAGCAATGTACAAAGACTATACATTAAATATAGCTTTCTGTATCAGTCTACAGAACTAAGCTGTCTTTTCTCATAGAATAACCAAACCTTTGGTAACATTTTGCTTTCACAGTGCTCCTAATATGACAAGGGTAGAGAACATACAGCCCAGGTGATCTCTCTTTACTGCCTGGTTTGCATAATTTGTCTTTTATATGGTCTCTGCAGGGTATTTTTTTGACTTTTTTAATCCAGTGATTTTGTTTGGACTAGATTTTCAGTGCCTGGGCTTCTGAATTTGCTTGTTGAAACACTTATATATAAACAATGGAAACAAGAAAATTTCAATACACTGACATCCTTTAAACTTTGTGTCCTCAATGATGTTGTGTTCATGTTTTCTCTGCTGCTTTAAACTTCTTCTATAAAGAAAAGACACAGCGTTTGCAAAAGGGGAAGAGTAAAATTAATAGGGGAAAAATTTAAAGTCTCATATGATGTGTATCTTTAATTTTGATATTTTCAGGGGCTGAAAAGTAAAATTTACTATGGTTAAAATACGTACATTTTGAAAAATTAAACTAGAAAATATTTTGTTTTATTCTACAGATTGCTAATAAATAAAAACCCCTATAATAATGTATAGAGATCCAGTTTCAATGCACAGTAGATCTCTCTAGTAGATCTCAAAATTTTGGCCTAGCTGGCATTTAAATAGTAATGCTTTCATATACTCAATTCATGCCCGCAGCCTGCTTCATACCTGCAAAGCATTATTACTGTTTTATATGTAAATCATTCTAAACGTGGGTACACAGAAGAACATCACTCAGGGTTCAAAGAAAAAATGCTTTTTCTCCAATACAAGCTTTGAGGAAGAGTTCTGTGTAGACTTCTGTAACTTCCTGGCTGCTAAATTCAGTGTCTTTGCAATTTATCTGTGACTACTCCAGATGGTGTGGCCTGCCATGTCACAGCTGTGGTTCATAATTTTCTTCACCCTTTCAACAGAGAGCATAATTCTGTGGTTTTCAGGACATGGAAGTAATTTTAAGGGGCATTTTTCCTGGTCAGATCTGTCATTTTTTTGTCCTTCAACACTGCAATGGGAAAAAGTAGTTATCCCTTACAAAAATCTTAGATACTGGCTAAGGAGTAAAACATTAGATCAGCACACTGCTGACATGAGAGATTCTGATGTGCTATTTCAATAATAAGCACTTGCTTTAGGGATTTCATTAAGGTTCCCAGGAGGGCAGAACAAGCAGTCAGCTTAACAACGAGCTCTGCAGCTGACTGGGGAGCACTTAACTCTTGTTGCTGTGTGGGGAAGGTGACACTTTTTTTCTTTATATTTCAGTACCACAAATAACCTAAAAATAGAACTGTAGCTGGAATGTGAGCTACTTAGCATGGATTAATGTGTTTATTAAAAACCTAAGGATTTTGGATAGCTTTGTGAGATACACATGACCTTTCCATGATACTCCCCAGAGATACTAGTCATACTGTCCCAAAGCAGCATAAATTAGTTCAGTCTCAGACGACATAACTAAGGGCACTTTGAGCCTGGTAATAGGATATGCTTGTAGTAGTCCTGCTCAAATAATCTTTCCAAGCATACCACAGTTGTCAAATATTTCAATTATTGGTGCAATTAGTGCAAATGATTGTATCTCTGGTTGTAACTAAATTTTGTGTTTTCATTCTTGAGTATAAAGAATTAGTTTCTTCTCTCAGTAAGCATATGCTAAAGGCTCATCTGTGTAACAAGGAACCCCTGTTCCTGAGTTCCAATCTCTCTGAAACTCTGGATGGATTATGGTCATCTCAGTTCTCTAGAAGTCTCTCCCATCCTAAAGAACAGCCATCACTCTCAGCATTAATTGCAAACTGTTATTAGCAGTCTCAACAGAGAGGTCAAGGACTGCACAAATGGTGTAGGCTGATGTATCTCACCTGCAATAAAGGGCTGTCTTTGGGGTCAAGGATTGTTGTGGGCTAGCACAGAGAAGACACATTATTTTAGCATCCCAAATGCAGTGGGACTTCATCATTGTGCTTAGCATCCTACAAACCTGTAAAAAAAGGCTGCACTTAGGCTTGAAAGTCTAATCATTGTCCTTTCCATCTGGCACAGAGGACCTGTGTGACCTTAGTGTGGCATCTCCTATTTGCATGACTGCTTGCTTTGTTTCATACTTGCACTGCTGCTGACTACAGAAGTCACCTCTGTAAGAAGAGTAGGATCAGTAGACTTTGCTCTTACAAATTAATTTTTAACAAGCTGTAAGCATTTGAAAAATATTCTCATTAAGACATTCGTATGAGTAAGCAGCTTAATAAAGTACAAACATAGTCCATGTATTTCAAGTCTAATAACAGACAGAATTTTTGGAATTGATGTGATCTTGCCATAATCCTCATATTTATTATATGTATTTTGCATCAAAATATGTTTCTGTAGCATTTATATCATGGTGTCACAATCTTAAAAAAGTAATGGTGATAGCCTCCTCTCCAAATAAAACTTTTAAAAACTGTCTTCATTAAAAAAAAAAAAAATCTACTGGTGAGTGTGGGGCTGATCACTAAATTTGAAGTGTTGTGGCTTTTGGTGTTCCAGGTTTTTTTGCAGTTTTGATGCTCTGAAAAAAAACAACAAAAAACCCAACCAAACAAAAAAAACCCCAAACCAACAGAGTCCTTTAAAATGCTGTCTTCTGCTGGGAACTGCTTTGCTTTTTGCTGGGACTTGCTGGGACAGCCTTTGCATTTCCTGTGTACCCTGTGATTCCATGGTAATCTGGCAGCAGGATTCAGGTCCCTTTTTACTGGTGTTTCTGATAGCTGCTCTTGAGTGTTAGCATCTTCAAAAACACGGGTTGTTTCTGTAGCCTGAAAACCGTGAACTCAGTGAGGATTACCCGTGTAATTCTCTCTGCACTGAAGCCAAACAGGCTTTCTTCCTCAGATGGCAGAATGGTTACATAGTAGAGGTTTTCTGCAGTGTATAACCATCAGCTGCCAATGTCTTCAACATCTGAGATGGAAACGAAGGTAAAACAATCCTGGTTTTGGTATTGAGCAGTGGTGTTGGAGAGTCCTTAATGCCTTTTGTGAGGGGCTGCAGCAGGATTCATAGGACTGGAAATTAATTAAGTTACTACTGTGCTTTCTCGGTCTCTGAGATTTGCAATTTTTCCCTTTGTTCAAATGCTCAAATTTTGCTCCCTTACTATGGAAAAGAACACCACTGCAGTTTAGTCCTTTTGTTCCCAAATACTATTTTTTTTCACAAGTTTCTTAAAAGGCATTGACAAAGCACCCAACTCTTTAATTTAGCAATTGTGGGAGCAGTTTTTGGGGTGTGAAATGAAAGCTTGATTTATAATAATCTAAAGCAGACTGCTCAGTCCCTAGGCAGGTCAGATGGGGATCATTTTAGTCTGTCTTCCTCTGCCATGGAAAGGATCTCACTGGGTCATCCAGCCTAAAAGATTGGTCATTGTTGATTGAAGATGTTGTAGTGTTCATATTCTGTATTTTATTTGCACCTTTTAAAGGACATTGTGGTCAGTAAATAGAGAAAAATGACATAAGTGTGTCATGTATAGGTTAACACTATATAAATTTCTTCAATCTTTACCTACTAGTTTCTCCTTTGAGACTGCCCTTAGAGTGTGCAGACACTAACACTCACAGTACAATAATGACCAGTGTCTTTTTAACAAGGTGTAAGTGCAAAATAGAATATAAGAATCCAAACTCCTAATTGATGTACACAGAATATTTTTTTTTTCCTGGATGATCTTGAGCAATTTTTTAATAGTGGTTAGATAAAGGAAGGCTTTAAAATTGTACATCTTTAAAACAAACAGTCTGTTATTCAGCAACAATTTTACTCACCAGAAAAAGAGCAGCTGTTACTGGAAGTTACAGTTAATTGTTGTATTTTCCAGCATAAGGTTGTTTGGTGGGAACAGTGGGCAAAAAATGCAAGCAACTGCCAAAAAAACAAGTGTGTGAGGTACAGCTTGTATTTGCTCTCATGAGAACTTTCTAAGATTCATAAGTTACTGAGAAAAGCATGTTGTGTTTAAATCTCTGGAGATGTACTGTATAGAGACAGAGCACTGCACACAATGTTGGCAGGAGAAAGAAAGGACAACAGAGTATCAGACTGATGGGAAGGTAAGGGCCATTAGGATGGATGGATGGAGGATACAGTGCCTGCTGCCATTTACATTGTTGTTTTGGTGGGAGGGGTCTGGCTTCCTGAGTAAATCTGTATCTCCTAATCTTCCCTCTTCATCCATAGAACAGGTTTTCACATTTCTTTGGGTTTTGTTTTTGTTGTTGTTTTTGTTTTGTTTGCTTTTTTTGTGTAGTGAAAGGAGCAAAGCATGTGTCTGTTACAAATCTGTGGAGTTGTAGGTAGATAAATTGTCCTGGGGCATTTTGAAAGCACTGTTGGTTAAATCTGATGCGAGACATGAACCGCTTAAAAGCAGTCTCTGAAAAGGGGCACAAGCAAACATCCCTCCTAGGTTCTGGCTGTCATTACACTGTGGGAAAGCTGTGGCACAAGGTGTCCCTAGGCAGGCTGCAGAGGAAGGGGAGAAGGTCTGGAGGCGATGGGCCTGGCTTTCTCCTTGCATGGGTGCCTCTTACCCATAAAATCTGCCACAGGGTCTGCTCTCTGGGAATGCAGCTTGTTAGTCAACGTATTCTTCCAGCACAAGGCTATAAAACATTTTAAGTCATAATAGGCAGCTATTTATTCAATATAATGTCCTTAGGTGCCAGAAACAAGATTTAAAAATAAAATTAAAAAAAAAAAAAGTACTGGAATGCATTTATGAGGGATTAGCTGTATTTATTGTGAACCACAACACATTCATCCAGATCCACAGACAAAACTACAGGGAAATACAGTTTCCACTGTACTCTGAGCTTGACTCTCTGAGCACTTATCCTTGTCTGTATTGCCCCCCATTGTGAATAATTCCACTGGCTTCTATGAAACAACATGCAGTAGCCAACCTTTAACCCAGTACTATTTGCAGGATCACTCTCCAAATTACTTCAATACCAAGTTTAGCTCTAAAGAACAAACACATGGTTTCCCCCCCCCCAAAAAAAAGAACAAACCCAGAATGTTATGCTCAATGCTCTGAAGATTTTTTTTTAACATTAAAATGATGAAACATGGTTACTATTAATTTATTAACCAGTGTCTTACTCTGGAAAAACTGTTTCTTGTTGCCAACTGTATTATATTAATTCAACACGAATGTGACTACTGAATATCAGTTGATATTAGAAAATTGCATACTTTATGCAAAGTAAAAATACCTTTTTGTTTTGCACAAAACAGGTCAGTAAAGTCAACAAAAGTTTATGGCATGAGGTTGTTATTATTGTTCCTATTATATTATGGAGCTACTGGTCTTGACTCTGTAATTAAGACTCAATTGAGTTTTGTCCCTGAAGCAGAAATTCATCTTATACTTAAAAATATAAATTACATAGACCCTGAGACAGGGCTAAATCACCTGAATTAAATTCTGGAGTTTGTGAAGTCAGTATGAATCATGGTCTTCAGAGAATTAACAAACATATTCAGTGATAGATTAAAGTTTAAAAATAAGTTTCTTAAGCAAATACAGCATTGATAACAACTTGTTAAGAACATATTTTAGATAGCACGGTAATATCATGCTAGTGTGTCACTGCTTACAACTTGCATGTTGATAACTTCAGAGAAGTATCATTTATACAGAATTTCAATGTGGAGAACTGGCATAAATAGGACAAGCAAGATTTTGTCTTGATTAGCAGGCAGAACCTGTTGTGGTCAGAAGGATTTTGAGAAAAGGTACAACTTCATATAGCCTAACACACAGCACGTGTGGGCTGGTCAGTCAGTAGATTGTATAAATAAGTTGTGCTTTTCTCATTCCTGACTTGTATTCTGCTTTTCTCCATATTTTCCATGGTGTATTAAGGGACACAGTATTGTGAGGCATATGAAACCTATGCAAAAATCTAGCACAATAAGTGATAAAAAATTTGTAACTTGTGGTTTATTGGCTGTTTTCATTTTCTGCACAGATATTTCATGTCAGATGTTGTCATCACTGGAAGAGCAATTGCCTCAGACCTGAGGGCAGCCCTCTGACTGCTTCTACCTCTGCAATCCCTCTCCAGACAGAGGTGACTGGCAGCCACCTGGAAGTGCTCCTGCCCTGTGTCACCAAGGGTGAGAAACAGCATTCATTGCAAAGGGAGCAAAGGAGGCTCAGGCTGTAATTGCTTTTACACAGCATCTTGCTTTATGTAGTGCAGTTTATCAATATACAGGACAGATGAACCAGCTTGGCTGTGGTGCCAGTCTAAGGACTGCAGTTAGGAATAATTTCCACATAGTACTCTTGTTTCTTCATGGGTGGAGCTATGTCACTTTCTAAGCCACAGCAGAGAAATGCTGTATCAAATTACTGTTTTGCACAGGGTTTATGTGGTCTCTGGGCAACCTGAGTTCATTGCTGTTCTGTAACTTTTCTTCAATTACATAATTAAAATTGGAGTTACACTCTCTGGGGTATACAGCATCATCTGCTTTACAGCTGCAGCAAGAAAAGCTTTGCCTGATCTGCTTGTTCTATCCTTTTGCTGCCATGAGTTTGGTGTGGCACACCAGGGAGTGTGACATGCAGTGACACAGCCCTGATCTGCCCAAATGCTGAGGCAGATTCTGATCCCAGTATTTTCCAAACCATTTTTGTGGATAACTTAGCAAAGTGCACAGGCTGTCACTGGCAACATGAAGGGTCCCTCCCTTCAGGAGTGAGGTCAGAAAATACTGTGGAATTCTAGGAAGCAGAATTGTAGGAACCCAAAGGGAAGAGCACCCTACAGTGAGCACATTGAATGAGTACCCTGTAGTTTTGTCATGGAAATAGCTCAGGAGTATTGCTGAGTAGGATATTCATGATCACCACCACCAACCACAATATATATATATAATGTATGTATATATACTATAAATGAACTTTGATTTAATCAGATACATTCAATTCACAATGATGAAGCAGAAATAATTTCATTTTTCAAGGCTGGATATTTAGGAAGTGGTGTGTGTGCAAGCACTTCTCTTTAGTGAAAGAGCTCTTCAGAGCTCTGGTGTGCAGTTGGCCCTCTTTGGGGAATTCAGACCTAGGACTAGGTCTGAGAGCAGTGTCTAATTTTTATTACTGCTGCTAAAATAAAAATTAAAGCAGATGGAATCCCACTATGCAGATTAACAGGTCTCTCTAAAGTTTATACAGACATAGGCTGTGTGCTGACCTCTTGCACAGGATAAACCTCTGTTGCTGGCCCATCTCCACAGGACATGATTTTTTCCAGAGAGCACAGCAGAAGAGGTTCAGATTAATATTATGTTAGGATTTTAATGTTGGGTAGCATGAAGGTAAAGCAAATATTTCAAAAATAACCTAACATTATTGCCATGAAGGACCTGTGCAGAAGTATAGCTTTGTCTCTTTGATCTTATAACACAAGTTTTTGCCTTTTGTGGTTGTATTCTGAGTTACTAAACTTCATCATTAAGGAGTTGATTCCTAGCTGCTCAATTAGTGGTTCCATGAAAATGTAAGTTAGTTGAAACTTCTTCAATTGACATCTAGGCAGTGCAGGTATTGTTATTGATTCTCAGGTGAGTCATTCTTAAGTAATGGCTATAAGAAGTGACCAGTGCTCTTACACATTAGCTCAGCACTGAACCAATTTACTACTTGTACATGCTGTTTCATAACAATATCTCATCTATTTTCAGTTTATTAGTCAATATGATTAAGACCATATGTTGTGAATTAACAGGTCAGTGCATCATCTCACTACGGTTTCATCTAGGAGAGAACTTGATCTGAAAGCCATATGAAAAGAAGAACAATTTACCATTCCCACCCCCAAGTGCCCAGTTTGGAATGTGATCAGCCTGACACTTCATGGAAAGAGGTCAGTCTTGAAATTGCCTTCTGTATAGATTATTCTGCTTTGACATGTGAATTTCTGCTTGAGGAACACAGTTTTTATAAAGTGGTCCAAAGAATCATTTGCATAAAAGCTACACAACAAAATGAGAGAGAAAATTCTACACTTCTTACTCCGTGTTGGTCAGCTCGTATTTATCACGCACATCATTTTCTTCACCTGAGTGAGTATCTGTGTGATGAATTTCAATAAAAACAATGTAGGTCATTGCTCCGAGTACACTTCCCAGCATAGGTGCAACTATAGGGACCCACCACCAATTATTTCCAGCCCTGTAAGAACAAAAAACAAACAAAAATACCAACCTGAACAAGAATTACCATAATATCTTAATCTAGTGAACACCCTTCATTATATTTGGCAGTGAACAAATATGGTGACATGACACTCGCTGTGCCGTAGACCTTTGTGTTTTGTCTCACATGCCTGTAAATGGATGATTCTCCTGTCCTGCCCGTGTTGTGACTGAATTGTTAAGTAACAAGCATGAGGCATGCTGGTCTATGTGCTGTACTTGCATCTTAAAAAATAAGGCCTCTTACTGCATGTCTGTTTTGGGGGCAGGGGATCATTTCTCTCTTGTGGAAAATGGGTTTCATTGACCTACAATGAAGTGAACTGGGACATATTTATTGCACAGCAATCGTGACTGATGCTGTTGCCAGATGCTCATGAATAGGTTTTCAGGAGTGATTCGTGCAAATGTATGTTGCAAAAATGGGTTGTCTCAGCTGCAAGGAGATGTGCATGTTCCGACCTGCAACAGTATAATACAGTGTTCCTCTTGACAAATATAATTGCTTTTGAGTTTATTTATCTTAAGGAATGTGATAAAAAACACAGTGAATGTAAAGTTTATACTCAACTAGAATGGTAAGAATTCTAATTTAATGATGTTGTGTCTTATGTCAGAGTTTAAATATGAGGCCTTTCAGTAAAAGGTAAATAAGCATTTAAAAGTTTTATACACCTAAAAATTAATCTTTTTTAGAATTGCTGTGTTCTGCAAGAAAGTCTGGCATGTTGGCTCCACTGAACAGTTTACACGCACTTTGCACACTTACTAGGATTTTATTTTAAATGTGTAGATTCATTAATATTTTTAAAGAAATGTGTCCACTCTTAGACAGTATACAACAATAAATATCAGCCTCTTTCTGCAGGAGGCTTGGGCTTGTAGAACTGACCTTCCTTTCCTGGAGGTCCACAGTCAGACGGTAAATTACTTGAATATTTGTTTCAGACTACAGACTTTTAACTGTGCTGGTGGTTGAAGGTGTTTTGATTTGATACATGCTGTATTAACTGAATATGCAAATCTACAGTGAAAACCCAGACACCTCAATTTCATGCGTATTGATTATGGACAAGTAACGTTTTTTTTTTCCACCCAGAAATACAAAGGAACAAATTAATCTGTGAGAGACTTTGCAAGAAGGTGCCAGGGGAATATTTAAACTGTAAGGATAGTTATTCAGCACTCAGTTCTACAGATTTAAGCAGAAATGAACTTGTGGTTATGTCACAACCCAGCAGACCAGAGCTGATCTCACAGTGCCCTATTGATGATAATAATATTCCTTGTTCAGAAATGCTTTGGTTGTGTATTTTTGCTTTTGGAATTATGTAGATCTTGTCCTGATGATATGAAAACCCTCCTGATACTGTTCTACTGAGGTTATAGATCTGTTTGTTGTTAAGTTGTGAATATCCGTTGAGCCTCTGAATTAACAAGCATGGGCTAAGGTTTTATTGAATTAAGCAGCACAACAAAATCTGTATCAAGTACTTGCATGTATTCTTTTGTGTGTGCCTGCATGCATACATGGCCATGTAATGAAGATGTTTCTTGGCAGGTTTCCCTCTGGGATTGTTCCATGGACTGACATGTGCCTCCATGGCTCCTGCACAACCTTCTCCAAATCATGGCCTGTATTTGCAGCAACTGCTGTCAAATAAGATGAAGGGTGTAAACTCTTTATAGAGGGCAATGCCAAAGCTCAAATGAGATGAGGACACAACTGGGTTAAAAAGTTCCATGACACTTAATGGCTCCTTCACTTGCCACAGGAACAAGAACTCTTTGCCAAGCACAGGTAGCTTCACCAAAGTAACCTGAGTTCTCTTATGCCCTACCTATGCCTAGCTTACAGGTAACTAATCAGATAACGTGGTAGCTTAATTTGCTGCCAAGTCAGCAGGAAAACCTCCAACTGTGCCTTTGTCATTGTCAGGTGTTTCTGCTGTTGAGCAGAGAAGGAGGGAGCCAGCAGAGATGGGCAGGAGGCATGGGCACAGGCCTGGCAAGCATGGTTAACTGCAAAAATTTCTAGGAAACTACAGAGTTTCCTCTACATGGTCTAGGAACTTTGGCCCATTTTATTCTTGCAAATACGTTTCTCCCGTAGCCAGCTGCTGCCGGACAGTTTGCTGTAAGAAGAGCCAGGATAACTCAGGCGTTCAGCAGCATGGAGGGTATCTGGCTTCTGTTCTACATTCCGGCAAAAACACAAAATATTTGCCATCCAAATCCCTGTGCAGACAGGAGGTGCATCTCCTGACGTTTTCCAAAATTCAGTTTAGTTTAGTCCGGGCCACTTGTCCCCGGGGCCGGTGGCCACGAGGTGTCAGCGTTACCGCGGCAGAGGAGCGCTGGCAGGCAGCACCGCCAGTCCCCCTCATTGCTGCCGCCACTGCCCCAGCAAAGGTGCAGAAGAACCTGCCATGAACCAAGGGTGAAATATGCTATGGCTACCTTCAAATCCTGCTCTGAAATTCAGTTCTTTAGAGGTGTTTCTCACTTTCTCGCTGCCACTTCATACTCTGTTACACTTGTCAAAATCCAGACTTTGGTGTTTGGATTTGAAGCTCTGGCTGTTTTCTCACTACAGGCAAAATGTCCCCAGAACTTTTCTTAAGCTTGTTACAGGATTAAGCATATGCTTAAGAAAGAGTCCTTGTTATCTCCATGGTTTTAGGACAAATCATGAGAAACATCTCACTTTAGAGACCTAATCTCTGGTGAAGGGGACAGCTGCCATCTCTGACACCTGCTCCCAACAGGTTGAAGAGCATTTTGCAGGAGCAGGCCTGACCACATCTAGTGTGTGTGAAATGGTGCTGGACAGTCACACCCTTTCCTGCTGCAGTGGGTCAGAACAGCTTCTAAGATGAGCCTTCAACCAAAACAAAGCCAGTTACTCTGGATAGGGAGACAACACCCTGCTGAGAACATGATAAAACCAGGATTTACGGGACCTGCAAGCACAAAGAAGGGTAGGGGGAATTTCCCGCCTCTGAATGGATTGTTTAAATGTGGAGAGCATTTGCTTAGGATCAGAGACTCTCATTCTTCTCTATCTGATCGCTTCCAAAGTGCAGCTTTCCTGGTGGTCCCTGGCTGCTCTGTAGTCAGGATGCAAACACTCACTGGCCTGCACAGAGGATGACTCCATCATTTAATGAGACCTTCCATTCTCACTCCAGCTACTGTTCAATGTCTCTTCAGTATTTCCTATTGCTCAGTTTGTGCAACACTGCTCTCAGGCTGCTGTGTAGGTGTTATGCTCAGGTGCCAGTTCTTGGGCATGTGTTTTACTAGAGAGCTTAAGCACCTGCCTCAAGGTTGTGAATTTCAGGTGAGCTGAGCCACCCAATGTTTAGCTGTAAACTACTGCTGCATAACATCAGTCTCTCATGCACATATAATGCCAGCAGAGCACCAGGCAGTTCAGGATCCCAGCTACAATCATTCAGATTTCTCCCATGGCCTATAACATCCAAGCAAAGCTCAAGTTCTTCCTAAGTCCCACCTGGGTCTGTGCTGTATACAGATAAGAACATATTCCTGTTGTATCATTCCCTTGAACTTGGTTATAGCTGTAGCCTTGTAACTGAAGGCAGGGAGGAAGGCTGCTTCCTCAGTTTATACATCACTGGGACTACTGTAATTTATTCTGCCAATGACCAGAAATCTCATATCTTTTTTTTATGGTCTCATTTTTAACATTCTTTGTATAGTCTTTACAATGAAGACTACAGATTAAAGTATGTGACACTCTAGTGTCATAATCAAAAACTACTTATAATTAAACAGGCATGAGGGAGGTGGATCCTAGGTGTGGGATGTCATTCTGTGTGCTGCTGTTGAAAATGAAAAGTACAGTCTAATAGTACAGGGGTAAGAATTGCTGGGGAGGAAAAGTTTGGAGAGAACAGGGCTGGAGAGCTGACCTCCTGTCAGTGGCTCACCAGAGCTGTGTTACATCTGAGCTTTGAATCTGCCCTATGGCATCACCGTATGCCTTTTTGTTCTATGCCATGCCTAGCCCTTTTGTAGAAAAAAAGCTTTGCTACTGTTCTCCTCTACCAAGGCATGTGATTTGTGTGGCTGGAAGTCATAATAAATACATTATTTGTTCTTGGTGAAGTAGCTAAAATGAAATCTCTATTAACCAGAGCTCTCTAGTGGTCTAGAGTACTTCTGGGGATTCCTACTTGTAAATAACTGGAAAAACAAACTATACAAAAATAAACCAAAGGATCTACCTCCTGATGACAGATTACTCTTACTTAGATATGTCAGGGTGCCTCTAACACTGGATATGTGTAAGCTGTGGATTTGATATGCAATTAATTAGCTGTGTATTTGGCCAGCAAAGACGGTGTGTGTGCGTGCATACACACATGCACAGGGATTTGGGAATGTGCTCTGAAATGTGGGAAAATGAAGGGAGCTTTCTTTCATTCACTCCTTCACTCCCAGGCAGGAAGTCAGGCTTTTAGGTAGTTGTATATTTCTGCAACAACTCAGTAGTAATAATAGGCTAAATCAATCTGATATGTCTGTGTTTTTCACAGCACCCAATAAATATTCCCACCTAACTCTCTCACAGTTTTATATTTTTCCCTGAAACTGCAAGAAAAGAGAAGAAAGCACTCTTACATTATCAGTGACCTCTAAGAATCTCTAATATTTTGGGAAGGATTTGCTTGAAACTATGATTGATATTAGAGATAATGCATGTTTGATTTGCCCTAGGAGCAGGAAATCCTTTTTAAAGCCCAGTTTCTAGAAGATGTCTGGCTTAAAGTGCATGAATAGCTTCTTCTGGTATGCAAAGAATTACCTATATGTATATAAAGTATAACTTGGCACCATGTTGAATCAGGGTTTTTCCTAAGAAGCAATTTTAACCAGGAGCATTACAGCTGATATCCAGGAATACTTACGTGAAGACTTCCATCCCCCATCCTGCGATGGCTGTGAAGAGCCTTGGGCCTAGATCCCTGGCTGGGTTCATGGCACAGCCACTGTTCATTCCCAAGGAGCAAGTAAGAACAATTATAAGAAGTCCTACTGCAATTGGCTCCAGGCCCTTTGGTACACTGTTGTTTTTGGTGTCGAAAATAGCAAATATAGCCAGAAGAAGAACAGCTGTTGACATCACCTGGCCAATGCAAAGAAAAGAATATTGAATAATGACATGCAGATTCCTTCCAGTAATGAAAAAAAGGGGGCATAGCAGCTGTGGATTGCAGGGGCTTAGAGGAGGTATTTAGTTGTATCCCACTCCACAGAGCAGCACAATTTGGCACCCAGTGCCTCTCTGCTTCACAGTAATAAGCTTTGATACCTGTGCTGAGGGCCCTTGGAAGAAAAAAATCTGCAACAACACAGTGTGGAAAGAATAGAGGTTTTAAAAGGCATCTCCTGTGTGAGGTTTAATTCTTTGTTTCCACTTTTTTTCCTATCTATTTAACAGTTCCATTTACTTGATTTTTGGCAGTTTTGATGTGCCCATACAATCAGTTACATTGATAATAAAGTGTGTACTGTGACTGTAGCTGACACTGATAAACTAGGCTAAATATGCACCTTTTTATCAAGGTGTTGCATAATGTAAGAAGAAAAGTGAAGTTTAGTAAGTCAAAATTGAGGAGCTAAAAATTAGGAATTACCTAGATTAAGGTTCCACAACTAACTGTAACATGAACTCTGTATTGGATATGCTAATTGAGCTGTTGAAGAAAATTTTCTTGGAAGTGCTGCTGTGCTTAAATCAAATGCTTTGTAAACATTGATTTTGCTAATAATTAACCTAGGAAAAAATAGATAAAAGATTCAGCAATGTGTTCATTTTCTATATTGATTTCAAAATGTTTAAATTTGAGGGGTGGTTAAAAATTATTTTTATTTATTAAATGTTGTTTTAAAATATCCTTGGGCAAAAAGATCTTATGGAAAAGTCTGTTGACTGACCCAAAGCAAAAATCAGAATTGTCTGTCTTTTAAAATTTCAGTACAGTGTTTGGATTTTATTGAAGCCAGATTTCATGGTCTTTAAGTTCTTTACATAAGGAATTCCTGTACTCCAGCAATCCCTAATTTTTCATAGCTTACATACACAGAATACTTATTTCAGGTATGTCTGAAGAAGACAAGTAAATTTATTCAAAGTAGGTAGAAGATCTGAAACTTTGTTTTCACTGTTGGATAAGTGAGGATTAGAGGATACAGACTGGAAATCAAGTGAAGATTTTTTTTCAGATTCAGTCATTTAAGAAATAACAAGTATTGCAAATATGTTTGCAAAGAGAAAGAGAAGATGTTTCTGATAGCAGAAAACTCAGTTGTTCAAGGTGTGTTAATCTGACTGTTTAGGCATTACTTGGGGAAGAAGAGGTCCACAAAATGGACTGCATTTTGATGTAAATGGACATAGCTCTGCTAAAGTTTATGGAGAAACATGGATTTATGCTGGGAAAAATCTCTTCTGTATATTACATTAAAGCCATGTAGAGTACAACAATTAGTATGATGCGTGTGGAAAGAACAACTTGAAATTATTATTATTGTGAAATATGACTTGAATGTAACTCCTACATACAGCATTGCATGCTCTTTGCTGTTGTATGCAGTGAAGTATGGCCGTGGTGAGATGCCTGTCAGATATCTCTGTATTTTTTATGGTTTGGTTTTACAGTTATCAGTATGTTTAACTTGTAGAATCAAGACAGCAATTGCACTTACCTGATCTACAAATCCATTCATGAGGGACAGATATGGAGCTGGATATGTTGCAAAGATTTGTGCTGTGGCATTAGGTCCTGTGACTTCAAGTGTTCCATTGCTGTACTCCATAAAAGCATCTATAGAAAACAACCATTACCTGGTTGCACTTCTCCATAAGCAGTAGGTTTTCTAGGGCTAGAATATTATGGGATGGTTCTGTGCACTTCACATTGTCAACTGAAACTGAGTTTGTTTTTGCTTTGTGATTTTTTTTTTTTTTCTGGGAACATACTAAACAGATTTGAGAAAATGTGCTGCTCATACTTTACTGTCTCATCTCTCCTCCTGTGCCTTGAAGTATTGTACAGCTTTCAAAATGGGACTGTTTTTTCCCTTTCTTCGTTGCTCCAGACTCAGTGCCAGGGAGCATTTCCTGATTCTGAACACAGTTGCATTATTCTGGAAGAGATGTTATATTTGGCACAGAGCCCACAAAAATTCCTAGCATCCTGATGGTACTTTTGTGGATTCCCAGCCACCAGGAAATACTACTATTCCATCTGACAGTCATGCAGTAACTTCTGGGAATAAACTCTCCCTAGAGACCCACTCCTCTAAAGTAGTTTGAATTTTTCACTCTGTGTGGGCTTTACACCCAACTGTTATGCTAGTCATACAAGTTAGGATGGGAGGGGCTAGCCCCAAAACTTCAGTTCTTAGTATATTGAAGTTAGTATATTTTTATATGTATTGTAAAGAGTTGTGTATATTTCAAAAGTGTATTTATGTTAGTATGTTTAAAATGTATTTTAAATAGTATAATAAGAATTCTTTGTTGGAATAATTTGCTGCCATGGCTACGTTACAAACAGGACTAGATGAAGCCCTCAAAAATCCACCTTGGCAGGAATAACAGATTCTGTGCCTTAATTTCACTAGTGGATCCAGTGATGAGGTGATATTTATGAGTAAAGAAACAGCTCCCAGTCTCCCATGGAAGTGATGGTGAGGATAGTTAGCTTTTCCTGAAACTGACAGACAAATTTTCTCAGTGAGTACAGGACACTCCTGCAAGTTGCACAAAGGAAAAAGTACAGAAGAGGAGGGCAAAGTACTTCATTGGAGATAGGATGATGAGACACTCCTGAATAAGGAAGTCTCCAACCTCAGCCATACTTCCCAGTCTTGGCTCCCTATCCTACTGCTACCCTTTTGCAGAGCACAGTGAATCCACCCCTAACCCCATGTGCATGTTGATGTGCTGCTGCATCCTGGCCACAGCCCAATATCCTGGCTGGCTGATTTGAGGGGAACTTAGATTCAGATCAAAATCCTGCTCTGGAATCCCACAGTTCCAAATTCTAACGCTAATCTTGAACCAAACACAAACCCCACCCCCCAAACCTCAACCAAAAAACCCCACCAAACCCAAACCGGTTACAAGAGTTCCTAAAGATTTTTCTGTTCATGATTCCCACTGGTGTTGAGCACGCAGCTGATACACGATAGGCTTTTCCGTTTTCCATGTTCTCTTGTACCTAGACCCAGTGTTATCTGCAGACATAAAGCTCATAAGAGAGGCTTTGGAGGAGGTGGGCTGGAACAGTAGAAGCAGAGTTTTGGAGTAGGTTCTTGAAGTAACTGACCTGACTGAGTGGATTCATCCAATCAGGGAGTCTGTTGCTAAGTTTTGTTTTGTTTTGTTTTTCTCTTTGTGGCACACTGTGTAAAAGAAACATGCCTCAAGCATGCGGGCAATTTTAATTTTTTTTTTTCTCTTTTTCCATTCTAATGTGTGACCCCTTTATCACTCTGCCTGGAGTTCATTGCCTTGGAGAGCTACCTCTCTAGGGTGGTCTGAAGTTCAGTCAGGAGGGACTTGATCTCATATCCTGTAACCTCAATGAACAACGTTGGTGATACTTGCCTACGGGCACTTGGATCAGGACTTTAATGTTTCTCATTTGCTTGGAAGATGGATGGCCCTATATCCTGGCTATTAAGTAATTTAAAATCCTTACTGAGAAATACGTGATCTCAGAGTATCTGATTTCCCATGAATAATTTTTCTAAATTTCAGGACACTTCCTGGAGCATTAATGTTTCAGAAAAGTTGTAGGATAACCTGGAATGCTTGAGTCTTTTTTTTCCCTTCACACCCTTTATGCTTCTTGCTTTTTCCTTTCTGCCATTAGCCCTGTGTGAACTGAGTCCTCTGCCTGCTTGGCATTCGTTGGAAAATTGGGGCCTTAGAGACTGCCTGACCTCTAGTTTGTTCTGTGAGCATGTCTAAGGTGTACTCACCATAATAAATCCCAAAGACAGCTGCTGCTCCAACAAATGCTCCCAGGAGTTGTGCTAATATGTAAATTGGTAATTTGGTCCATTTTAATCTGCCAGTCGTGCACATGGCTAATGAAACGGCTGGGTTTATGTGACCACCTGAAAAATAAATCACAAAATAAGTCATATGGATTACTCAGATACATGAGAATGGGTGAAGGATTTGAAAAATTGTGGGCACTTTTGAGCATGAGGCTAGTACATGATTTTCTAGATGTTATTTTGCAATTAAATCCTGACTGCAATTAAACTGAAACAAGTTGTATGAAATTGGGGGATGGAGAAGGAAGCCAGTACCCACCAGTATCCACCAGTATCCTGCTTCCTCTTTATGTTTGCAAATGGTGCTATTTATACTACTGTACTTCAGTACATAATCTGTAGATAGGTTTTTTAGAAGAATTCTAAATTTTCCCTATTGGTTTTTATGTGAGGGTCCATCATTCTGTACATATTCTCTCAAGGGCTTTTTTTTGTTGTTTTGTTTTTAAGGGAGGACTGGGGCAGCAGAACATTTATTCAGTTCAGCAAGCATGTAGTAAGATTAAGAACTACTGCTGGCTTGATCACATATCTTGAGGCAGATCTGGAGTATCCTCGATTTAAGTCAAGTTTATGTCCCTGTCTTCAACCTGAGGCTACTTAGGAACTCAGTTTTCATTAGGATAAAATAAAATACTGTTAGGGCTGTCCAGCATCATGCTGACTGCTGGTGAGCTATGCCCAGATGGGATCTGGGGACAGAAGTGCATAATTCTTCATCACACGCTGTCACCAAGCTCTTATACCCTCCAGAAAGGTCCATGATAAGGAAACTGATAAGATAGCTGTGCTGAAATAGAGAATTCTATTTCCTGTGGAATTTCCTTCCTTCGTCTTTAAAAGCAGCTACACCTACATTTACACATGGAAAAGATTTCAGAACATTGAAATTCTTTGTGACAATTTTAGTTTCTAAAACATGTTTATTATTATGTCCCATGCTAATCACTTCCCTCCCCATCTTTTATCAACATGGAAAAAAAGTGTTGAAAGCTTTTGGAAAACTTCATTTTTTACAGATAGTTGATACTTCAGAAATTCAAATTGCCAAATATAGATGAATCAGTGCTTCACAGTAAAATTACAGTAAAGCCCAAGTTTTTCAAGGACATAACAGATCCATTGCTTACTTTCCATGTAAAGTCTCTTTTCAGCCTGTATGATTATCATAAAAAATGGCCTTTGTCTTAATAAAATAACTAAGGGAGCCTGACCTTTGTCTGTCAAAGGCCTGTGGTAGGGAGAGGGCCTCTATGTACAGTTTTTGTGTTTGCTTGCACTTCAGGTCAGCAAGTCATTATCTTGTGAAATCCAGGCACCTTTGATACAAAATGAACTGACAAACACAGATAACAAACTGGATAAAACCTTCTTTGTGTCACTTCCAAAACTCTGACCTAGTAGCATCAGTCTTGAATTAATTCTGAATTCCTTGCTGTGTTTCAAATTCTTCAGTGTGGAGCAAATAGATGGATGGCACCTTATTTAACAGCCCTTCATGTGAATTTTGATAAATTGTTGTCTTGTCTTTTGTTCTTTACTCTGGCTGGTATGAATCATTTTCCCCTCTTTCAACACCTGATATTGTTCCCCACCTGTATATAATACATGGTGATTGTGATGGTCAGGACAAGTCATAATATTATTAGAGATGTCTGATTAACATTAAATCTGGAAAGGAACAGTCTAGGTGAAGGCTCTGATGCTGACACGGGAGTTAAAAGATTCTTGGATCCTGTGCCACTGGTAGTTTCCTGGTTAGAAAAACCAGGAGCCTACTGTGGACAGTGTGTTCCACATTCTTTTGTAGTTGCATTGAACCCACTCATGAATTTTTTTTTTTAATGCTAAGTTGGAAAAAATGATGGCAAATTATCTAGTCATATTAGATGGAGGAAAATCAAAAAGAGGAATTTTCCTAGATAAAAGAGCTCCAATTCACCAGGTTATATCTTTTATGTTACCATGAATTAAAATCTCATAAAGAACTGGTAAAAAATATTTTAGCAGTACTTGAACGTGAGACCTAATGGCCAAAAAGCCATGGAATTTCCTAAGAAATTCTGTAGAGGCACTGATATTCTAAAGTGTCCCCTAATAATCAGATGTTGGATAGTCACAGCATATTGAAATACCTATTTCTATTCTTTCACAGAAAAAATGCACCACATGCAGAATCCCTTGTCATGGGAAAAACACAGAAAGCACCATCCTGCAACATCTGCAACTGCTCTGCCCTGCTGGGATTGAACTCTCATCAGAAGGGCAAAACCAAGAGCTGAAGTTAAAGTTGTTCAGATAATGCTCACTGCTGCCTTAACTTTGTGTGGATCTAGGGAACCGTTCTGCCCTGTTTCAATGCTGGAACAAGACTCTCTGTGTTGCAGTGCCTTGAGAACTTCCTGATGTGAACTTAGAAACCTCCTCATGCATGGTATCTCAGTAAAAGAATTTTTAAATGAGAAAAGAAATGGCAATGGTGCTTTCTCGTATGGCAACTGTTTATAATGGCCTAATTATACCTAGAGATATCTGCCCAGACCAACTTTACCTTCTTTATGAAAGGTAAGAAATTCCTCTATGAAACCTGTAGTACAAGGGCACCATCTGCTTTACAAGGGCAACTAAGCATCACATACAACACAGAGTATTATACATTATAGTACACAGCATTACGTATTACTACAACCCATCATTTCCTATTTTAAAGGGAGAATTTAAATGTTAAAAACCAGTTACGCTAATGTTCCTGATATTAATTTGGCCCAACTGGTGAAGACAGGAGTCACAGCACCACCCAGTGTGGCACATGTAGACATGTAGATAGCCCAGCTACAAAGAAGAGATGCCTGATGAGTATCTATTGAGGAAATGTTCTAGCAGAAACAGAGGCACTGACTGTATCACAGAGTGGATCTCTAGTACTGAATCTTTCTGCTCTTTCTGCTCTCTATAATTTGCTGCTTCTATGAATAAGCAAACAGGCAAGAGCAGACTTGCTACTGCTTGTTATAGGACATGGGGAGAGAAATTATAAGGTGAACCTGCTCAGTGTAGCCATTGTTAGGTCAACATGCCTTCTACCTAGCTGGCAACTCTTTGAGCTGGCAACTGCTGGATTCTGTAAGCTTCCACAGTTATTTCCTCAAACACAGTGACTACATGGGTCATCTTTATTGACTGGCAGAATTTTACAAAGCAAGAGCAAGCAGATTTTTGCCCAGACTATTTTCCACAAAGGCCAGAGGTCTGCCAAGGCTTGCACAATCTAGTTCAGATCAGAGTTTGTTTGAAGAATTTGTCAAATGTAAAGAATACAAAGGAAGAATTAACACAAAAGATGTGCTAGTGAAACTGTGATGTAGACTCTGCTGTACTGGTGCATGTTATTGCTAGATACATAGTTGTTGATATTATGTAATGGAAGGAATTTAACAAGGTAAGCTTAAAACCATGGCAATAAATGATATATAAGAAAAAAAAGTCTCTTACCAGAAACCCCCCCAGTCACATACACTGCTACAGTGACAGCCATTGCAAATCCAACTGATACTGTCATGGGCCCACCATGTGTTCCTCGGCTAAGGACAGCCTGTGCCACACACCCACATCCAAGTGCCTGTATTTTAAAAGAGAAATGTCAAACACTGATCATGTCTGCCAAATGTTATTGCTTAGTTTGCAGCTCCTGCTGCTGTCCAGGTATAGCTGGAAATGCTGTTAAATATTGAAAAAAATGTTAGAATTTGAGATTAGTGGTATGGTGTGCCATTGGTACCTTTGCTGCAATGAACATTGGCTCTTTATTTTCCCCTGCTCTGTGACCAGGAAGAATGTCTGCTGTAAGGACTGGTCTCTCCCCAGAAAACAATTTTCAAGTGCAATTGTGGAATACAGATCAGCCCAAACAAGATCACACAGGCTCTACAACAAATCTCCACACCTGAAAGTGAAGAGGGAATTAATTCTGTTTGGTAAGTTTTCATTTCCAGATTGTTGTTCTAAGCAATGAAAAAATTACTATGAAAGTTATGAAAGTTAGTTCAAAAAGCTCTTAATGTTTAATGCTGAAATTCTGGAATGAGACAACTCTTGAGACAAGAGTGTGTTACAGTTATGCTGCATTCATATCATAAGTTGCTCTATTAAAATATGTACTGTTAGACCTTAGTATAGTTTATTTTAAACAGATACAAGAAATGAGAAAGCACAGGTAGGATGATTCTGAACTGTGCAAGAAGAATCAAGACTCAGGGCAATAAACATGAAAGTCTGAGAGTTATGGACCCAGGCAAAGAAAAGAGATACCAGGGCAAATCCTGGTGAGATAAAGCAAATACTGTTTGTGTTTTTATTGTTCAAACAGATGTTAAAATATGTGATTACTTACACTCCTGAAGTGTTAATTCTCCTTTTGCCATGTTCCACTATGTTTCTGCAAAAACTGAGTGCACAGTATGTCTGTGGAAAAGGAGATGAGCTCTGGCTGTGGGGCACAACTGCTTAGCTTCAAGCATAAGTTTAGGTCCTATTAAAGCTGGTAGGAAAAATTTTCAAAGGTGCAAGAGGCCTTTAATTTCAGATAGGCTGTCTGATTCATTTGTACTAGAAATCAATTTGTGTCTTTGAAAATCTTCTTTTGAAATATATACCTAAGAGCTTTGCTGAATAAGGACCTAATACTTTATGGAATATATCAAATGATATCTACAGTCTGAAGTCTTTTCTTCTCTGCAAGTGTAAGTGATCTGAATTGTACCATTTCTGTGATGTGACTATATTTATCTTGAACAACCTTAATTACTTTGCTACTAAATTGGATATATTCCTCCTCTGATGATACATGGGATTCTTTTTTTCTTCCTGTAAAATAATTCCATCTTAAGCAGTGCAGTTGCCTTTGTTAATCTCCTTCCTTTGCTTCAGTGTTCTGCCATTACTACCTGTCACCAAAGACTGTACTACAAATATTCTTCCAAACTATGCATATTTGAATACATAAAGTATAGTTATTTTATACATAGTTTCAGTTGCAAGGCAGTTGTGTTCAGAAACTGCCATTTAATGGGAAAATCTCAGATTGTACCAAAAAGTGATTGCGGTTTAACGAGCAAGTCCTGATAGAACAGAAGCAATTTAAGCAGGAAAAATCATACTTTTATTTCCATTATTTCCCCAAGGGTTTCAACTAATACCAAAATGTGGCAGAAAAGCAGTCAGTAAAATTATGCTCTTAACCAGCTTTGCAATGCAGATGGAGTTTCTGTTGTAAAAGTGCCCTGAGACTGTGTCATGTAACCAGGTGCAGTTCTTGCCTTGAGGTTACAATCATGCAAGCAAACAAAACACTGTCTGGTGCCAAAATGTTACAGCTGTCAGGTTACGTAAGAGTAGGGTCGTGTTAGATAGCAGCAGTTTATTGGCCTGTATAATTGAAGTTACAAGACATATTCCAAGATGTAATCAACTGCTGTGCAATGGATGACATATGCTTACGTTAGGCGTTCTCTCATTGCTATTAGTGATGTATACCTGGCAATTCAAAGGGTAAGCACAAATGCACACACAGATATAAACCCCAAACAAAATATATTTTAGTTGTTGGCAGCTGAAACAACATGTTTTTTAAAATCTTCACGAGTCAATTCTACTATTATGTGTTTACCTGTTTAATTAATATGGAAAGAATGGTAATGCTGAAATATATTAAGTTTAAGATCAGGGCACGAGTGGAGTTAGCATGCTTTAGCCTTCATTTTCCCAGCTTCTCAAAAGGGAGTATTTCAGAACTTCACCAAGCAAGATTTAGTCAAAGATATGGCCCAGGTGTGGAGCAAGTTCAGTAGGCTGGTGCACGTCATGGGGAAATACGCAACTCCAGACACTCCATGCAATTCCAGACTCCCCAGTGGTGCTCACCAGTCAAGAAGGCATCCAGGCCAGCATGAACACAATTGCAGTGGCTTCTTGCTTGGTGGATGTTGCTAATGTACAGGGAATGAACACTCCTGCAGTCAGTGTGTGCCCATTCTGGAATGGGGAAACTGGGAATGGAACCTGCAAATCTGAACCATGTCACAGTAATATTTTCTTGATCTGTTGTCATTCTAGAAGGAGAGAGAAAGCATTTTTCTCATACCCACTCTAGGTAGGTTAACATAACTGGGAACTGTCACCTGATCATATAATTACCTGAGCAGCATTTTAATACCTCGTGAATCTTGCTTGGCTTAGTTAAGACCAACTAGATCATCAGGTTGTAACTAAATATTCAAAGTTTCTAGACCAAGATCAGCCATCAGCTTTACCCTCAAAAACTCATTGACTGAATCCTGGTGAGTCTATGGGAGTTTGATTTACAGTATAATAAAGCCAGATCTCTTCATCTTATCTTGTCTTATCTTATGTTACCAGGTTTTCATCTTACTGGTTATCTATAGCCTGATTAACTTTACTGGAGTAGCGTCAGTACTTTTTACTCACAAAGTAATCAGATTACTGTCATAAATTGTTGTCTGCACGTTCTCTGCCAAAAACTTGCTTCATAGACATGATATCCTTCTCTTGTCTTGTGTAACAAAGCTAACATTAGGAAAGGAAAACAACTGGCCTCTAGTGAGCATCACATCCTGTTACTCCCTGGAAGCCTGCACAACTTTATCCCACTCATCAGAAAGGCTAAGATCATTTTGCCTCCATCTGTGCTATTATCAGGATTTTTGCAAATGCTTGTGATTGCATTTTTCACTCTATATAGGATTCCCTGAGAGATGTGAATCCAGAACTTTAGGGTATCTGTTTTTCTACATGTCCTGTAAAGCTCTGGACATCTTGAGGCACAATGCTTATACAAAAAAGGCCCTATCTTTTTGAACAGCTCTAGTGGTAGTGTGCATTCATAGCCATACACTCATACTGTGACTTTTCAGTAGTGTGGAGCCAACAATGTGTGTTTTGCTGTACCTTGTACATCATCTGGTGCCAAACAGTGGTGACATACCTACAGCAGGGTAGCACAGGTATCCCTGCAGGCAGGTTGTGGCCTTAGGGGCTATACAACTGATGATGCTCTACATAAATACAAGAATTCAGCATGCTAAAAGGCATACAGAGTCAGCAGTTACCAAAAAACCTCATATTTTAATTATAAGCTGTACACTTTTTTATCAAGAAATACTATAAAAAGAGTTCAGAATTTCTATTTTGGTTTTTAGGACAGAACCATACTTAAACAAGCACAGCTAATGAAGGCTTTCCAAGGATCCCTCCACCAAGTCAGACTTTTTTTGTGAGGATGCCTTTGTTTAGGGCAGGCAGCAACCCTGACCCTTTCCCACGCCACACTCCCACCTATGTTCTCCTACTGTTCCCCAGACAGGCATTTCCTGCTCGCCTGAAACTTGTCTGTTCCCCATTTTCAGCCTGATGGACCTGCAGAACTGCTCTAGGTTCCTGCTCAGTGCAGTGGAGGGGACAGGCTCCCAGGGGCAGTGCGTTAGGCTCAAGCTGTGTACTTTCCATGAGTGGCTTTCTGCTATTCTGAAGTTGCTTATTCTGAGTCAGCAGGAGCAGAACAAAATTGCTGGGACGCTTGAGAAGATAAGAGCAAGCTCTGGTATTTTACTTCTCAGGGAAACCTCGGTGACATCTTCAAGGAGCCAGACTTGGCACCACATATTTAGGCCCTTAAACCAGGGGTACAGTCTGAAGAGTCAGAGTCCTTTGTGGGGTTGGGAGAAGTGGTTTCACTTGCCCTTTGCTGCAGGAAGGGACTAGAATTGCCCAAGAAAACATTAGAAGGTTGTTTGTGATTTTCTGTAGCCTTGTACAGTTCCTCCAGACCACTCCACTGTTAATATTTCCATATCCAGTTAGTTCCAGTGTTGTTTATTACAGTATTTATAAACGTTTCAGATAAGAAGCCAATTGCTAAACTGTTGGTGTCCTTCTAGAAGTCTTTAATTTGGGGTGTATTTTGAACTCACTTTCTTTTCCAACCTCTTAAATTTTTATGCCGAAATGATCTGTTTGGAAATGATCTGTTGCATTTCATTGTAAGGTTTCATAACAGTGGTTAGAAACTCGCTGCATACAGAGCCATAGTTTTGCTTTGTTTGTCTATGGTGTAGGGCCACATTTCAAACTGGGCTCCTGAGCATTATTTCAATAGGGATGGTAATGATAAATAGATACACATTAGGTCCACTACAATTCAGGGCATTAGCTCTGCAAGAATTTAAGTTGCAGGAAACTCCTGTCCTTCCAGGAACAATCAGTCTTCATCTAATTTCATGTTTAATATTTGCTATCTTTTGTTAAATCAGTGCTTAAAAATTTTCAAGAGAGATAAAATACAGCTTACCAGTCAAGTAATTTTTAAATACTTTGAAAACACATGGCTCTTATTTTATCAGTAATTAAATATTTTGATGGGGGTGGGGAGATTTCTGTACATTACGATTTAATCAAACCTGGAGTAATAAAAAATCACTATATCCGTTCTCCTGATGATCTCCTGGGACACAACCAATATCCTCTTGGGTTCAAATGGATTTCCCTTTATTTTTTTCAGGCTTGCTATCTAATAAAATAAGGGTTTGAAAAAAAAAACAACCCTTGTCATTTAGTTAATTAAATAGTATAAACGTAAGACTTAAAATTATTCCCATTTTGAAACCATTTTTTAAATGACAGAAAGCATTACTACTTGGAGACATGAATGTAAATTTAATAAGGCTTTGGATGAATTGTGTATATAAAGCTCTTAAAATATATAAAGATCTGGTTCAAATTGCTCTGTGGGAAAAATACAGTGAAAATACTGATGAACAAACTATGCTGTGTTATATAAACTGATGCTTTTAAATTTTTATTACTGCTTTTGCGCGTGCAATAGGGGACAAATAAAACTTTGAAATCACCTAGAGAGAATGCAAAGGCCTGCATTCTCTCATATTTTTTATGATTAATATTGCACTCTTCATCCTGAAATGCTGAAATGCTTTCCTTTCCTGAATTATATAGGGGAACTTACTTGAATCAGTTTCTTCAGTAAAGAGTATTTTTGTTTTCTTACTAATTTTTAGAAATTCAGGAGAGAAAGGAAAGATTTCATTTTCAGATACAAACTTTCAGGAGGAAAACATGAACTCTTGCAGAGGGGCTAGGAAGAAGAGACTCAATAAGAGAAGAAAAATCTTACCTAGTAGCTTCTTGAGCAGAAAAAGAGCCTATGCAGGTGCTGCTTCCCTCCCATCTTTCTAAACTCTCAAAATGTGTTTACTCTCTGTAACAGTGTCTAAGGAATTCTTCCATTCAGCAAAACTGCAGGAGTAGACATTGCTGTTTCTGGGATAGGTTTTCTGCCCTCTTTTAAGGGTGCATGTATCTTTTCTTTTATTCTATGTGTGCAGGAACAGGGTGGCTTGAGCTTTGCTGTGTTTTTGTGGTTGGGGGTGCATGGTTGTGAGTAATTAAAGCTTCAGTATGTTCTCTTCCTAAGGTGTTCTCTGTTGGGAAAAAAAACATGAATGCTTTTAATAGTAAAGAAGCCTTTGAGTAATGGGTTAGAGCTACTGAGTCACGTTTGCCTTGAAACCAGACCATGAACTGGAGAGCTCACTTGAATTTACTTTTAGCCAGAATGGTTTATTAATGGTTTATTAAAGTGCTGAGATCCCAAAGATAAAAACTCCCTGTACAGCCTGAATTGTGTTTATTATCTTTTATTCTGTTTGCCCACTGTTTCTGACAGCTTCTTAAAGCTATTACTTTTGTTATATTTATTTATTTATTTGGTGAAACTTTTGAAAAAACAGCCTGTGAATTTGTGTCTATAAAATGTGAATTTACTTTTTGAACTCACAGTTGAATGTTGAAAGGATTTAAGTCTTCTGTGAGGCTCAGGAAGAATGCCTGAACTGCAGTCCTATAGATGCAAAATTTCTGGAAAAAATGCATCTACAGAAAAAGCCAAATACAGTAGCAAGAAAGAGGAAGAGTTTGTACATCTTCAGCAGAAACATTAGCAAAATTTCATGTCATCAATATATATGCAACTATTACACTTGCAGAAACAGGAAGGACTGATTTGGTGATGACAGGAAAAAGAAGCATCTTATCCTCATAAAATGAACTGTTTTGGTTTGGAAGAGCAGGATTAAATTCTGTGACATTAGATTTAGGAATGACTTCTGTTATTTATTGCTTGTACTATAGTATTGTTGCTAGAGAACGAATGTATGGAGCTCTGTGCCATAAGAGCCATTCCTTTAGACTGAAAACATTGCTAAGGCCCATGGTATTTGTAGCATTATATAATATATTAAAAGCCATTGAGTGACATGCCAAATACCAGTTATAAATATTTTTTAATAACTTCTTTTATCCAGCTTTGACAAACTTAAGTTCACTGTCTCAAGAGCTAATTATACAAGATTCTGTACTCCAGGAAATGCACTGTTGATGGCAAACCAGGTAGCTGTTGGAAGCTGCTGCTATTTACTTCTGTACTTTAAACAAAACTTGCTGTAAGCATTTTCATCCTATACAAAGAAAGAGTCTTCCTTTCACAAAATTTAGAACACAAAATTTATCTTTCTTTAATACAAAGTTAGTACTTGAAAATTTTAAATGATAAACACTTATTCAAGGAGTTACTGATCAAAAGCTATGTTTGCTTTCATGTAATGACATGATGTAATGAGGATTCCAATGTATGTTTGGAATAAGGGATGTATATTACAGTACATTATTGTAATTGCCATGCACAGGAATGTAGGGTCTCAAAAATATACAGAAAAATTGTTTAAGTTTTAATCTTATAAACTGAGCAAATGGAAAGTTATACCTAAAGATTTTTTTCAGGCAAGACTAAATGCTTCAGCAAAGCAGAAGTGATAACTTTCATAAGTGATCAGAGTAGTAAAACAAGGCAAAAAGCTTCTGTTGAGCAAAAGATAAACCCCCTTTCTTATTAGCTGGACAATTTGCAGTGTGGGGTGTCATGCATCCAATTCATGGTCATGCACTGCATCCTCTATGTACACACAAAAATTGGCTTTGTGTGCAGTTTTGCAAGAAGCTCCCCAGTTCCAGCTGTAGACTGAGCTTTTGGATAGGAATATATATACAACCCATTAGTCTTTAAATGTTAAGTGGAAGCCTGTGTTCTGTTTCAGCAGGGGACAAGCACACTGCTCTGGACTCAGGAGATGCTAGCTCCCATGCAGCTCCTTTCCGGGAAACTCTTTAGTAAGATGCTCTTGAGAGTGGAATTGAAATGCAAACTATGTCAGGTGAGCAGTAGCTGGTAAAGGAAGCCACATGGCCCATTTGGCTTCTCTTTTTGGAACCATTCCAATTCAGATATGCTTAATGGCAGAAGCCAGAATGAATCCCATTTTGCTTTAGAGCAATGCAGCCAGGATTTAAAGGGGGAATATTGGAGAGAAGCATGAGTAAAAGCAGAGAGAGAATTGGATAGGTAAGTTCCAGACTCACTGAAGTCACATAAACCATCTACCTGATGCAGCATGGCTTCTTGACTTTTCTGGGGCTGGCAACCAAGCAGTGTCCCCAGAGAACTTTCAGGAGCCCCAGAAAGAACGGTGCTGAACCAGGAGACATGCTGGAGAAAAAAGGCTTTTTGGAGAGCTCTTCCTCAAGGGAGGCCTCAGAGGCAGCCCCAATTACAGAAGGCTGAGGCTGTATCAGAGTCTGAGAAACGTGTGTGTGTGCTGGCCTCTCAGCCACCCTGGTACAACCAAGCAGGAGTTCTCCCAATTCAGAGAACTGTTGTATAGGTATAGGTTGCAGGGAACAGTCCCACAAATTGGTTCCAAACAGACAGTGTAAAACCCCATTATTAAGTAACTGTTTCCTGGAAAACAGCTGCATCCTTTTCAAATGTTCACTAAAAACTTTATGGGTAGATTGTGACGTTTTATGGATATTTATTGTAAATTCAAAATGGCACAGTTAAATATTGCTGGTTGGGGATTTTAACCGTAGAACAGCACTAAGGTAAATACAGGAAATGGCAGGAGTTTACAAATAATCTAGGAATATAAATACCCAGCATAAAGTGTGCTCCTTATTGCCTGTAGTGCAAATGTAGCATAGTTATGTTAAAATGGCATCACTCCATTTGTTTTATAGAAATCACATAAGATGAGAAGTGCAACATTTTCTTAGTTTGATGAAATCTTGTAAAGTAAACACAATATAGTTCAATACAGTCATCAAAAGCTCAGTGTTACCAAATCCACATGAAGTTTGCACTTGGTTATACGTTTTTAGCTATCTGTCCCAGTTCTTGTTCCAGAGTGTAATTAGAGAAGCCGTTCCATGTCTTGGGGAATAATTGAAGGCTTGATATTGAAAGAAATATTTTTTTTTTTCCCCCTGCAAAATTAGGTGAAAGAGCAAACTAGCCCGTGGGGTCACCCAGACAGATGCAAATGGCAGCTGCTCTGTACCCCACTGGATTCACCTATCCAGCAGGGCACTTCCAGGTTCCTAGGCTTCAGAGTTCCTCACTGAATGCTCAGAAGTTGAAATCAGGTGCACTGATGAGCAGAGAGAGAGGCTCACACAGGCTATACCTGCATTATCAAGCTGTGAAGTACAAGCAGCTGAGCTATTCAGAGAACCTGGCTATGGACATCTCATGAAGGATTACTTAGGAGTGTACAGTCTGAACTGGTGGACTGACCATACGTTAATAGTCAGCACATTTGCTGTGATTCTGGACCTCACCTTCCATTTCAGTTTAATCTGAAAAGAATTCTGTTTATGTGCTGAGACCATGCTGCAAGACAAACCACAGCATTATTGAGATGATCAAGAGATGTTATCCAAACTGTATACCCAGTAACTTTCTCAATGCATGTTATCTCAAATCTATTCAACTTTGCAGGCAGAGCCCTTCTCACCTTCAGGTAAAGGCCTGTTTTTTTCCTGCTGAATAATTTAAATTTCTAGATATCCCCAAATTAATCTTACAGTTAGTAAATTTTTGAAAATAAAGTTGCCAGACAATATGTGCTCTGTGATGAAGTTCTCCAGAAAAAATAGAGAGGTGATTTGAGGGGACAGAATTATACCCAACCCATTTCCCAGATCTGCTAGGTTGGTCACAGATTTAGGTACAGTCAGTTGGCATTGATTTCTAGACAGAGCCTGTGGGGAAGAGAAAGGCTCATCCCTGCCTTGCTGCTTGGTGCAGGTGCTCCCCACAGGCTGTAAAACCCATCACAGTGACATGAAACAGCTTTCAGCAGAGATCTGCATCAACTGTGCTGAAGGCTGTGAACTCTCCTCTCACTTTGTAACAGGATTAAAACACCGTAACAGAATTGTGGAAGAAAACTATCCCTTCTTTTGCATACACAATGTCTGTTTTTCCAGGATTTCTGCTCTCTGACACTTCTGCCCTCAGTGTCTCTTTCATTAGCTCTAATTTAAGTTAAGGGTTTAATATTTATCTGTTCTTAAAGTGAAACTACTTACTTGCTGTCAGAGCCTAAAAGGAAAAATACCAATGACAGCAGGAAAGTCTGTTTCTTCACAATAAATGCTTTGTATTGCCACTAACTTCTGAAGTCAAACATAAATCAAGATATCCAAGCATTGAGAATTCTGCAGTGTAATCCATGGGAGGCTCTTCTCTGCTTTAAGCCAAAGTAGACACTAGAAAGGGCTCAAGATAGAACTGAGAAACTCCAATGATCAACAACAATTTTGTAGCTTCATTTTCTATTATGTTGATATGGTGAATATACTAGAAAATGGGTTCTGGGTTTGCATTTCCTTCTTGTGCAGCAGGACACTAAATAATAGCATTTGTGGTCTGATCTGTGCTTTAATATGTTTTTTTTTCAGTTGCTTAATTGCATTAATGGAAAGAGGAGGAGGATCTTGTGGCGAGGCCAGAGTACTGGAAGTCAGGTGATCTGGGTTATATTCAGAGTTCTGCCACAAGCTTCCTGTGCAGTCTGCTGTAATCAGGTTTGCTAATATATAAAATGAAGATAATGACATTTTCCCCTCTTTACTAGGGTGTTGTGACACTTAATTCATTAATGTTTGTAAAGTGCTTTGTGCTCTTTGCTTCTAAATGTGCTCCTTACTGTAATAATGTCTTATGGATGGTACTAAATTTGAGAATAATGTTAGTTTAGTGCCTGTGCACTTCAGTTGGCTGAAGTGTAGTTAAGACCATTATTTCTGTGTATTTTATGAGCTACTGGAATTTTTTAGACCATTTACTTGAAATTTAGCTAATACAGCTGCAGTTATAAAATATGCTATGTCAGTACTATGCCAGCTTTGTAATTTTTTCTGTCCTTTCACTATGATGAAATATTTAGCAAGACTGTCTTGCTCAGACTGCAAGGAGGAAGAAAGAGTATGGCATAAATCCTTGGCTGCTTAGCTTCTAGCTCTGCTACTCAGCTTGCTCTCTACCCTGGTAAATTACCGAAGTGCTCTGTGACCCAGTGCAAAATTCAAATATTAAGCAAGAAAATAATGTTTAAAAAAACAATGGGCAATTTTGGTATTTACCTACATTATAGCACTACTACAGGGCCAAGCAAATTTATGTAGTACAGTTAAAAACAAAACAGTTAAAGTTTAGCAATGCAGCTCCCAATAAATTCACTAAAAATCAAACTGCTAAATCTCCATATCTCACAGGAACTAACTCAGCTAAAGTTCTCTTCATGTGCAATACGGTATGTTTGTTAAAGCAATTAGAATTTGTGAGCATAGATTAAACTACTGAGTTTAAAAACAAAACAAAACCAAGAGCATTATTAGCATGCATTATGCATATCTGGATTTTTCAGAATGTGGTAGTTCACTGAAATTCTGCTCCTATATAAAATCAAACGCTTATCAGGCAATTGTAATACATAAAGCTATCTGCTTTTAGTAGCCAGTGATAATTATATCAGCTGGAGAAAGGAATTACAAACTTACCTTAAATAGAAGCAATTCATTCGAGGCTGTACAATGTTTGTCAGGCAGTAACCAAGCTGCTGGTATAGTACAAGAAAAAGCATACACGTCCTCTTACAACCACTGTCCAACATTAGATTAGTAGGAAGAAAGGAAAGCAGCTGACACTTACTATCATTATAAAAGTTCCCAGGAATTCTGAGAGGGCTTCTTTAACCAAGCTGTTCTTGAAGGCAAATTTCTCCTTTAAACTCTTTCTGCTTTTCCGGCTCATTTTGGCTTCCTCTATTGCTCTGGTGCCCTAGTTACAAATACACACAAAATTTGCTCTGTATTCGTCCCTGCTTCAGCTGAACTTTGACACTTTTACTTATACATTGAAATATGAGATTTCATCTTGTACAGCCAGTGAAATCATCTGACTGCAAGCAATGACAGAACCAACTCAACATGCCCTAACAATTCATCATGAGTTTTCCATCCTGTTCCTTCTCCGAGCACACTTCTATTTATACTGATTAGATAATACCAGTAAGTTCACAATCAGGACTCTTCTTTTTTCTTGCAGAATGGATTAATCATTATCTTTCCTGCTATGTTGTGTTAGTTTTTTTCCTAGTAAAAATGGCCAAATGTTGTTCCTGTCACCCTGATCAAAAAGGCAAAAAGAGAAATGACAAAGTAAGGAACCAAAAGATGATTGAAAATTTCTCTGTGACCTAGATTGGCATTTAGGCTGTGTTACTATTGGCTGTCCAAAAACTTTTCAAGGGGAGGCTGTAAAAAGAGAGTGAATGCTTGTGAGAATGCTGTTTTCTACTCTGTAAACAAAACCTCCTATCTTGTCCCTTCTGAGGGATTTCAGTGGCTAACAAGAAATCTTGCCTTAGTGCCTAGTATGTTGAATTTGTACATATACTCACAGTAGCCTTTTTGGACTAAATGCTTTGTTGTCTAGTGGCCCACCCTGTTTACAAAAGAGCGATGAGGCAGAATAAATTAGGAGCGTTTAATGAAATCTGCGTCAGTCCAGCAGCTCCCTGTAAAGCAGTTAGGCAAGTGAGACACTGGGTGACTACATGTCTCCACTCTGCTTAGCTTAAAAGAGCATAGGTGCTACAATATGAAGCATGGTTTTATCAGATGTGACACTGACTTGGCTAATATGCTGTCTGGTTGATTTACGAGTGTTTTCTGTCACTTGACTTGACACCAACACTTTAGCCTGCTTCTGGTAGATTATTTTGGCATATGTTGTAGATGCTTGGTGCCTTGGTTTGTATCTGTCCTAAACCTCTTCTAGCTTGGTGGTAAATATGTTTAGGTCTGTCAGTACTGTTGTCTGCTGTGAAAAGGACAGAGCTTTACAGGATTAGGCAAATGTGCCACTTCTGTATCACATCATGGCTCTTCCTTGCCTCAAGCTAGGACCTGCTGCATGTTCCCTGCAGCAGTCACCTCACCACCACCAATTTCATCCCTTAACCACTTGGTTCACCCCCACCATCCAATTTGAATTCTTAACCATTTTTCCATGTCCTTTTACTCACCTTTCTCTACCTCTGCATTCAAGGACTGCTCTGCCTGTGGCTGGACTCAGCAAATGCTTATGTCTGGAAAGCCACATAGCTGATGAAGTATGAGATGACTGCATCTGTCCTGGTGCTGCAGGAGGCAGGGTGAGCACCTGTGCAGCAGCAGGCATGCTCTGCTTTAGGGGTGCTGCAGGTCCTGAACCGCAGGACCTGCCTGAGGCACAGGTCAGCGCTTGCACAGACAGCAGGGAGCTGCTTCTGGGAAGCCCCTGAGAAGAGCCTGTATATGGCAGTTTGAAAACCTTTGCCCTGCACCACTGCAAAATAAAGATATTATTCAGGACCTTAATTATCACAGCATGCTAAATTATATGTTTATTATGTCTGTGGGATAAATCTTTCAGAATTATGTTTATGGTAGAACTGAGAGAGGATGCTAGGGAAGCCAATCATTACAGAAGGAATGAGATAAACCACTTCCTCTCTTCCAGGAAAATGAGAAATAAATAAATACATTTATGAAAGCAATTTTTAGTTGTTTGTCCATAGCCATTCTTTCTTTTATACAGATGCAGGTCTCTTGCTAGAGGCAGTATGCAGATTCCTCTTAGTTTATTCTCTTAACAGGTGTGAAGGCATTGGTGCTAATTTTCAACTAACAGTGGGGCAATAACATGTCAGAGAGAGAAACTCCTACTTATTTTTCAAGATCACTTTGCCTTCCTTATAGCACTTTTTTGTTTTTACAAGGTGGAGAACTGTATATGTATATAATATGTTTGGTTTTTTCAGATTTGCAATTCTTTGTAGAAATCACGTGATTTAACTCCATTAATAAGAGCTGTGATACTAAATTAGACCAAAGGTCCTCCTCAGCTCCATAACCAGGTTCAAGCAGATGCTCTAAGAAAGTATAGAAGAATAGAACACAACAGGGGATGATTGCTCTCTTGGTAAGTACTTCCAGCTTTTTTCAACTGTCAGTTTAAAGTCACTGCTAGACTTTGGAATCATTTTCAAATAGAAAAGGAGTAAACAGAAAAACTGAATTAAGTTTCTCTTTGATTCTTTTCAGAAAGAGGTTCCAAAGACATTTCCCAAATCTAACAAGTAGGTATGTAGCATTACAAGAAAGACAAGTAAAATGTAAAGATAAACAGCATGAAAACTTTGACCTTAATTACTAACCCAAGTGATCCATGCTCCATTCTACTGCCTGTTAGACACATGCAATGGACTACCTGGTTGAACAGTGGAAAGAAAAGGCGTTGATTATCAGTTTTCTACTGATTTCCCTCGGCTGGGCCCTGCTCCCACAGTCATAATGGTAAGGATACTGATATTGACATCTGGGGTGTCTGAGGGGAAGAACATGCAGACATCCATCCAGCAAAATAGAACATAGGAATTGTACCAATGACCTGTTGGTCTTTCAAAAGAGTCCTTCAAGGGTGATCATGGGAACTGCAAGAACTGTCAATGTGACTTCTATGCCAGGAAATTTAGATGAACTGTTGTAAAGAATAAAATCAATAGGCACACAGATAAAGTTGGTACTCTGTAGAAGCATCAAGTGGATTCTCTTAAGGGACATTATGCCTCACAAATCTCTGTGCATTCTTCAAAGACATCAAAAAGCACACTGATATTATTGTTTGTGCTTGAATTTGTGACCAGTGTAACATTAGACTGCAAGATTAAGACCCTTGGGACCCTTACCTGAGGCAGACTGGACTGAGCTATTTCTTTTCTTCACCTGGATTCAAGCAGAGGAGGAGTTCATACAGTGTATTTAACCTAGCTGTTCTTATAGTAATCTTCAATCTTACAGAAATAGCAAAGTGGAGAATAACACACATAGCTCCCACAGTTGAAATCCCATGGGTAACAGTATATACTGCATTGAATTTTTAATAGCACATTATTCAGAGTATCACATAAATTGTTATTACTGATGTAATAAAACCTAAACAAACACAGCTGCAGAGACCAAGGCTGTAAATACACCACATTTTTTTGTATTGTAATAATATGGACCAAATTATTTTTAGTGCTAAATCTGCTGATTTTAGTTGAATTAGGCAGTGTCTGAATGTATACATCTAGTATAACTCATGTCCCTGGTCAAATGTCTTTGCCTAATTTATATTTATGTTTTAATACAGAAAAGAAGTGTCTGTTCAGGATATTCTCTGCTTTGTGGATTGATTCTGCTGCTGGGCAACTCAAAAAATTTCAGGTGAGGAAGAGCTGAACACTCTGTAATTCAGCATTCTAAGCTTTCTGAGTGCATAAAACCCCTATTTCTTCAGTTTATGTTTTTTTATCATCTCTCTAGCATTGCTGTAGTTTCTGGTGAATGGTCATGGATAGGGGCAGACATCTGTAATGTGCAGCTTCAGTCTAGCTTGGAGCATGGGCAGGGCACATGACATGACCCCTTAAGAATTTCTTTTGTTCTTTCTTCTCTGTCTCTGAGCCCCATGTCCAGATGAAACATTTCAGTCCAGATCATGAATTTGAGATCAAAACCACATCACGTATGTGAGTTTTCAAGCTTTTTTGCCAGTAAACGTTAAGGCCTGGTTCAAAACTTGTTTGAGTCCACTCTTGCTGACACCAATTTCAGGGAGTATTAAATTGGCCTTTCTCTAAAGCATAACCAAAAACTTTTCTTTGTTCTTAATTGACTGGGCACACCAGTGCATAAGTGACCATTACTACACGCATATCTAGTATATATAATTATATCATTAATGATGGTAAATTTTAAAATTTGTTGTACAGACATGTCTGTGTATAACATAGGCCTCATGAGATTCCAAGCTGGTTTAATCTCTGTGATAGCTGCATTGGCATAGTGGGGCATAGATAACATTCCACACTAAAGGGCTTTGTGACAGGACTGTCAGTGCTGGCAAAATGTCAAAGTGTCAGGGAAGAGCTGTACAGATGGTTACATGCACCAGTACTGTCTGTGCTTCCTTCTGAATGTGCTGGGTACAGGTCTACCCTATCTGGTAGCTTGCAGCATGGGAAGGTATGAATTTCTGAATGCATATGGAAAAAGACAGTATAAGAAGAATTTTGCTTTTAAGGAACAGATCAGTTTAGTACAGACAAACACATAGTTGCAGCCAATTCTCTGCTCTTTTTTTTTCTATGTGTTCCCTCTTCTTCAAAAGTTAGTGTATACAAGAAGTAAATGTAAAGAAAGATTAACGACAGCATGTTCCTTTTAAAATAACTCTTTTCTGAGATCTTTATAACAAGCCCTCAAAATGGAGATCAAAATTTTATATTCAGCTTTGCTATTAAAAACAACAGATATTTTGGTAAATATATCCACACAGCATGAAGAAAACCTCAAAGTATATCCCATGGGCTTTGCAGTGATCTGAGCCCTGTGTTTTCTTAAACCAAATGAGATGCATTGTCAAAACTTTTCATCTTTCTACAGGACACAGTTTCCCTATAGCAATAGGCACCCTGAGATTTATTATGGCTACCTGTGGGGTTGTGAAGAGCAGGAGATCTGAGCCTACCTAATTAATAAAAAAGATTTAACATGAAAGCCAAAGATAATGACAGATTTGACTCTACTGACACACAAAGGCCAAGTAGCATGCTTGGCAAACAAATCGGTGTAGCTAAATAGGACAGCTGGTTCATGGTTCTGAAACATGATCATCATCAGGAAGGTGACAATGTTTCCTGTATCTGACTCCCCACCCCACTTCTACCTTCAGCTGTGGCCCACTCCTTGTGGCCCTCCAAGCATGTCATCCATCCAAGTTTTGTTTCTTTGTCGCAGAAGTATTTTCTGTAGGAGCTGCTCTTCCCTGGTGCTTTGTCCTCTCTCTCCCACAGGAAGAGTGTTTGTTTTGCCTCCACGCTCCAAACATTTACCCATTGTCCTTTAGTAGATGAGGCACCAATCTGACTGTTTTAATTTTTTGAATTCTGTATCATTCAGAGTGACTCACGCTTGAATGTTGAAATCCTCTGTCTCTTCAGAAAAAATAAGCTTTGCTTCTGGGATTTCTTTTACATATTAATTATTAACAATATAGATGAGAAATTTATCTCAGGCACCTGTATGAGAACATTGGGTTGCTGGGCCCAGTTCCTTTGGAACTCCACAGTCAAGATTTTTTAATTAAAAAAAATTGTTCCGAGGCTCATAGCAGATCCCCTATAAGGGTGTACTGAGGAGCAGACCCAGGCAGGAGTCTTTTATTACTTCTACCCAGTGTCTATGTTCATTAAGGTAATGAAGCTATTAATTGAATATGTAAGTTCAGGTAATTAAATATAAGACTTATTTCTTTAGTTTAAAGGGTAATAATAAAAAATTAAAACTTGCAAACTAAATCACACATTTAGTGATGATAAATGTGATCTGGAAAGTACAATATGAATTAGTTAATTGCATCCATTCATTAGGTGATACATGTTAGCAGAAGGTCAATCCATTTGAGGCTTGATGTGTTCTACAAATAATAAATTCAAACAGGTAAATTGGAGAGACATTCAAAATAGAAAGGTATTTTATATATTCAAATTCAGAATAGAATCCCTGCAACCAAGAGCATATTGCTTAGAGCTTCACAGTTAGTGGTGTGTATTCTCATGAGGCACTGCCATGGGCAGACACTCTGCAGGAGAAGCTGGGTGCTGTTCTGCAGAGACTGGGCAGAACCACCTCATGACTGTGTTGCTATATCCAGGGTGGTGATCAGCTGAGGAGCAGCTGTGAGCTGGGTGGTCTCCAGACTAAGGAGTGGCATCTCAGGCTTGCTCCATAACTGGCAAAGCCAACCTTCTGCACAACAGTCTAGTGAGGGACATGTTACATTTCCATTTTTGACTTGGATTATAATAGTAATTTTTGAAACTGACCCAATTATAAAGTGAGGCAAATATTGATGGGCTTTCCAAGCATATGCAGCTTTACCACTACCACTGATTTGTGGCTTGTTTAAATCCTTAAATTTGAGTTTCAACTTAGGACTGAATTTACCATAGCAACGATTTACGGTTCTATTGGGTATAAAATGGTCAATATCACAGGTAAGAAAAATGATTTGTTTGACTCATTTTTAAATCAATTTTTTCTTCATTAGCCATTCCTGGATTTTCAGTAATGAAAATGGCTGTTTTCAGCCATTGAAATGAATATGATACCAGCATACCACTCAAAATGATACCAGCATTTATTTTATTTTCTATGTTAAGCATAGGGTAGAAATAAAGAAAATTAAAGTAGATTTTTTTTTTCTTTAGAACTTAAAATATATCCAGATGCATTCTCAAACATTCTTCAATCCTCTGTTAATGAGATTTATAAGATTTAGGCAATTAATTCCCTGATATATCTGAAAAGTAATATTTTATGGGATCATCACAGTATTGTGGGTGTTACTTTACAGATAATATTGCTTATGTGTATGACAATATTTTTATCTGATACGTATAAAAATATCTTTGTCTGGAGCAGTGACTGATACCCTCCTGCACACAATTAAAGGGCCATAATTCTTAAGAGATTTCAAACAGTGAGCCTCTTTCAAATGATCAGGCTTAGAGACATTTAGAGAATTGATTCAATTAACCTAGAGGAAAAAAGTGCTATAATGTGTGATTTATGTTTGCTGATAAATTAAAATACAAGTATCTCCTGAAAAGCATTTGCTGCCATCATGGTCAGTAATGAAAATAGCAGGCAATTAAAATAGGACACCTGAGGCTGAAGCTTTTACTGTACTATATCAGTACATATCAGTATATATTACTATGTCAGAAACTGAAGTTCAGATTTCATAAGTGGAAATCTAAACTGAAAAATAGCTTTGTGGAAGGTTCTTTTCAGTCCCTATTTTTCTTCCAGAAGTGATTTCTAAACGATGTAAGAAATAGGAAGGGATATTTACTGAGGCAGGAAGCAAAGGGTACAGAAGAGTAGGTTCTCTCAGTCAGTACTGTATTTGTATGAGGAACCAGGGATATTCTTGCTAAATGTTTGTGGGACAGTTTAGAGAAATATATGTAAAAGAACTTACGAGTCAGATTGAAATAATTTTGGGGCAAGTTCAAAGCTGATCTTCAAATGAATCCCTGGAATCATCTGACAGCATGATGTGATTCAGTTCCTTCATGTGTGTAACCAAATGCTTAGAGTCTGCACTTCAGAGCATAACAAATACTCAGAGATTTGAAGCAGTAAGGATGAAGAGCTCTGGGTTGTTGGAGCTGCTGTAGCTACTGTGCATTTCAGTGGTGTAGCAGTATATGCTGTGCTGAAAAGAGGTATTTGAGATACAAATAATTTCATCCAATCCTCTAGTTTTATGACTTCCTTTAGGCAATGGGGACATAGAAGTATAGAACAGAAAAATGTCAGTAATCTGAGCAACCCAGGAATGCCTTAATTGCATTTGTATTGTCTTCAACATCACATCTCTGTCCTTTGCACCCTGCTTCGTTACCAAAGGTCCTGTTTCCATCAGATGCTGTTTGCATAAGCAACATCTATGTCCTTGTCTATAAATGATACCAGTTGATGGGGGTGAGTGGAGAAATTGAGACTTGTAAATGAAGCAAAGGTATTTCTTCAAATTATATATTTGGATTGATCTAAATACATAAATAAAACTCTTCAGACATGACTTTTATCTTGACTGTATACTGGCCTAAATTCTAACACTGAAATAAGAAACAGAGTCACTTGGTTGTTCTTTTTTTGACAGCCATTTCTTCACAACATTATGAAGACAGTAATTTCTTTGCCATTACAATCTGAAACAGAACATATTGCTAAGTAAGATTTTAATTAAAACACATTCATGTGAAAGAAAATACTCCAGTCTGACTTAATTGATAGTTGATGTGGTGTTGCCAGTTCACAAAGAAAACCCCAAACCCTCAGAAACTACAGGACTGCAGTAAGTGGTTTCTCTGCCATATGTAGGTGTTTAGGTACTGCAGAACTTGGGCTGAACCTGGGATATTGTTTCTGATTTTTCTTGTCTTGGCAATTGTTAGACTTGCTTTTTTTATTTCACAAACTAAATAGTTTACTTCTATATTTGGTGTTATTACTAAGTTATTGTCCTAATGTTCAAGGCAATAAGGGTAGTAATCCCTGCCACAAAGAAGCTGAATTAAATATTCATGTACATGATTTGAAGCCATGACTCAGTTTGCTATCCTAAAGCAGCCAGTGTAGTGCTGAATCACAGGAGCAGCTCACCCAGCTGGGTCCATCAGTGTGTCCAACACAGCATTACAAACCTTGCTCCTGATTCTGTGCTGCGAAGCTGCTCTTGCACTGGGTGTGAACCCCCTTGTGGTCTTGGTGTTAAGGCCTAAATCATTGTTTTTCCAGGTGGTAGAAGAGGAACTGCAGGTGGTCCCTGGCTGTCAGGAAGAGCAATGGCATATCTCCTCCATGTTCTTCTGTGGAGACCTCTGAAGCTGACTGTAAACCAGAAGCCTGCAGTGCAGTAAGTGCAGTGCCTTTCTCTACTTGGGGAGAAGCTAGAGAGGTGTAGGTAGCAGTTTAGTCCAAAGGTGTCTGACTCCAAATGCTTTTGCAAACTGAATTGCTTTTACATGTAAGAGGAATGTGGTTTGTATAACCATGATGAAAGTCACGTTAGGCAGCTCCAGGTTATGTGGGTTTGAACTACATCTCCAAATGCACTGGAACCCCTTCTTGCCAAAATCTCCTGAACTTTATTGACTAGTTTTAATAATGAAACTGCTACACAGCTTCCTCATTCCTGAAACTTACTTTAATGCAATTCCCTTTTGAAGGAGCACATACCCACTCTGATTTATTTTAAAACAGCTTTTAGAAGGTGTCATCCTTGTGATGAAGTGTTAGGTCTATGTTGCCAGTGTGCCATTAAAAACTGAATTTCTGGTGTTTAAACGTCTCACTCATCCCAAGTGTCAGAGTCTGACAGCTCTGCATGTCACATTACAGCACAGTATTATGGATCCATTTCCTCTGTTAGGGGGAAAAAAAAGATGAAAAATGAGAGAAAGCAAAATCTGCAGTTTCTTCATTATTGAGCTGGAAATTTAGAGAAATATGCATGTTAATACATAAATTCATTAAATGGCACTCCATATCCTGTGCCCCGTCTGTGCAGCAGCAACCTTTGTCCTGTGCTCCTATGCAAACACTAAGAGAATGCTGGGATGGTCTTTTCAATTGTCTGTGGATTTGTAAAACGTGGAGCAAGGAATATCTATGAAATCAGCAAGTGGATAATGTAACAAAATCAAAACATGACCAGATCTCATTGTTTGGTCTTGACTAGGTCAAGAAAAAGGCCACATGATATATTTATTGCTGTGTTGTTTTGCCAGCTTTAGACAGCTGTGTGCTTTGGTGTCCTTTCTCTGTTTATCTATCTGCAATGTGATAACTTCAAAACATGACATCTGATAGACTTCAAAATGTTGCAAGTGTTTGCATCAGTAAATGGAACTTTCTTGAAGATTTTGTCTAAAGGAACAAGGATGGTCCTGGCTTCATGTTTTCTGCCTGAAAGTTTAGACCAGGAGAAAGTAGGGCTTCAACCTTAAATTTCTGATTTCCATCGGCCAGTTACGGTGCAAGCTCAAGCCATCTGCTGTACCATCCACCAAGCCAGGACAGATGTCCACTGCACATGTGCTGCTTGCTGCATGCTTGATGAGTTAAAGACAGTGAGTAGTGAGTGGCACCTGGCTCTCTTTGGCTGCCAGCTTCACAGTTTGGCTTGCCACATCTTGCATGATGTGGCATCCCACCAAGAGGACACCCACCCCACCCCCCAACAACAATAGCTGTGAACAGGTGGCTCTTATTGAACAGAGTATTCGGCCCTTTGGGTTTTCAAGAGAAAAGAAAGCCACAGCTGGGCTACGGCACTTGCCCTGGCAGCGAGCACCTGGGCGCTCTCTCTCCTGAGAGGAATTTGCTAATAGAGGTGCCCTGGGTGCCCTGGCTGCAGACCCCCAGCCCCTGGGGCTCCGTGCGGGCCGTGCCACGTGCAGCAGCGGCGGGAGCGCGGCNTCCCCGCGGGGTGCCGGGGCCGGGGATGGCCTCGCCTCTCCCGTACGCGGCGCCTCCCCGCCGCCCCTCTCACCCCAGCAAGGGGCAGCCGAGGGGGAGCACGGCATCTCTACCGACCCCCGCTCCCCTGCCGCCGCTGACCGCGGTGCCCACTCCTCCCCGTGCGGGAGGCAGCGACCCGCAACCGGGAGTTCCGTCCTCCCGCCTGTGGCCGGGGAATCCCTGGCGCCCGGGACGGGACGGGACGCGGGGACCGAAAGAGCCGCGGCTGCGCCGCGCGAGTGAGCGGGGCTGTGCCGCTATCGCCCTAGGTAGGATGGACCTGCCCCCCTGCCTCTGCCCCCATGTCCAATAAGAAGAGACCCGGCTTGACACCTGCCTATATACAGAGGACGAGAGCAACATCTTCAGCGCTGGGTTTTGGAGGGGGGGGGGACACCAACCCAAAACATAACACACCATCAGGTCAGAGCGGGGGGCTTGGTGGCACTATAAACACCCCCTCCCGCAAGACTATGACTTCCAGTAAAATTGAGATGCCAGGGGAGGTGAAGGCAGATCCTGCAGCTCTGATGGCATCTCTGCATCTGCTGCCTTCTCCCACTCTCAACCTTGAAATCAAATACACCAAGGTAAGTTGTGTTCGTTTGTTATGGCAAGGAAATTCATGGCTTTCCCTGCAAAGGAGGGATTTTTCTTAAAACAGTTTCATTCTGCCCTACCCAACTTCAGTGCAGATACAAACTACTGAAAAACTGCCTCGAATCTGTAATAACGGAAACAGATTTTTTAGCCCTGTAATCATCTGAAAAACCACAGGATAGCAGAAAGCAAATTAGACCTGCGGGGATTGGCTTTGCCACATTACTTCTCTTTAAACTTAGTATTTTCTACAGAGCTGTTGGGATTTATTTTCAGTGCAAAACTGTAGTTCTCAAATATGTTTCTGTTGCTTTTGAAGTACTGCAGAGGACATTACTATACATACCTGGATATCTCAATCAGAAAATAAAAATGTTTTCTTTCTTGAATTACCTTTTGTGCCCAAGGGACTCTTACGATTCCTGGAGGACTCTTGATACTGCCAGGTTGTTACAGCACTGGAACAGGTCTCTCTACTAACTTCTGTGATACTTGAATATACTCTTAAGAAATATTGCAGAAGGGCAAATTTTTTTTCCAACTAGTCTTTAAGATTGCTTTTCGTAAAGAGAGAGTCAAGAACAAACCCACTGGGTCAATATAGAAAAATCTGCTGGCTTTCTAAGGTGTGTTATGAGATTGAAATTGCATTTACAAATTATTGTTCTTGAAGCCCATTTTAATCAACAAAAGCAATTTTTAAATTTGTTTATATATTTTGAATCTTTGTATCTTTACTTAAAGGATGTTTTAATTTCTCTTGGTGAAGTTTCAAATGTATTGTATAAACAGATTACAATGTGTCTGACTTAGTTTCTAATTACTGAGTTACTTTATAGGAAAATAAGCACATCAACACTGGAGAAAAGTGATAACATTTTTATCTACTGCAAATACAACTACAGGAGCTTTAGAGCTGATAGGAAACTCATTTTAGCCAATGTAGTGTGATTTTTTTTCTCCATATCATCACTTTAAACGCTTTCCATCTTTCCTTTTCTTTAAGCAGATGCCAAAACTAATTTGTCCTCTAATTTGTTACAGCAATTCCATGTTTTAGAAGAATGTTTCAGAGGAAATCCAAGTGGTTTAGATTTCTTTACATTTTAAGGCAAACTGCAACATGCAAATTAATATGCATATGATTTCTTGCATATAATTTCTTAGAAAATAGTTTTAAAGAATGTATTTATTTGATGTGTGGTGTTATGCTTTGTGAACAATCATGCTGTGCAAGTAGTATTTGGCATGGATGTCGTTTATTGCTAGTTTCAGTGTAAAATATGCTTCAGGAGTGTTCAGTGGTTAATACTTGAGAGGAATGTCACAGTTTGCATAATAAGTGTACTCACATATCACTGTTCTAAAAACAGAAGATTGGTTCGAAAATTTGTTGAAAATGGTAATGGGTGTCAGGAATCGTATCATGCTGTCTGTGAGAACCTAGCCTGGAGAGGAATCTTTAATAATTGGAAATACATAGTGCCATCCTCTCAGAAATATCTATGTTGTTACACATTTTATGCTAAAGGAACAAATACAAGAAAGTTATTTTATTTCAGTACTAAGCCAAAAACACAGGCAATGTGTTTCCTCTAAGTTTGGTTTTGAGATACCAGGTAATTTCTGGTTGCTTTTGAGAGAAATCTGGGTCAGGACAGGTATGGAATAGTTCATCTGGCAAATCCTCTGCCTGTTTTTCTGTCTGTCTTGCTCTTCCCTCCTTTTTCTCTTTCTCAGCAGGATATACAAGTGATTTATAGATAATTGGAGTCTGCAGCTTGTAGTCTTGTCTTGGACAGGACTTTTATCCAGGATCCACTTTCCCACCTATTACAAAGGAAAACAACCAAAAATGAAATACTGGATTGTAACTTGATTCTTTCTTTTGGAGGAGTGGTCACTTCATGTCTTAAATGACAAACAACTTCCATAAACAATAAATAACATTAGACTGAAGCACTTTGGCAAAAAGAAACCCCAGCAACCCCAAACCTTGTAAAATCAAGACATCTGTAAGCATTCCTAGCAGCCTCTCTCCTGTTTGTTAGCTGAGAATTTTAAATACCCAACCAGGACACAGAATTCTTAAGCTCTTTATTACAGCTGTCTCCAAAAGTAAAACCTTAACCATTTGGGATTTAATTCTTTTTGAAAGATAGAAGTACCTGTGAACATTTAAACTAAGTAGGGCAGTTTTAAAATATGTTTTGTCAATTCAATTTTTCTAAAATTAGGAAATGGACAGTTTTGATAGGATAGAACATGCTGAAATTCCAGGAATCCTTAAACAAAATTTGTCATATGTACCAGAAAAAAAAGTAAATTCATTATTCTTTAAAATATTACATTATCCTTGGAATAAGCTTCTTCCAAGAACACAGAGAAAACAAATACTAAACATGCAGTTTTCAGGTATTAGATTATTTAGCAGAATTACTGAAATTTGTGAAATATTCCTCTGGGGGGGTTGCTGAAGTAAGCAGAAAACTGTGTTAAGTCCTTCTGATCTGTAAACCTGGTGTAGCACATGGGAGCAATGTAGTTTTTCACTGGTCAGAAAAAATATGTTTAGTGATAAATTGCATGATGCCATATTGATACGTAGGATGTGAAACGGTATCTGTTGTGACTTCAGTACGGGGAGTCAGCCTATGCTTCTTCAAAATATCAGCCTTTAGAAATATTTTTCCCAGCTTTTTGGCGTATTGGTACAGTCCTGGAGAAACATAAAGTGCTTTAGATGTGTGTAATAAACATTGGTGAATAGGATGTATACCAGACATAAAGATGAGTGTTTAAGCACACAGGGGTAAGTTTTTCTGTGTGGCTGACAAGCACAAAAACTGCTAGACACAAGATTCTCTCTTTTCATTGTGATGGCTCTTTCAATTGTCTACTGCTTAACATTCGGGGAATGACTGCATCTGCAGGACAGGATTCTCCATCATTGCATGGGATTGGGTTATTCTGCAGCCCTGTGGCACAGGAAGCCCTCCTCTGACTTGTCAGGGACATGTTGGCAGTGCTATGCTCCGAATGTAAAGGAGCAGAGAGGTAGGAAGGGGATTCAGCCCTCTCCCTGGCAACAAGTCATACTTCTACAAGTGTCAGCTCTATGCCAGAGACTCTCCCACAATGGGCTGCTCCAGAAATATCAGATATGTGAGATAAGTGGTAGCATGACATCCAGTAAGGACATGTTATTAGCATGGAAGGACAGGAAGCACAGGAAGCACACCCCCAAGGTGATGGCTCTGAGAACCTGATAGCTTCTGAGGGTGATGAGAGAGTTCTCAGCTTAGTATTATATTGGTGCCTCTCTTTCATGTGCTTACGAAACTCCATTCCCTGGCCTGAGCATCCTCCAGGTATCTCACAGAAGATGTGGAATCAACCCTTTGCAGCATTTTCCTCCTGCAGTCTCCATTTGAGGGGCTAAAGGTGTTCCTGCTGGATGTGTCCTTCCTTTCTTTGTCATGGCATAATCAAATCTCCTTTACAAATTATTTGCAGAGTTGTCTTAGTCTGTCACGTTGACTTGGTATAAAAGGGGGATCCTGGGGCTCTGTCACTACATCATGTAACTGCTCCAACATTCTCAGTTTGCATAATGGATGCAAAGGATCTGTGTTATAAGTTTTATTGCTTGCTTGCTTACTGATATAAGTCTGACAAAGAGTGGAAGAGCTTTAGCATAAGGAAAAGTTGAAAAAAAATGTTTTGAGAGCTTTTCATAAAGGGATTCTCTAAAGGGGTGAAGTTACAGTGCTGTGGTGGTGAAGAGGTACAGAAACATTTCTGTAGTAATAATAGCCTGTGAATTGGCTGACAACCAACCTGTGTAAAAGGATTTGCCTCTACTTTAACACCACAAGCTAAAATCATGTCACTTTATAAACACAGAGCAGGTAGACAGCCCAGCACTGCAACAGAAAACTGTGCACAGCAGCTTGTATGAAGTGCAGGCAAACTTCTTCGAGGTAGGCAAGAATCAATGTATCTCAAATTCTCATATGATAAACATTTGGGTTTGAAGTGTTCTGTTACTAAGTGTCTGTATTTTCATTCCCATTGTTCTTTTTTGGCATTGCTCAGAAAATAATGCTGCAGAACACTATTATGAATTCTTTTCACCAAAATTTCTGGCATGTATTTTCCAGATAAAATTCTAGACTGACTAAGACAGGAGACAGGAAATCTATTTTACTTAGAATATAAGCAGAATCTTTGTAATTTTTTGAACTGAAGACAAGCTTTGGCAAAACTCAGGTAGGTGATGAATACAGGCTATTTCCCACCTGTCTTTCCCTGAATGAGCTCACTACTTTAATGCCTTTTGAAGTCAGATTCAGTGACTGATGGTTGAAATCAGCTAGCCTTTTGGGTCAGCTCAGTGCACACTGTCCAGTTACAAAAGACGGGCACAGAATATTAGGATGAAGACTAGACAAAGTAAACAGCTACTGTCTTATTTGTGGAACACTTCAGCATCTGATGCTGACACTAGGTATGTCCTTCAGTATGATCATGTATGAAGTTTTAGGGTATATACTGTACTTAGCTTTACTGTTGCTTAAATCTACAGTTTGAGTCCTCTTCTGGTGCATTCACACTTTGTGGTATTACAATCCCTCTACCCATATAGCAGCTGTAAACTAATTGTTCACTTATTTCCAATTAACAGCCAGAATATAGGATTCTTTATTTCCTCTCAAACCTTTAAGGTCTTCTGCATGAGCCCAATTTACTGAGGTTTTGCGTGAGAGGTCGAGAAACATGTAGTCATATGCAGTACCCTGTTTTTCCTTACTCCAATACAGCTCCTATAACCACGTTAATTCAAGAGCATTAGAAATACAGACACTGCTAGGCTGAAACTGGCAACAATGAGATAACTACTGCAGATAACTATTGTGTTACTGAGTAAGTAACTGCTGTAGCAGTGACCTCTTACTGAGCTGAGTTTTTCGGGAAAGACTGAATCTTTAGGGAAAATGCACACTGGTGTTTTTCTCATTTGCAAAAATGTTTATGATTTTAAGTATTACAATTCAAAAGATGCATATATTTATTTGCACACCACATCTAGAAGGTCAGTAATAATCATAGCACTTCCACAAAATGAAGAGCAGCCAAATTCAGACCCTTGCAAACAGAGGGGAAACTTCAATACGGATCCCTACTTTCTGCTGGTACATTTTGCATACTCTCCACCTTTGGCTATCCTGGGAATGTATCTCCTATTCTCTCCTGTTTGATAGTTCACTTGTGAGTATTTATGAGTATTTATCAACTTGATAGCCCAGTAGGCAGGACACTCCTGGAGGAAAAGTAGCATTCAGGTCTTTGCTCCAAGAGTAGTATGATGTTGGACAGAGGAAGGATTTGATAAGATCTATGGCTGTTTAGGCACTGACCCTCACCATTGGACTATTGATTTGGGATAACATGTCCTGAACACAAACTTGCATTCTGACAAAAACCAAAAAAACAAACCTCTCCCCCCCAAAAAACACCCCACCACCAAACAAAAAAACCCAACAAGCCCCAACCCCCTCTTTAATTATGCATTCCATTCTGTCCTTCAAAAACACCTCCCACAGTGTTGCACCAGTCGTGGTACACTACCATATTAAATTTCTGTCTTGATGTGTCTTGTGCATTTTCTGATAAATTCCAACGGTCCAACAATTATTGATGATCTCTGCCCAGCTTGCTATCTCCCTGTCCATGCAGAATTGTTCCCTACAGACCGTAATGGGCTCTGCCAGTTTGAAGTTACTTGCTGCCAGTAAGTACTTTGTTCCTGGGAGCACCATACAATGGAACCACTGTATCAGTTTGTCTTCCATTCTTCACAATGCACGATAACAGCTGCCTTCAGTAAGCTGTCCATGGACATTGCAAGTCATTGGGAACATACCAGCATCTAAAAGTAATCTGAACCCTTCATTCCAGCAGTCTTTGCTTTGCAGTTAGTACCTTTGGCAAATTTCATCTACCCTTGAGTTGCCCAAATGCCTTTTAACTTCACCCCCTATTTTTTTCAGTGCTCTGACTAGTCTGAATTATTTTTATCTGCAAACTATGTACCACACTATTAATGATTGCAAAAGCAGGTGAACCAAGATATTGATTGCTAATGAAGGGGCACCTTGCTATTAACCTCTTTCCAGGGAGATTTATCCATTTATTTCCAGTCTTTTTATCTTATCTCTTAACCACTTTTTAATCCATGGCAGGACTTTATCTTTCACCATATGGTTACTAACTTTCCTTAATAGCCTCTTGCTAAGGACTTTATCATCAAAAGCCTTTTTAAAGTCTAAATAAATTATATCCCCTGATTCATCTTGGCTCCTCATTTGACTAACTATCTTCCAAGAAATCTTGCAGGTTTACAGAGATAAATGACAAAAGATGAGTTCAGTGATCTATATCATAAATTCTTAGTCAGGTCCTGCATAAAGTCACATTTCTTATTTTACAGTTTTGCAGCTATCTTTCCTAAGGCTGAAATGTAATGCTTTGTTATTATTTTTTTTTGCTAATTGTTTAATACCTTCGACTTCTAAAGAAACACTTTGTATCTGTCTGTGTTATTTTGTTTGGTTGGGGTTTTTTTTTGGGGGGGGGGTTTGTTTTGTTTTTTTAAGAGTAGAACTCAGTAGCTGAAACAAGTTACCAAAATGTCAACTTTAGTTCAGCAGAAAAAAATAATAATTTTTTATAAATTTTTAATAGCAATATCTTTATGACATGAATGCAACACATCCATTTTAAGCTATGCAGTGTAACTGAGCATTAGGAGCACTTCATTACCAAAAGTAAGATACATGAAGCCACATCAAAGCGTTGCTGTGATAGCACTGCTGAAATTGTCTCCAACTGACAAAAGAAAAAAAAGGACTTAATTCTTGTTCAGTTGAAGTCAGTTTCTTTCCCAGAGAGCCTAGTGAACTAGATTTTTACCTTATGACTTGAAACATTATACATTCCAGCTTTGTTGGACTGAAGTGGAAAAACACTTCAGAGCAGAGAATCATCCACATCAAATTCTGTGACCCAAATGAAAATGTTTAAGGTCAGCTCAGTCTCAGCTGACCTCAACTGAAGGTTAAAACACAAGAGCTGTGCTGACCACTGGGGTATATAGACCTTAATCTGCCAGGGATTCATAGGTAATGAAAACTTTGAATTGAACTCAGAATCTACAGGGATGTTGGTGGGACAGCTGCAGGGAGGCCTACAGCAGGTGTTGTGGTTACAGAAAGGATATCCTTTAGTAATTTCCACATGGATTTCCAGTATGCCCCAATTTAAAATAAGTGCGTTACAAGAATGCCATTTGGAAAGTCACAGAGACATAGGAAGTGTTGCACAGAATAGGCTGCAGCCTCTTCACTGAAGTGGGATGGGAAGAAGATGCCAGGGAAACACTGTGCTCTTACTGTGCTCTGGTCACCTCACAGTGGTTATGCAGAATTGCTGGTTTGATTTAGAAACTTTCAAAAGTGCCTGTCCCTGCAGAATTTCTAAATGGATATTTAGGCAGACTTCACTCTAAAGTGAAACTGATGTATTTCCAAAGCAAAGCTATTGACTGTTCTGGATAAGTGCAGGTATTATCTGACTGTCATATAAAAACTGATCTTACCCTCTTGTGAACAGGTCAGGTTGCCTTAAATTTGGATCGAGTTAACTAGAGCTGGTCAGAACCTCAGGGCTACATTTCATCTTAAATATGATATCCCCCGTTGGGAAGGTCCTTCCAGGTCTGTGCTGTGGCATTGTTCTCTCACACTGCAGTGGGAAAACCACCATTTAATACATTGTCATCATCATTATCACTCCCACCACTTCCCTGGTATGTCCTTAGTGGCTTCTGTGCAGTTCCTGATGCCTCTTCACAGCACAGCTGACTGAAGCACCCTTGTAATGAATGTGGCCTTTAAATGATTTTTGTTTTGTTACTGGTGTAAGATTTTTAGTAAAAATGAGTCTCCAGAACATGGTTTTTTTGTCATCTTCTAGTGCTCAAATTATTGGCTCTGGTCTTCTTCCCTTTGCCACACAACACATTAAATTTTGGCCAGAAATATCATGTACTTTGGTGTAGACAAATTAAGATCCTCCCAAATAAGCAGCAAATTTTGGAAATATTTTCAGTCTCTCTTCTATACCTTTCAAAACAAGGTTGTTCTTGAAATCCACTGATTCTCCCAGAGCCCGTATCTGCTTATTCAATAATCTTAGGCTTCTCTTGGTTGGATTTACTTTTCCTTTTTTTTGTGTTACCTTTTTGGTATTTTTCTTCAGAATATTTAGTAGCGATCCCTAATCTTCATTTTGTGTTTTGCAGCCTTTTAAAGTTAGCACTTTGCTTCTTTGGTGTGGTTTTTTTGTTTGGGTTTTTTTGCCTATATTTTCTCTTGTACCTTCCTGCTTAACCACCCCATTTATTTTCTTGCTTGTGTTTCCCATTTTTAGCCTTGGGAATGCAAATCTTCTTTGGGTCTTTCATATTCTTAAGCCTCCATGCTGATTCTATGGATTTTAATTTCCTAGCTTCAAGCAGGGAGTTTCTAAGTCACTTCCTCTTCTAAAAAAATCCACTTCTTGAAGTTTAGTATCCCAGAGAGTAGGGCTTCTTCATGTGTTTCTCTCCTGCAATGAAGCTGCAATTATTTATGTGGTAACCATTTCTCAGGGGTTCAGACACAATTTTTAGTCCTTGACAGGACTATGTCAAATGTTGTTTAGATTAGGATACAGAAAACTGTGTCCTCTGTGCACTCTCTCAGTGCAGCTCTCACTGAGCCAACACACAGTTAATTTTGCACCAGTCTCTGCCTTCATATTCTTTTTCCACTTCAGTGCCACTTCAATGTCACTTTGGTTGCTGTTATCCAGAAGTCATTATTTCACTCTGGCAATTATCCTTCCTCATCTACACTGTCTCTGCATCTATGGGACTACATTATGTGTTGCGTTTGTCTCCCAGGAAATATCCATGCAATTCCTTGCTTGCAAGAGCTGTTCTCCCCTCTCTGCAGCTCAGCTTCTCCTCCCTACATAGCTAGAAATCTTGGTCTGCTTCTGATAGTTCTCATCCCCTTATGCTCAAAAATGCTAGATGGCTGTTTCCTCTCCTTGATGCAGTCCAGATCACCCATTTTCACACTTGGTTTTCTTATGCTGGTTTATAGGCACTTGCACTTTTATTTTCTAACTGTAAGGTGACCTAGATGAAAATTTTGATCTAATTAGTTGAAAAACTCTGTTAAGTCTTTTCAGCTCAACCACCAAAGCACTTCCCATGACATTGCACCTCACTCCCATTTACCACTCTGTTTGTGTAAAACATCCTTAAAATAGAAATTAGATTTCCATTGGCTTTAATACTTTACACTTCCAAACTGATTTGGGAAGGCATTTATGTAACTGCCTGTTGGATATATAGATTATGGTCGTTTGTTTTTTTTAAGGAACCACTTTTTTTGTTGTTTGAAACATATTTGGAGCTTATTTTAAATGTTCTTTGCATCCAGCCATAAAAGTACTGTCCTAATTCCACTAGGTATTTTCAAACCTTACCAGTATACCATAACATATATATTTTACATTTGCTTAAGTTTATTCTTGAGTAGTTAGAAAGTACCAAGAAGTTACCACCTGCCTTTCCAAATCAAGGGCTTTATTTTATTCTTTCCAGTCTCTTCAGTTGTTGTGCACAGCAGCAGTACATGACAACTGAAGAGACTGGAGAGAATAAAACGTTGAGAAACACGCGTGTTTTTCAGGACATTTGGCTAAGCCTTCAAACCCTTTACTTAATGTCAAAAGCTCTTTCTCTTTTGTCCTCATCTCATTTTCTTTACCACAGCCTCTTAACTGCCTCTTCTGGTTTTGGTGATGTCTATGGGATGGTGTTTTCCTGAGAGGTGAGACTCAAGCTCTGACTGTTCACTTGTCCATCTGAAATTGTGATATAAGACTAACACTGAAAGGATTAGCTGTGCTTATGATGAACCAGACCTTGTGGTCCATCCCTCTGATAGCGATTTTAAGATCTATTTGTTACATTACTAAAGACATTTTTAGCTAGCATCACTACCTACAAGCATTAATATTCTGCTCCTTCCGTCAAAGCTTGTAGAAAGCATTAATTGATTCAGTCACACTTATAACTGGTGACAAGGCTCCTTCACAGATGGGGGAGTTTAAATTTGTGGGAGTGTAACCATGACTAACTCAGACAGTAGGTCAGTGTCAGAGGCAGGATCTCTTGCTAAACCTGTGAGATTACTACAAGATGAAACCTTTTTTCCTTATATGTACTATTCTGGGAAATGGAAATACAGAATAATTTCAGAGGCAGCGTTTACATGTGGATGTGTGTCTACAATTCTGTGTGGTATTAACTGCCCACTTTCTGTGCTCACCTATACGTGTGCACACAGTACAGATGAAAAGACCCCTTCGTGCTCTTTGCTCTGTGTCACTTTAATAGGCTCTGTTGTTATTCCCTTGAGTGTTGCCTGGGAGGCTGTGGCCTCCTTGCTGGAAGATCTGCATGATGAGTTCAAATGAAGCTGGAACTTGTGGTGTTTCTTCCCACTGTACTTTTCTCTTGGGAGGAGAAATCTTTTCACTGGTGCATACAGTGGCAATATGGGAAGTCCAGATTGCTGTCTTTGGTATTGTTTCTATTCTCAAAGGTTTTGTTTCAGTTGGGCCCTCCAAGATGGAGGAAGAAGAAAGGCCCTGCTATTTAGATTGCAACCAGCAGCCCACTGCAGAACATGTCCAGTGACTGATGCAGCACAGCTCCTTCTCCCATCAGCCAAGACAATAGCTTTTAAAGTTTGGAATCTAGCTGAAATACAAACAGCATGCTCTTGCTCTCTCTCTCAGTTCATTTCTCTCCTTGAGGGAATGACAGGACAAATCCTTTATAACTTATTTCCTGGTTAGAATCCTTTACCTGCTTTCCTATAGTGGTTCCCTGTGACTGTGAGCCTTTGTGGTCAGCTCTTCCAGCTGTTTGCCTAAATGGTCTTCAGGGAGACTAAAAGCAGTGAACCTGGAATAACAACATTCGACTTCAGCTAGGTCCCAGGAGAATTTACTTATTACTTAATGGATTGCATTGGTGGCATACCTTATACCAGATAACTGCCAAAGGTTGCATGAAATTAACCTTCCCAAACAGCTAGTTATTGAGATACTCCTTGCCAAAAGCTGGGCAATGGGTGACAATGTGTTTGCTGTAATTAATATTGTTTTTCATACCTTTACATGTCAATAGTATTTGCAATGTCTGGGTGAAAAGTTTCTCAGATTAATGTCTTGATGGTGATCTTAGCCATTTAGTGATCATGTGTCATTGTGTTCACTGCACTGAACATAAATCCTGTCTTGTAAACAGCAGGGAGACTAATGAGGTTTGCCCGCATTCTGGTATCATTACAAGGGGTTCCAGCAGAGAAAAAGGGAATTTGGTTAGAAAGGGAAAAAGAAACATGAATTTTAAAGGAAATGGGGGTGGTGGGGTGGGAATCTCAGCACGGCAGAGATGAACATTTGCTCTTAAGGAAGCCTTTTTATTGACAAAACTTGTAACCTACTTTGCTCATTTAAGGAAATCTCTGTATAGTTAGGTTTTGGGTTTGCCCTAGTCCATTTTTTTAATGCTGTGTGTTTGGCAAAGGTGAGGGTCATGTTTTCAATTTACACACTCAAAGTTATTAGTCTGCTTCTATTTAAAGGTAAATAGCTCATTTTTTCATGCAAGCCTACGTCTCCATACAGAATAGCTCTCCAGTCATATATAAAATTGTTAAACTCTAATAAATATTGGCATTATTTTGCTATACCTTGAAGGGTTTTATTTGCTTGGGACTGTAATCAGCTCTTGCAATAACGCTTCGCCTCCAATTTTTGTCTTAACACCACTGTGTACTTTGGGGTGTAAATTTGTCAGGTTTCCAAGCACAGCGGGAGACTTTGACAGCTTAAGACCAGTTCTCCCCAATCAGCCTTATGAATAATAAAAACCAGGATGACCTGTTCCAGTTTTGCATATGTAAAATCAATGGCTTATCAAGAAAGAACTGGAGGAGAAATCAGAACTGAACTCTGAAGAAAGGCAATCAAGCTAAAGGTTTATTTTCTCCAGGAGATGCTAAAGTAAATAAATCAGTATTCCCCGAGACTTTTTATGAGAAGAATTTTTAGCCTGAGAGATCTTGTTGCAGTGTTGAATGAGGAGAGGTGTTGGGTTCTTTTGCATCTTCTTGAAGAGCAAAAAGGGTTTATAAATCAGACCTCTGGGAATTGTTATCTCACAGCTTCTTCTAACAAACACAACAATTTGTTTTAAAGGCTTTCACAGAAGATGTCATAAGTGGTAATCCCTATGTTGTAAGTGGGTACTTAATGTGATTTAACTTAATGCTGATGATGCAAAGCTATTCTCCCCCAAAGCCCATTAAGAACATCCAATTTTCTGGTAGACTAACACTCCTGCTTACTATCCTAGAGATAAGTGACTGTTTAACCAGGGCAATAAGGAATAGTCTCAAACCAAGGCTGCAAAACTGAGTGGCCACAAAACTGGACTTTGTGAGAGTTCGGACTTTGTGAGAGTTCAGACTTTGAATGCAAATGTCATGAGCTGGATTTATTATTTTTGTAGAAGTAGTTTGAATTTCTGTATGTACAGCCATGTACATACAGGCATTCTCAATCACCTTAATGAGCACACTGGTGGATATAACTGCTTATGATATTAGTAAGCCTGGTCTAGGTAGAAAAGGGGCAGTGCAAGCCATTTATGTAAATGAGGTAAAGTAAGTTATAAATACTGAGTTTTATTTCATGTCACCCTGAAGTTGAGATAATTTTAACAGTTTATCCAAGATGATGCTTCTTACACTGCATGCTTGCTTGACTTTTTGTGGATCCTGTGTGTGTAGAATGACACGAAAGGAAATGTTGCTGGCATCATTTAGGAAAACAGTAATATTTGAAATTATTCAGGATGCAAAGTAGAAGCAAAAGCAAACTTTCCAGGAGCTTATGACTGCTCACTTGGGTCTAATACAGAGTTAGCACTTTGCAGGTCAGTGGCTCTGCTATTTGTCTCTGACCTAACAGATCTGGAGTTCTTCACATCAAAACCAAGTCTTGCTGAGCAGAGATCAAACGTATTAAGGTAAGGATCTTGCCAGTGATTTATCGTGCCAGGGAGGGTGATCAGGCCATAAGGGGCCACTGCAAATGAAGTTGACATTCCAGCAGTTTCTCCTGTGTAGTTGTAAGGTTAATTTTCTCAGAGCTTTTAAGTCAAAATAAATTTGCCCATTGTATTTGTCTGTGTTGCCCGTTGTGTATGAACTGCTAGCAGGAGTATTTATTTATGCAGCATAGCTCATTTCTAACTCAGAACTTGTTCTTCAGTGATGAGCGTTTAGAATGGCTGTTACCTACAAGTGATTATCTGCTAGATTTTTTTAAATGGCAGAACATGTTTCCCATGTACAAATAAATAGATCACACTGGTTTATGCCACACATAATGAGCACACGAGACTTGCAATGTCCAAATGATGAAAAAGCATAAGGAAACACTAGTCTGGTCTGTGCAAACTCCTCCTCGTTCCCACTGTTTCAAATGAGCCCTTGTGAAAGGATTTCCAGGATCAAGTTCTTAATAGCCACAACTTCATTAAAGCCCAGTGACAGCCCAGTAATTGATTCTGTAAACAAATACTCCCTCCTCTCCACTCCTGATTTAATGGCTTTTTTTTTAGAAATCTCTCCTGATTTTCTTTTTTAAGTTGCAATAAGTGACATCAAGGACCATACTTGATAAAAACACTCCCATCCCACCCAAATCATTCACTGATGGCTTTTCTTTGTTATTAGTGGAAATGTAGAGCATACTTATTTTTTCAGTCATCCTGGTTTCATAAACAATGTTTTCTGATGCAGTTAAGCAGGACAGTAAATGTTTCTCTTCAGAAATTAAAAAACTGACCCACAAGTGATAGGCTGGGTAAAACTTAGGAGCTTAGTTTCTTAGGAATACATGAAATATTACCTGAGCTATGGGAAAGTGTTATTGTACCTTTATTGTGCTGCTCACAGGAGATAAGTTCTTCATTAACTGAAAAAAAGTAGAAATTACTTTGAGGAACAAGCTTTTATGTGCTATTAGTAATTTTTTTTACACAGGTTTAATAAGGCATCCAAAAGGAGTAAAATGTTTGTGGTGGGTATAGTTCAATAGACATTACAATCTGAAGTGTCCTCTCTTTAGATTAATTTTCTTTAACAACCAGGCACAAAATAATCCCCTTAATGAGAGTGAATGGAAGTAACGGATGCTATACCAGCATGTGGCACAGTGAGAAACTAAAATACAAAAGGGTGTCATCACAGTTTTGCAGCCTGGGTTTCATGCAGGAAATACTTGGGGGGAGGAGGAAAGTAAGCATGCTACTGCATGTTGTTAAGACTTATTTAATCTTCTTAACTAATTACTCAAACTTCCTAATTCAAAATCATACAAACAAAAACGTTTAGATAAGCTGGGAGTTTTTTCAAATGGATGCCCCCTACAGCTTGGAAAACAAACATGACAGGTTCCCCCTGTCTGATGTGCTGCCATTTGCAAAAGACCAGACCCAACTCCCAGAAAGACAGAAGACTAATTAAGACAGGAAGACAGGCAGGTCAAACATTTGGTGTGAGGGATTTGGGACATAGGAGAGAAAAAAAAAATCATGTTACATTCCACTTTCACAGGAGACTGACAGGAGGCTTCAGGCCCTTTCTCTGACTCCCCTTGCTGCTGAGAGACCTGGTGGTGTTCCAGTTTCTTCTCCCAGCAACACCCATTTCCTAGTGTAACCCTTCCCCAAACCCATGCTACCTGTGACCTGGCTCTGCACAGGACGTACTTTGTCTGTCTTTAGCACTGAAGTCTGACTTCATTTACACAGGCTGTAATGTCACTCAGACGTTGGCATAATTGACCTATTTTAAATACCTGATTTCTGTTCCAAAGTCCAGTGATGTCAAGGACTGTTTTTTTAATTACAGTGGGCTTGGCTCAGGCCTTGCCTCTTGGAAGTTGTATCCAGGGAAGCTGAACACTTGAGTCCTCTGATCCAGATGAGTACCCTTGGCACAGGACTTGGTTTGCCCAAACCTGATTCTACTAGATTCTCAGGTACTACTGCACTGACAGCAAAACCAGAGCAGCCTTGCTTGCTTCTTGTGCATTTTCCTGCCAGTTCCTCTTTTTTGATCCTCCTACTGTGGTATGCTTGCAAAGATTTTAAATTCTTAATCCTCTCAGAACACCCTGAAGCTTGGACTCTAAATTTCTTGGGGGAAATTTCAAGCTTATGAAGGAAACTCCCACTTACCATGTCCCACTTAAACCATGTCTAAAAGCCAGGATCCAAACACCTCAAAACACAAGTGGCTTCAGAAAAGAGCTCTTCTTCCTTTTCTAATTGTTTTTGGTTTTGTTTTTTTGGAGGGGGAGAGGGAAGGAGCCAGGACAACCCAGCAGCCAGAGAAGAACAGTAAAAATGTTCTGGATTTCTATGGCCCCAGCAGACCTCACAGGCTCTAGAGCAGGTGTCAAATTTCCAGTGGAACAGTTTTATCTTCCACTACAAACATCCTTCTGGAGGCTCCCAATGAAACCAGTTGGATTTTTCCTTTCATTTTACTGTGGGGGGGGACTGGACCTCTAGTGGCTGAAGAGCAGTTCCATCCACAGGAGCTTGCTTGCTAGAATTAAATTTAGCACAAAGTTCAGTGCTACTCAGGTACAGTTCACTGCAACCCTTCTTAAAATAATTACAGTTCCTCCACATGGAGAACCAAAAATCAGGGTAACTTCTGTTACTGCTCTGTGGTGACTCTAATGAATGACACGTTAACCATTTGTTTGTGTGCTCAAGCCAGCCTGCAGGGATTTGTGTAGGTGTATGGGCTGAAAGCACTGCAGTCACTGGCACTGCCTGAGGAAAAGCTGGATGGATGCTTGCCTTGAGGAGCAATATTGTGCACTGGGAATATTTGGGGAGTTACCTCAAAGTCTGTGCCCTGTTCCTCATCAGTTGTTAACTGCCAGCCAGGAGCAGTGATTTGTGCTCTTCATCTGAACAGTCCCTTCTTAAAAATAAAATAAAATGGCACTGCTGCTCCATCACTAACCAATCAGCACTCAGTTTGCTGAGGCTGGCTTTTTCTTTCCTAGTGCCTACTCATAAACCAGGTTTTCCCTGATCCTGTAGCCAGCTGTGGGCTTCCAGTCACTCCCAGGAGTGCCCCACAACACGCTCTGGCTAGAATGTCAGGGATTTGTTGTATCAAGCCGGCCATAAAAGTGAAGGAAAACAAAGCTTGAGAAAATAAACAAACTGCACCTCTGATTGGCAATCCCTTCTACTTCATTCCCTTACAGTTGTACTGATCATTAGGACTCTTGAACTGTGTCCAAAGGAGAGGAAATGAAGTTGCTGAGATGGGAAAGGATATGAAATTTCCTGACCAGACTGAGGCACAGGTGCCCGGGTATCTGTGATGTTATGCAGTATTTACCAAGGGAAATGCTGCTGCTGGATTTTTTGCATGCCTCTAAAATTGTAGTATTGCCCCCTCTCTCCCTCCCCCACCCCAAAAAAAAAAAAAAAAGTGCCATTATGTAGTTCTTAATGCCTCCAGCTATGAGAAGATGATGAGGGCCAAACAGCTGTGGTTCTTCTATAAAATACTTTGGCATCTGATGCCCCCTCCCCCATCCTTGCAGAATTAATGTCAAAGGCTCTCCAAGGAGAAAGTTGCATATGAAAAAAAGATCTTTGATGGAATGAAATTATAACCAGCTACTAAATCAATTGAGTTAGGAAATTCCCATTCCTTCCTCCATCCATCCAGAACCATATCTCCTGTGGGAAGCCATTATTATTTGGATGTTAAAATCCTCTTCCTGTACCAAAAAACCATCTTTGGAGCTGCAACAGTACAGAAACATTGTTTATTAAATTCATGGGAAAAGAATTCCACCTCCAAAGGGGTGGATGCTAGGCCACTGTCTGTCCACAGGCTAAAACTCTTATACAGCTGGGGAGCCTGAAGAAAATGTCTGATGACATCATCACTAAGCAATATCAAATTAAGAATGTAGATCATCATTTCACTCACACATAATTTGAGAACATTTTCAAGAAAGGAAATGAAAAGTTACATTGTTGCCACCTGTGTTGATTACTTATAAATTAAGGGAGCCCAAATAACTTCTTTTCTGTATGTTTTAAAGGAAGACAATAAAAACAAGAGAGGGAGTGAGCATGCAGGAATCCCCAGTGAATTTAAAAATCACTTCCATTTTCTGAATCCAGGGCTAGCCCCTGGGTGAATATGAGAGGGAATCTGTAGTGCTGTGAAACCAAATCTCATTCAGCTATGTTCTGCAAAGGAGTTATTATTTCTGTGCTACATTTTCATTATATTTACATATATCCACCAAGACAATTGTTTGGTACTTCCTTCCTCAGTGGTGCACAGTGATGCACTGCCCATTTTCTCCCTGCTCTAGACTTTGCTATTATGGCAGTGTTTACAGAGCAGATTGTTCACTCTGGTTTTGTACACATCCCTTTCACTTTGAATACTTCCCACTCCTATTACCTGTATGGTCTGAAATAAGCTAATTATTAGTAAGTTGATAATTATTAGTAAGCCAGCTGGGACAGATGGCTACCAAAGCAATATATTGTAGCTGTAAAGCTTAATTTCCTTTGCCTAACAAGTGCTATCAAGAGGTCTGTGAGAACTTGTGTGTGTGAGGAAGAGGTTATTGTCAGCACCAGGAGGGGTGTGCCTGTTCTTTTAGGAAAATGCATGCACCTTTTGCACTGTATGGCACTGTCAGACCTGACTGTGTGGCACTTCCCATCTCACAGACACACACACACCTCACCCACCACCACCTTGGCTGCTGCTCTGGTCTGCACATTGCCTTATGTGGCCCTGCTGGTGAACAAACAGTATTTTGTTTTCTCCTTAGACCATTGTACAACTACAGCCAGATTCCTCTCTTCCAAGAGGTATTGTCTGTCTTGCCACTGGGGCTGTTTCTTGGCCAAATCCCTGTCCTGGCAGGGCAGCAAAGTAAAACAGGGAGGTTTGCCTTTTCTCTTCCTGCTTTAACAGCACTGCAGTTATTGGCCCTGCTGAGAGTCAATGGCAAACTATGTGTTCACGTGGGCCAAAAGTTTTCAAGTGTTCCTTCTTCCCTTTCCATTTTGGCACAGTTTTGTTGATAGCACCCAACAGGCTGGATTATTTAGCTACTCACAATACCCCCTAGCAAATACATGACATACTAAATACTTTTTCTTTTTCTTACTGCAAATCACAAAAGGTAACATTAGGACTCAAAGAAAAACAAATTACCTCAGTAACTCCTGGAAAACTCAAGTGGTTAATCAGTTACCTTTTATTTACATATATATGCTTAATGCTGAATTAAGTTGTAAAAACCAAAGGCTGATTTATAGCCCTAGTCAGCCTTAATTAACATTGATTCCAGGGGAATAGTAAATGTGAACAGCCTTCACAATTGAGGTTGAACAATGAACTCAGTGGGTGTTGTCCAATTTGTAGCATGATTTACATGGAAGTGAGGCCTTCTTTTTTCTAGGGTTACCCCTTTTTCATCTGATGCTTAGGATGGGTTATATATAATCTATAGATAGGAACATTTGCTGTCAAATATTCTCTCTGATTTAGAGTTAGCCTTTACCATGGTCACTATAAATAAGACAGAAAAAAACACAGTTTGAGGCTTTGCAGGGATTCCTTGTTCTTGCAATGTGTCATCACTTGTCCACTTCATGGCATTTTTACGAAGTGGCCATAATGAAAGTCAGATTAAATGTAAAGGATATATACGTTTAATCAACAGCCATTGGAGTCAGTAGTGCTGGAAGAGTTATAAAAGCCCCTGTGAATGCAAATTTATTGCAAAAGAATCTGCGTCTTGGTGGTAGGAATATCTCCTGAATGGTACTACCTGACACAGAACACCTAAAACTTTCAAAAGTGAATTATTTAAGTGTAAGGTTTTGCTTGTAAAGCCGCCAGCTGCTGGATTTCAAGACTTGAAACTGGTCCAAAACATGGGACTAGGTACTTTATTTGTGCACTAGAGTAAATATTCTGATTTTACTGCCAATTTAAATGTGCTCAGTTTACAGTAATGAGCTTGTATAGGCAATACCTTGTTTATAGAAAGTGGAACAGGAAGAAACTAACATTAACCATTAACAGTAGCAATTTCTCTTGCCTTCAACTCTTAACTTTATGCCAGATAGATCCTTCCCATGTCTTGTCTGAAATATTTGCTATTCCTGTTCTTTTTCTAAACCTGTGGGATAAATGAAGCATTCAATAACATAACTTATCGTTTCAGTCAACTGGAATTAAGCACTGTTTGTAATTCCAAGGCACTATTTCACGTTCCTATGGGGAAATGTATTTTAAGAACAAATGTGTCCTGGGTATGAGCAAACCTGATGACAGGTGTTCATCCCATCAGAATGTTTTAACATTTAAAAAATCTTTTTTAAAAAGAACAGATCACTTCAATAAGGGAAAGTACTGAATTGCAGTTGCTGCCACTTCTCGGGTTCTTGCACTCGACCTAACTGTTTTATTCTTTCAAGACAGATCACACAAATAACCTATGTGTTTATGTACATACTGAAACCTTAAACAAACATCCTTACATCTCCTTTGGACATCTGCTCCTGAAGCTGCAAGCTTTTCTCCCTTCCTCTCCCTCCTCAGCACACCCCCACACACTCTGGGCATGGAGTTAACTCCACCAAACTCGATGGAAAGTATGACAGTAAAAATCTTTCTTCCACAGAGGTCACAGATCTCAGAGCTTCTTTGTTTCACTTACAGTCTAAAAGTGATAATGATACACGAGAGGATTTCAGCTTATGGTGTTAGTCACTGGAGATCATACTGGTGATTCTTTCATGATCTTATTTTGGCTGGGTTAGCTCTGAAATGTCCTAACAGGGACCAATGCTTCAGTTTGTACAGCAGTGTAATCACTGAGCAGGAAGACCACCACCCATGATCTGAGGAGCTCACTGCCCAAGGCCATGAAGAGGTTCAATATAAATACAGTGTGCAAAGAAAGCAATAGATGGGTACAGTAGGTCCTGGGTTCAGCTGCCTCTGAAAACCAAAACAAAAAGAAGGGGAAAGTAAGGGACTGAAATGGATGGAAGGGCACACAGCAAAGTGGCTGAGGCGAGGGGCACAGGGGAGATGAGGAAACAACAGGAACACATCCATAGAAGCAAATGTAATTGTTGGTTTCTGTGCACAGTTTTTGTATCACCAGGGCCTTTTCCAGGCAGGCACAGGTTCCTTCTACCCAGGTCCTGAGTCAGCTGGACATGAGTCAGCTCTGAACCAGAAGCTACATCAGTTAGTGTGGCACTGAGCCTGAGCTAATAAGTCCTGCTGAGAGGAACAGCTATATGGCTTCCATTTGGCTTGGAGAACAGGTTGAGCAAGCTCATGTCTGGTAACATCAAACTCTGCAGATGTATCTTCACCTTCATATGCAAAAATGAGTGTGCAGATTCTTTCCTCTCTTTAAAATGCACGGGCACACCAGTGTCCTCACCATGTTCTTTTCTTTTATGGACACTTTATACTCTTTGGTGTTGCAGCTATTTGTCCTGAGCTTCCTGGCTGTTTTTTCTGTTGGCTGATTTTTTTTGTTAGAATATTGTTGGTTTTTTTCCCCAGCTCAGTTTCTTCTCATCCAATGTATGACTAACTCTCTACTCGTTTTGTTCCTTCCTTACAGATATGTTAAAACTTTGGGAACCCTCTTTCCTTAAACACCCAGCATTTTGATGTTGATGCTTTTTTTTTGCTATCAGGAAAGTTGTAAACACTTACGTTAGAGTAGGTTTTAAACTATTTACTTAGCAAATTGGTTCAGCTATCCTTAGTGTACTATGTCAAGTCTAAAAAAATCAGCAGCTGATCTATAATTGTATCTATTCTTTGACTAGAAAAGACAAATAGTGTATTACAATAATTTCCACATGAAAAAAAATGTATATTTTTTTGCTCTGGTTTTGCTACATCAAATTTTGCATTAAAAAAAAACCCAACAAAACAACAACCTGACAACATTCAAAGTCTTTAAATATGAATTGGTTTCCATCATGTCCCTGAGCTCATCTGGCTGACCTGAGCCATGTGCCAGTACAAAGAGTACAAAGGTAACAATTTCTCCATTGGGCGGTAATAAGACAGCAGAAAGTGCAAGATTAAAGAGGTGCCAGAGTACTACTCTGGAAAAGCTGTTTGTGATGTTTGGTCTGCTTAATCAGTGGGACAGGCTTTTGTCCCAGTGTCTGTGGGAGTTCTGTGAGGGAACTGGAATTCATTCTTGTTCTGTAGTCATGATCTATAAAGAATAGCCAGTTTCTGCCCCCTGGATGTATCTGATAGGAACTGAGACTCTTGGGTCTTTCAGAGGGCCCCTCAGCTTTCTGCTCATGGACCATGTTAGGATCTGTATGGGGTACAGACCAGAAAAAAGTCCCTGTCTCAATAAATACAACTTCACCCCTCAGGCAAAAAAGGTCAGTGAGCACTCCTTCCATCTAGGGTGAACTCCTGCCCCCAGTGAAGTCAGTGGTAAAACTTCCATTGATTTCAATGAGGGCAGAACCTTCCCTTACACATTTAAAGTTATCTCCTAGAATACAATGAATGAACATTGATACCCAAAGTCCAAGGAACCAGTGTGGTGCCTGGACTTTTTGAATAGTTTCTTTCTTAGATTGCAAGGACAGGAGGAGTCTGAATACCTGGAAAACATTTCACTCAGTCGTTTTCCTAGTCACTTCTTTCATATTTGCTACTGACAGATTGCATCCTGTCCTTGAAAGTAATCCAGGAGAAAATAGCATGTATGCAGCTACCAGTAAAATCTACTTTCATTTGTTGTTACCTCTCTCTAGACAGCTGTTGTCAGCACCATTAAAATTCAAATTTGGTTTGCCCATGACAATCAAAATTATGTCAACACTGAAAGAATTTAACAATTTCCATTGTTACAAGCAGATAAGCAAGTTAATTCTGTGCTGCAAGCCATTACTGAAGCCATAATCTACTGACTGTATTGAAGAACTGTGATGTTTGAGATTATTCAGCCTTGACTGGGTTGTATCAGTGACCAAATGTTTGCTTACTGAAATGAGTGATTACTGCAAATCCTTGTCTTGTCTCCAGCAGTTTCACGGCTTTTTCTCTGATAAAGGTTATTTCTTTTTTTAGTTTATTTGTTACAGTTTTTGAACCAAATTAGAGTTTGATGTTGCTTCTATAGTGACACTACTGCAGAATACAGAAAGACATCAGGGGCTGACCTTTAGCCTGAACTCTACAAACTATAATTTTTAACAAGCATAAATAAGTTACATCTCTCTTCTATTAGAATTCAGGTACTTTCCCACAAATTTGTTGTTATATACCTTACTTCTTGTTCGTGCCAGAGGACTGACAACTTTTCTTCCCTTTCTAGATTTTCATCAATAATGAGTGGCAAAATTCTGAAAGTGGGAGAATATTCCCAGTATATAATCCAGCAACAGGAGAGCAGATCTGTGAGATCCAGGAAGCTGACAAGGTAACACATACCATGAATGGGCAGAAATGTATAAACAGATGAAAGGAAAGGCTCCAGTATAGCACTGTTGAACAGTTCTTTTATTAATCACAGTCTCTAAACCCATCATGTGGCTATGGTCGTACAGCAGCAAGTTTCACGAGCCTGGTAATGTTACTTACCTCAGTGCCTTTGTTTTTTTCTTCCTTCTTGACAGGTTGATACGGACAAAGCAGTGAGGGCAGCTCGCCTTGCTTTTTCTCTAGGTTCAGTTTGGAGGAGAATGGATGCATCAGAAAGAGGCCATCTCTTGGACAAGCTGGCAGACTTGGTCGAAAGAGACAGGGCGATTCTTGCTGTAAGTGCCACAACTCAAATCACCTGTCAGTTTACATTTGCAGAAAAAAATATTTCATAAATGTATTAATATGAATTATAAGTGAAAAGCAGGCTCATATTGATGACTAAGATAGCTGACTGTCTACTTAAGACCTGATCCAAAAGTTATAAAATTCAAGGAGGCTTCCAGTTGACTCAAATGAGTTTTAAATGGGGCATCAGACAAATGAATGGGTGCGTACACACGTCTGTGCCAGTATGCATGCTTCTAACTTATCTAAAACAAAACATGGAAGACTGAGTGAAGTGATTTGTGCAGATACTCACGAAATGGCAGGTGAAATGCTTACTGAGACTGAGCTGGTTCCATGAATTCTGGGTAATGCACTGTTTCACTCACGTCCAGATGAAGCTGTCCGAACGGTGGCATTGATAATGTTGTTTTCCGCATGTCAAGTGCTTTGAACTAAGCTGGTGAACATCTTAATTCCAGCTTTGTCACCACTTAAATCATCTTACCACCAGTGTATACTGTAAAATCGCCACAGGGAGAAGGAAGTGCACAGCAAATCAAGTTTACTCTGCCTGTCATTTGATTTTTATTTCTAGAGCCAAGTTCTTTACTGAACTGCACTGCAGGCAATGCCATTTAATTGCTCCTGGGGATATAAGTCAGTGCAGAATTAGGCTTCCATTCTTCTCTATAGAAACTCATTTGATGGTTGGTGTGTTACACATGGGCATACTTTGCCCATTCTTATTGATTTCTGTTAGACAGTTACTGAGAGTCAGTTAGGCTACTCAACATCCTCAAATATTTTATTGGATTATTTCCGCTAAATGGTCTTGGGAGACCCTAAGAGGATAGCTTATAAGATACTTTTAAAAATAGGGATATCAACTTAAAAATAAGGACATTAGCTTGTTAATTTATGAGCTTCCCTAGAGGAGAGTTTGTTTATTTGATGGCAATAAATAAACTGGCTGTAGAGTACAGATATCTCAGACCTCAGCGGGAGTCTTGGCAGCCACATAGAGAAATTTTTATATTCACATCAATTAAATAAAGAGGGATGTGTCCATTCTTCTCTTTATGTATTCAGATCATTAATATGGGGTTACAAGGAGCTCCTTCTCAGCTGTTATCATTAACATAACAGAACCTAGTTTGACAGGCATTTTTATCTTAGCTCTTGATTAAAGCTATTTAGCATTTATATATCTGAAAAAAACACAGTGGTTATTGGGTCCAAAATACACAGAGGCACATGCACATGCATGTGGATACACACACAGACCCACAAAACAGACAGACACATACACACATTCTTGAAATCATAATCATTCCAGAATACTTGCGAAGGAAACAGATTGTTTTTTTTAAGGAAAATTCCTCTTGTCAGGTTTGCAGAAAGAAGTAACAAGAGGATCAGATAGTTGTTCTGAACCTTCTGGATTAAGAGAAAAATCTTTGTCATGATTGAAGAGCTGTTGAGATAGCAAATACTTAAGTACAATAGTCTAAAAATGCTACTGTGCTTATATCTCTTAACTTTTTCTTGTCCTCTAGACTATGGAATCACTGAACAGTGGGAAACCTTTCTTGCAAGCTTTCTATGTAGATCTTCAGGGAGTCATAAAAACCCTGAGATATTATGCTGGTTGGGCTGACAAAATCCATGGAATGACCATTCCTGTAGGTAAGGGGGATTTAAAGCACAAGTATGCACCTACACATTCTCATGGCCAAATGGCTTAATAACTCACAGCTTCATGAAGGGTAGAAGAGAACCTTGTTTTGGTCTTACACAGTGTGCAGTATGTTGCTGAAGAAGATATTTTAAAGCCAGCAAGGGCTGGACTAGATGACCTGCTATAGTTCTGCCCTACATGCACACCCCAAAAAGCATTTTGTTTCTTTTGCATGTGTCCTTCTAAGAAGGAGGTAGGTCAATACCCACATCTAAATATTGTTACACCTGTAAAAATGGATGTAGTATAAGCCTGACATGAAAACAGTGTTAGCTGCCTGTTTAAGAAATGGTATGCTTATATATATATAAATATATATTCTTACTGTCTGTGCAACTCATTTTACGTGAGGCTAACACTGGATCCAAATTAATTCATACTTTGAGAGAGTTTGTAATCTTACTATGCAGATCCATCCATACATATCAGATACATTTTGTTATACATGCTTCCTCAGATTATTCAGTGGAATGAGTTTTATATTGTATGCATGACATAAATCTTCATGAGTGCATGGGAATGAGTAATTCTGCTAAATTTTGCTAAAGAGATTAAAAAAAAAAAATCCTTACCATTATTTTTATTTAACAAGTCTCCCTCCTGCTCCTCCCTCCCAGCTGTTTAACAAATACAGGCTGTTTTTTCTGTTGTGAACATATTCGTATGCAGTCTGGACTAAATGTACCAACTGCTGTAGTTATGCAAAATGGCACATAATAGTAAACAATGATTTTACACAGATGCAGTCATTAAGATAAATGTACTCATTTATACCTGCATAAAGTAAACCTTCAGAAAAACAATAAGGAAAACCAATATTTATTTTATGGATTATTTTTGGCTTCACAGTGCACACTGCTCATTGCACGTGTGTGTTTATTGCACTTTACTGAAGAAGATCAGGAAGGCACACTCCCAAATAAATTAATTTTGCTGTTTCCCATCAATTTCCGTAGAATTCCATAATGTAACAAGGTATGGGCAGTACACTAGCTTGTTCCTGTACAGCAAAGCACAAAACTATTGGTTAGGGTGGCAGATAAACTTAAAATATGGCTCTGAAAATTTTCAGGAGGAAAACAGATCATGTAAGTCTTGCTGCAGTCTTACTCATTGTGGTGTCTCAGATTACTGAATTCCCGTGTGTACTTACTGGTGGGAATCACCACTTGTATATTTTCACCAAAGAAATGACAATACTAGTATTTCAGGTGGATTCTCCTGTAAGGATTCTTAAAGATTTCTGCAGTCATTTAGGCTGAGATTCATAAATCCTGGCATTGCTGCTTGAAGTTCACTTTTAAACATGCAAAAGTGCAGAGCACACCGTAAATTCATATATTCAGCAAATTTCCTGTTTCCTAATCCCTTTCTCCCTGGTCAGTGAGTGGCCCCTTCTCACTCTTCAGCCCTGCAGGTACACAGAACGTAGGTCAGTCATCAAAAGGCATTGCCAGATTAAGGAGAATAAATATTCTTTGCTTATTCTTGTTCTCAAGTAGTGTATCAGATGAAAACTGATTTTTTTTCAGCAAGGTGGGCTGTGCTGGGGGAGATGAAGGCACATTTCAGCCTTTGTAAATACAAACTTCAGTGTTAATAAACAAAGTTATCAGTAGTGCAGAATTGTTAGGTCCATTCACAGATTTTTCAGGGTATCAATTACTTCTTCCTCTTGGTTAAACACTCCTCTGTGTTCCTCTAGTTTCACACCATAAATTTGTCATTCTCATAAAGCTATTTCAGCAAGGCCAGTGTAAAACAACGATGGTCTTTACATTCACTTACTAACGGCTCATGAAAAGAAACCAAACAAGACAACAAACCCAAAATAAAACCCCTATTAAATCTCCTTCTCTTTCTGTTCAGTGTGCTAATAAATATGAAACCTCCCCATCTTTCATCTGTTTCTGTTGAGGTTTTCCTTTCCTCTAAAATAAAAATAGGCAAGTGATAGACACATAGAAGAACAGTGCATTTTACAGTCACATTCCTTTTGCTCCCAGAGCTGCTAAAACCTTCAGGCTGCCCTTTGTCTGCTACCATGCATAAAACCTTGATGATTCAACTTAAAACAGAACAAGGCCAGACTAGAAACTGCTAAACTAATAAACTGAATGCAAGCAAAGATGTATCTTTAAATTAATATCTGATATGATACTGCTTAAAGAAGCAGTCGGGCTGTCCTCACCCACTTGCTGGCTGTGTCCTGTTATATGAGGCATGTGGCTCTGTTATGATTGTTATGCAAATAAAATATCCGGGACAGAGTCTCCTGATGGAAATCTGAGCAGACACATCTGTGGAAGGTATTGCTGTCCCAAAGTGAGATCCCTGAATAAATGAGGCTTTCTTTCTGATTAAATTAAAAAATAAAAATATTTGGTCCAGGTGCTAAGCAGCTGCAAATTAATCTGACTATTAATATCAGTGAGGACTGCAGAATGCCAGTTTACATCAGCTATGGATATTTAAAAAGAAACCACATAACTTTTAAGGCAAATCTTTAGATTGGATGTGGGACCAGACTGTCAGATTCCTCTCAGACAATGTTCTTCTGGCTGCCAGCTAACAGTAGGGTAGGAATAGCAATCACCAGCAACAGCATTTTAAAATAATAAGTTTCATTAGCATTACTTGCATAAACTAATCTTAAAACTCTAAAACATTTTAAAAGTCTCCTATTTAATTTCTGAGCACAGAAGAACCTTCTATGCTCACTGTTCAAAAAAAGTGATTCACTTCATCAATCTTGAGTTATTTTGCCATGGTAACAGCTTATTTTACATTGTGGACGAGGTGGCTCTTAAGAGACATCTTTGGCCTAACCAGAGGCATCTGAAGCTCCTGAATAACTTCAAGTCACATATGTTCACAAATACATTGTTAGAAAGCAACCTCAAAAATCCCATCTTAACAGTAAGTCTGTGGATGATCAACTTTGGAAGGAGGTGTCAAAAAGGGCAGCTGTCTAGAGTCTAGTGGAAGAAAGCAGGGCAAGCAGCTCTGCATGGGAGGTATTGCTCCACAGAAAGAACATCCTGCCTACACTGGGCAGAATTAACCACCATTTGTCTGACTTGGCAAGCGAGTTCAGGGTATCTATAACTTTGTTATGAAGCATGCAGCCATGTGGCAATGATTATGCAGTGACAATCTAAAGTCAGACAGTGCTAACGTAACCGTGTTACTGTTACGTTGTCACCATCCTTCTGGCTGAGAATCCACCTCTCACAGTACCATCAAGTACAAGCTGGTATTTTTAGCTGACTCCTCAGGGTGCTTCTTGAGCACTTAGACAGTTTTGCCTATGTATACTTCTCTGTGTTTTAACTTCTACTTTACTTTGTCTGGTCTGATGAGTATTCCTATATTCTGTGAACTACCACTAGTATCTGTGAAAGACAACCTGGAATAGCAAACTGATCTCAACCTGTGAAGCAAATATTCTGATCTCCACTGGGAACTTGTTAAGCATCTATAGATCAAAATGGTGCAATGACATTTTGTCAATGCAGAGCAAACTGACTGATAAATATTTTCTTCCTCCTTTTCCTGATGTGACTCTCTTCTCTCCCTCTCCCTCCTCTATTTCCTCTGTTTTGTCCCTTGTCTTGGTTGCAGACTACTGTTACTTTTCTCATAATTATTCTGCATCTGGCCTCCAGCTGATGTATCAGCTACTCTAGCTCAGTTTTCTACAAAGCAAACCATGTAAAGTAGATGTACAGAAATAAGCAGGCCTGAAAAGAAGTTCTTTCTAATAAAACTCAAGTCTTTACTTAAACCAAGAAGCTTTATGGATTAACTCATTTATTGATACCAGATGTATTGTACATCTTCCAGATGCATAGGACATAACAGCAGGTTACCAAAATGTGCTCTCCATTGAGAAGTTAGGTCTTCTCCCAGTACTGAACAAGGTTGGCTGCAGATCTGGGCACAAATGTGTAGAGGCAACCAGGTGAACACAACCAGGTGGTGCCAGTCAGGAGGAGGAAGGCATGAGCTCCTGTTAAGCCCATCTGTGCCAAATCAGGGCTGGTCCCAACTGTGCATGAGCAGAATTGGGCCAGCCCTAACTGGGCACAGGTGGGCTTAACAGGAGCTCATGCCTTCCTCCTCCTAACTGGCACCACCTGGTTGTGTTCACCTGGTTGCCTCTACACATTTGTGCCCATATGTCCTCACACTGTGTGAAGGGAAGCACAGACCCCTGCACTGAACACTGAGAGGGGGAGCAAAGGCACTGTGATCTCCTGTCCTCTTACTCCCTTTCTCTGTTGACCATTTCATATTGTGGTAAATCATCTCCTGTGACTGAGCCCAGGCAACTCTCATCTTTTTCATCATTTCCAAGTTTCCAGTGACTTGGTCCCTTCATTTGTTTATTTACCTCTGTCTTGCCCAAAAAGTTTGTGAAAACTTCTCTTATTCTAGAAGTCAACTGTCAGAGCATCATTTCATTACTTCAAATTGCCCGTGTCTTCAATGGAAGATGAGGGGAGTTGGTGTACTCTATTATCCCAAATCTCCTACTATATATAGACCTTTGTATGGCCGTGTTCCAGTCATGCCTTTCAGGAAACTGCCTTTGTGACTTTTCATTGACTTCTTTAACTCTGAAATCAGCAAAAGCCAGTGAGTGTCTTCCTTGCTACTGCCCTTTTTTTTGTGTGTGTGATACAGTTTGTTCTCTTTCCCAAGGAACAAAGCAGATTACTTTCTGATGGGAGGATGCCTGCTTCCTTTGTTCTACAGAGAGAACAATTAGGTTGCTCCTGAGCCTAGGTTTCCCATGCTGGCTCATGAAATAACATTTCCATGACTTCTTTATTTCTTTTACTGCCATCAAAGGCTGATCCTTAGAGCTTTTCTCCCCCCTTTATTTTTTTTTTTGTTCTGCCAAGTCAAACTGCACTTGAGAGTAACCATGCTCATCTGTTTCAGATGGAGATTATCTTACGTTTACAAGACACGAACCCATCGGAGTGTGTGGACAGATCATCCCTGTGAGTATCTCTACTAGCACTTTCTATTTATTTTCATTTGAACCAACTCTCTTTAAAGACACATAAAACATGGTCCTGAGCTATGTGTGTTTTCCATTACGAAAAAAGCTGAGCTCATATTGTTGACATATCTTTAACAGCCTCCCTGCAAATGCTTATTTGAACATGCTAATAGGGTTTAGGCTCTGTTATTAGGAGTTAAGTTCTCAAGTCATAGAATTCTCATGATTAAAACAAGCAAAGCAAAACACAGTGCTAATATGCTGTCGGTGGTTATGGATGTTCACACAACTTATGGAAAATTGATGCTTTGCTGTGGTAGTCTTTTTATTTATTTAGTTTTTACTGTGATTTAACAGGCTCCTCAGTTCTGGGAGAATGTAATGCATTTTAATTCCATTCTTTCCTGCTATTTCTTTTACAAGGCTGGAGCAGAAAAGGAAACTCCAGGAGACATATCATTACAATTAACATTGTGTAGCTAATAAAAGACACGAAATGTTTGTTTTATTTGTTATGAGAGAAAAACATAGCATTTCATCAAGTCTAATGCTCCCCCTACACCTCAATATACATCCTTAATACGCTCTTGCAGCACACTGCATGGGAATTCCACTGAGCAGATAACTTTTTCACTAGAACCAGTTTCTGCCTTTGGCAGAAATTTCAATGGAAGGCTCACATATAGCTATTAAAATACCGTGTGGAAGCTTTTTTTCCTTGACAAAGCACTGGGGAACTAATCAGGACATTCTCTGAAATTTTTGTTGATGTTGTTTTTTTATATTGTTCATGTTAACCACAAAACCACTAAACAGCAACATGCAGAAATTCCATTAAAAGAGAAGCAGCCAGAAGAGATGACTTAAACAATGTTAAAGCCCTCTTTCCTTGTTTATATTTGTTGTTATTTCAGATCTTTGTTAAGGGGTGGCTGTTGTGTTTGGCACAGGGTAGAAACTCAAGAGAAACATGCTAAAAACACAGAAAGCCTGTGGCTACACCCATCCTGCAGACACACACTTTCCAAACTTGACTTGCAAGTGGTCCTTATGAGGAATGAACCCACAGCTCTATCCCCTTCTCTTCAGCTAAGCCCATGGATAAGCATTTGCAAAATGACAGCCCCACACTGTCATTTGCTGCACATACCTTAGGCTTGTCTCATTGAGCTTAACTGACAGATCTGTTGAAGGGACTTGACCACACGCTGAAGATCATGCCAAAGGCAGGAGTTAATTAGTTTAGAGTCGTAAAACTCCTTGTTCAGGGTACCCAGCCATGTACCATACTTGCTCATTTTCCACCAAGCCTGTCCTCCAAGACTTCAACATGGCTGTTACACACTTCTATTCTAACACTGCTGCTGCTCTGTTTGTTACATATTTCCTCCACAGCTACCAGTCAGAGCACAGCCTCTTGGCCACTGCATGCACTTAGCCATTACACTAGCAAATATGTTATTACAAAAATAAAATTAAACAGCAAGCCTAATACTAAACTCCTCGTTCTCTTTCACATCCTACCTTCCATCAAAACACACGCTCTGTGGCAGTTTTGTAGCATAAACAGGGCCATATACAACCCTATAAAACTTGTCAGAGCCCTCCTTGCAATCCCATTAGAAGTGCAGGCTGTCAGCACACTGCTGGCCCTATAGCTCCCCTCCCAGGTTTATATACTGGAGACGGAATTAAAACATCACTTTGTCTCCAGAGTTTATAAACAACCCAGGGAGTAAAAAATTGGGTGTTCAGTGAAGGAAAGACAGTTGTGTATTTTTTCAAGCTAGCCAGGGGCTAGAGAGATGTCCACAAGAGTGGCAGCTGATATGCATCAAGCAATAACGTGTTCTGGCCAGTGGCTGGCTCTTTGTGACTGATATTTTCTGTTTTCTTCCCAAAGGATATTATTATATGCATTTATAAGAGTGATTGTGCAAGCACAGCTATTTTATTACTCTGGCATTTCCACTGAAATCAGCAGGACCATCCACTTAGGTTAGGATCAGGCCTTGAGGCAGAAAGGCTTGTTACTCTTATCTTTATCCACAACTTGTTTGTGCATCAAACTAACATAATAAACTACATCTGCTGCTGCAGTTAAATTAAGTTGAAATTAATGAAGATACAAGATTTTGTATCAGCAAAGAGTGTTTCTCAACTTGGTTTTTGCTGTCCTTTTAACATCTTCCATATAAATTCCTCAGGAAGAAGTTTTCAAGAAAATGAAATGCTTTGACTGAGCATTGACGTTTATGGGGTTTTTTTGTAATCCCATCAATTAAGGATTATATAATTTGGATTATAAATTTTATATCTTAAGATATATTCAAGGATAGGAAATTTTGAATCCAGAAATCCTTCAGCATGAACTGTTCTTTCCAAATATATCAGAAGCAAGAACTATTCGTCATGGGGAAACTAAAAGTGCCAATTGCAAAACAGTAATCGAAATAAAAAGTTTTGACTACAAAAAATTAACAGATAACAGAAGATTCTTTTATGAAGACTGCGGGTGGGGGCTGTATTTCTTTGAACAGAAGAGAAAGAACTAAAAGGTCACTCTTGTCCCTCTCTTAATGGCAGTAATTTAAAAAAAAAAAATCCTTGCTTTGTGCTGGAAAAGATTTATGTCGAGGATCAGCCTGAGAAAAGTGAGGTAGCAGCTTGACATCTTGAAAACAAAACAGCACTGCAATATTTCTCCATCTATCAACTTTTATTTTTTCCTACAGTGGAACTTCCCCCTGCTGATGTTTGCATGGAAGATTGCTCCAGCTCTGTGCTGTGGCAATACAGTAGTTATTAAACCAGCAGAACAAACACCACTCAGTGCTCTCTATATGGGAGCCCTCATCAAGGAGGTAAGAATAATTGACATATACAATGTCTCTGTCTCTCCTTGTGGGGAAGGAACTATCAGCACATGCCTGGTTTTACATGCTCTGACAGTTTTCATAAATCATGCTTCCCTTCATTCATTCCTGTTTTGACAGGCTGGATTTCCACCAGGAGTTGTGAATATTTTGCCAGGATTTGGTCCAATTGTTGGTGCTGCCATAGCATCTCACGTTGGCATTGATAAAATTGCTTTTACTGGATCCACTGAGGTAAGAGGATTTCTAGATGTGTTACTGTAAGGTGTGAGTAAATACTTGGGAGAGTGCTACTTGTCTCTCTGTCACTGAGGCAGAGCACTACATCTGAGTAAGAGTGGTTGCTGGTCTGTCCTTCCCACTGACACTGCAGTACTTCCAAGGCAGCAATGGCTCCTTCCTCCAGCCCCTGCTGTGCTCAGCACCTCAGCACAGATTTGCCTGGAAAAATATTGCTGGGATTTCCTGTGGGCTTATGAGGATGTGAATCACATGCAAGTAGGCAGAACATCCCATGTATATCACAGCACATATAAATGCTGCTTTAGCATCCATAATCTGTGTATCTTGGCATACTTGGGGAAGAAGGGAGAGAAAGGGGGCAAGAAAGATGGGGCATCATCTGTGATGCTGCGTTCAAGTATATTGAGGATGAGTAGAAGGATTAAAAAGGAAGGAGTGCAGGAAGACAAGGACGTTGTCCAAGGTGTCTGTTCTGAAAATGATGGAAAAAAGCTGGCCAGAGATGAAGGGAGACAGTTGTCTCCTGGATGCCAAAATGTCTTACTATGAGTTTATGATGCAGATGTTACAGAGGAGGTTCAGCCCGAAGAAGAAGGCTGTAATCTACAGAAAGAGTAACAAATCCCTCAAAACTCAGATCACGTCTTGCTCTCAAATATGTGCAAAGCTGGCTGTTATCAGGGTTGGGGTGGGGATGATAGAGGTACTCCAGACTGAAGTCACAGGAGAAGGGGCCTTATCTCATTGTCTGAAGGCAGGCAGAAAGGAATCTCGGTGGGAGTTTCAGGGCTGGTTATATTTAGAGAGTGTTAAACCCAGCCCTTTTCAATTCAAAATCTGACAAACCATTGTATGCAGGGAGCTAAACCCCAGGGATCCAGTCTCAACTTGATAAGCTTGACTCCCACTCGTGGCAGTGGGAGGCTTTATGCATCCCAGGGATATTGCTCTTCATAGTGAGTCAATTTGGTTTGATCTGAGTCAATAAATCCACTGAGCAAGCAGCCCTACTAGGTATGTGTGGATATCTCCCTGGTGGGCACGGGATTGCAGACACCAGTTCAGTTATTTCAAATTAATTATTCTGGTGGAATTATCCTCTAATTGAGTTTGGAAGTCACCATACATGAGCCTAAGTCACCAGTAGAGTGTGCCTGCTGCCATATGCCTCATTTGCATGTACACAGTTGTTTTGCAATTACTATATGCCTGCATGGGATTTTTTTAATGTCAAATTTTATATTATAATATATACAGGTTACATTCTAAATCAATCGTAACATCAGATTTCAGATTATTCTGTGGAATTACTCTAGTCATTACATCTCCTGCAACCAATTTATATTAGCATGCTGGAATATTGAAAACTTTAATATGAGCTGATTACCCCCCATAAATTAAGTTGAAACAATTGTTTTCATAAAGATATGTGGTCTCTGTTTAAGATAAATATTCTATTATACAGGATGTTGCACTGTTTGGAGGAGGAAAAATACAGATGGGTTAGGTTTCAAAGTTGTCTTTTGTAGCCAAAATAAATTTTTATTGTAGTTCCAGACAGCTTTAGTTTTAATAGGCGTTTAAACTCAAAAGCTGTGGGTTTTATACTAACTCAGTGCCTACCTTTAAAAGCCTTACTAATAGGAAGTGAAAAGCATTACAGAGATGAAAAAGCAATTCTCTAAGAACCTAAAGCAAGAACAGATGGAACATTTTAATGCAGAGTTAGTGTAAACTATTCCATATTGTTTTTGATTTCCTGTAACACTGAATTTTTGTAACAGCAAGTCAACATTGTAACTTTTTAAACACAATGCTGTGAAAGGAGCTGTACTATAGAGTCTTTGACTTCTCCAGAACAGAATTCAATTTCTAACTAAATAATAATGGAAATATTTTGTCTCTCCAGTCTTGTCTGAGACATGTCAACTGTACACTCCAGTGACATGGATTCCCGATAGCCATCAGCTATATAAACACCATGACATTAACTTCCATTCCCCCATCTCATCCAGGTGCTAGTTAAGGCAGTGAATACTTCCCAACTTGAGCAAATAAATGTTAAAACCTATCCATACAAAAGCAGAGATTTTCAAGTTTAAATGTCCAAAGAAAAGATTTTTCTCAGGTTTTCACCATTAAGCTCTTTTGGAACAAAATATAAATTCTTTACCTTTGAAATATATACTTACAGCTAGTGGAAACTCCCCATTTGCCTTTAAAAATCACAAAACCCAGGCTATTGTCATCTATTTCCTGTGAAGTCTGTTGTTTTGGGGTTTTTTTTCCAAGGTGGAAAACAGGCTGCTCTTCTTACAGAAAATGTAATGCTAATGTTTTCCAAAATTTATAGAATGTATTGCATTGAAATATCAGCCAAAAGGCCAAGTTCATGACCTTAACTCAAGAAAGACTGACATAGCCACACCAAAGATCCATCCAGCCTAGCACCTTATCTTGCAACATGACCAGTAACAGATGCTTACAGAAGAAGAGAGCATGTGTAGAGTGATCCTTTCCGTGCTGTAGCCTTCACAGCTTCTGGCAGTCAACAATTTAATGACTTCCTGAGCCCAAAGGTGCATGTGGACAATTGTATTTAATAGCAATATTAGTCCAGTAACCTCTTGAAACTCCTCACCATTGTGAGGCCTCAATTCCACGCCTATGTAATGGAAACACATAAATGACTTCTAATTTATTATACTGATTTCTAATTAGTTACACTGATCCAGTTTGCACTGTTTTTCTTTTCTGTTTCTTAGATTGTGTAGTTCTTTGAAAATTGTTTTAAGTATTGCTACTTATTTTTTACACAGTCCCCCTCCCAATAATATGTGGAAAATCATACAGAGCTCTTTTTCTGTGACACCATCACTGTTTGATTCCACTTCTCTTCCTCTTTTCTTCTGATCTCTCCTTTTATGGGTTAGCTCACGGACACTGAAGCAGCAGTCTGCCAGCTCTTTCATCCCTTAGTGAAACACCCTCCCATGGATCATGTCCTCTCCCAGTGCCCTACTGCATGGCTCCCAAAATTTCTCCCTCTGCAGCTCATTAAGAATGGCTCTGCAGACACCCAGCAGGCTATGAATTTGACAACTGTCACACTGAAAGAAAATCATACCAAATATGAAAGCAAGCCTAAAAATATTGTGCCACCCTAGATTCCAGCAGCTTCCTTAGCTTCTCTGCTTGCTTTGGTTTGTATCTTCAGCACCTTGTTTGGTACGGGCATTTTAACAAAATTGTTTATTTTTACTGTGTTGTTTTTAGTGAACCAGGGCTAATCTATGATCCTCCTTAATGACAGCAATCTCCTCTCAGGCTTCACTGACACTTTTTTTTTTCTTCTTCCACAATCAGATGAAACTTAAACTGCCAAAACCAATCTTTCTTCCAGCCAATCTGACCATATCAACACTTCCTTCTATCCCTTTCCTACCTTCCCTTGAAAGCCCATCATGAATTTAAATATCTCATTATGTATTACTGTTTTTCTCCTTGATCTTTCTGGTTCCTAGTTGTCAGGAGAAACTCTTACTCACCAGAACCCTTGGAATATTTCTTTTAAAAAAACTCAGCTATTGCCTACACTTTTCCAGTTGTTCTCAGTCCATTGCTTTCCCTTTTACTCTGCTCCTCTCTGCCTCAGCTTCTTCACTGTTCCATGTATTCCTGTCTATTTGATTTCCTATTAAAAAATTACTACCAAGAATTTAATGGAAATAAAAATAATTTATATTTTCTGAGCTTAAGAACAGATTCAAACTCAGGCTGTCTGGCTTACCCGGGGTCAGCTGTTGGGCTATGTGTGATCCATTTGAGCGCAAACTGCCTACCCATAAATTCATGGAGCAGTTGGGTGCAGTATGTTTTCAGTTTAAGATTAGAGATTATTACAGAGAGCAAGAAGTGATACATTTTAAAATATGTGCGTTTAAAGCACTGGATGGATTATAAATTGTATTTTACTTGTTGCAAAAGTTTAATGAGTTCTAGTAACTTCTGTTCAAAAACAAATGTGTTACTTTGGCTTACAACTCTCTCCAGTTGTTAAACACTCTCAAGATGAGAATTGGAGATAGCACACAAAACATTTGAAGCCCTGGCCAACAAGAAATGTATCCTAAGTGGCTGCTTTCCACTTTGTTCAAACTATGACCCATTAAAATACAGACAGATTAAAGATAGGATTCAGGTCTGTGTTCAGGCAGTTCTGTAGAGTAACCCAAATAAATATCCAACAAATTGGTTTGGATGCCTGTGTAAACAAAAGGTCTATAAACAACTGCAATAAACCCCAGCAAAAGAGTCTGCATTTTGCTTGGCAGAATGTTTTCTTTATGCACTTAGATTAACAAACCATGATCTCATCATTAGTCAACAAGATACTAGAGAGACCATCAAAGCAAACTACAGGAGAGTCGAGATTGATTCATGCCAAACAAATGTTTGTAGCTAACAGCTGTATTACCACTGATTCTAATTTACTCAGCAGGATTCTCCTTTCATTTCCGAAGTGAGATGAATGTCACAATGCATGATGTAGACAGAATGTCTACCTACTGCATGAACAATGATTTGTGTCAGCTCTCCTGGATCACATGATCTCTTGCTGGTTTTGGATCTCATTAGGAGCTTGTACCTCCTGAATGAAAACTTTTCCTTCCTCAATGTTTTTGGTAGAATTTAGGGAGCAGTTCTTGGACACATGCTATGTCTCTTTGCATATAAAAGACAGAAAGGACTTGCTCTCCTAACACTGAAACAAACGGGGTGTATCAGCCCTCTAAAAGTTAACAAGACTTTAGCCATGAACTTCCATGGGGATGGAATTTAACCCACATTAAAAATAAGCCATTTATATCTTGGGATTCTCTCCAGGAATTTTGCCAGTAACAGGCAAACCCACCTGTACCTGCTATACAAAAGTTATCAGAAAGCTTGGAGGTTTGCTGTTGACTCATGACATTCCCAGTGCTTTAACAGTAACAGAGAAACCCGCCTGTACCATTTAAAAACAGTAATATGTCTGAAAACAGAAAATTAGGAGAATGTGAAAGGCAAGAGACTTCGTCTGTAGCAAGTATTCCAACTGTGACTGCATAAGCCTCCTCTCGAAAGAGACATTAAAATTCCAAACACAGAAGGCATAAATAGGCAACAATTAATTTAAGAAAATATAAAAAAACCCAATTAATTTAAGAAATTTAACTTAATTAATTCAGTTTAATATCATGATACGCTCTCAATGCCACAGTCCAGAAACAGGTCCTTCTGGGACTACTCTTGAAATAGCGTTTTTGCATCGGAGTGCTGCAAAATAAGACTTTAATCTTTTTTGTTGTTACTGTTCTGAATAATGAACTGTTTTCTTTGAGATGGGCCAAATTACATCTGCCTCACCCTCCGTGAAGCTTACAAGGTTATGGTACTTCATGAACTATCCAGGGATACTTCTGATATCAATCTTGAAGCCTATTCAAAACAAGGATGGGGAGTCAGGGCTTTCTCTGCCAACATTCCTGCTGAATAATCGCACAGCTCCATTATCTGTGGGGGAGTCCTCTCTTCCAGGATTCTCTTGCAAGGCTGCACTGCCTATTGGGAGCTCACAGATAGAGCTGAGAGACACCACAGGAAGCGTGTACTGAGAGACCATACAGACTGCAGCACTATCACTTATCCCTTTCATGCTGTCTTTATCCATAAAGAGAGGGTTGCTCACAAAAGGCTGCCTTTGGCACTAAATAATCACAGTGCTGGTGCCTTCCCTAAGACTTGCCTCAACCTGTGAGTGCACAGGGCACAACAGGAGCACAGCAAACAAAAAATGCTGAGCAGCATGAGCCCAACCATCCTGATGTCTATGCTGATTTCTAATGGGAAGGACACTGTGAAGCTGTCTGTTAAGTTTATACTTGGAAAATCGACAACCACCTCCCTGTATTAACACTACTCTGGACCATACTTTCCAAATTAACACCACTGCCTCCAGGCCCTCTGGACTGTAATATTTGCCATATACATAATATTTGGACTTGCATATTTGCCAATCAGTCGTTTGCATAGAATCCTTTCAAAATCTTTAATTACGTGGACAAAAGAGTTTTGACATTCAAGTGGTAGAATGATGATGGACTGGGCACAGTGGGCTTCCTTCATCTATTCTGGTCTTTCTGAATTTTTGAGGGGAAATAGGTGGTTATTGTTCTTTGAGTGAGGGAGGTTCAAGGCAGTGAGGGCATGAATGGCATGGGCTGGCACTGGCTATAAACACAGCACTCTCACTGGTTTCCAGCATACATTTTCAGCACAGTTTTGAAAGACTGGAATTTCCAGATGATGTACTCAATGTATGTGGTGGGGGGGTGGAGGGCAGAAAGGGTCCTTCTTTTTCATGTTCACTTCTGGCTGTCAGTCAAACATAGCAATAAAATCAGCTCCAATTAAGGGGATATGCAAGGAATTCCATGATAATGTCAACACTCCATCAATACAGAAGTAAAGAAAAGAAGCTAATTTTACATTTTCTTTTAAAAGAAATAAGCTCAGTCACACTCAACTGTGGGTATCACCAGATAAACAGTTAATCACAAAGGTACATGAAGTGGTTGACAATTCCTTCATTATCCTGTGGGGTTTTTGCTTTGTTTTTTCTGTGGGGGCCCTGGTTTCTGTTTCATTTGCTTTCTGATTACTCCAGTGCTGACTTAACTTTCTCCAGCAGACTGCCTTCAGTTCACTTAGAGGTTCAGCTTCTCATCCATTAACCCCTTACTGCAAGGAATCTTGCTTACCTCATCTTGGAAACAGAAAATAGCTGAAGAGCTGTATATATACTATGAGGAGAAAAAAAAGTCCAGCTCTGGACTCACTCCTGTCTCACTTGACATCTAACTTTCCGTGTGACCTTAAAACATGTCCCAGTTAAAAAATTGCATTTATCAAGATTCTTAAGTTTCTCAATATTCTATAGATACTTCTAATCCTGTGTTTTACCATGGAGGGGCCTAAATTTACCTGTGATTACCTCCTTAGCTGCAAAATGTGCATTGTTATACCGCAACAGTATAAAATCTGATCTATTTTGGATTCATTGATCCAAGGAGGGGGGAATTTCCAGGAAGCACAGCTGCTTCTCCAACTGTCCTGATGTGGAAACACATTCAATATGTAGTTGTTAGATTGCTGTTCCATTTAATCCACTCTCATGTTCCTTGCCAAGATCTGCAATTTGTGGCTTCTCCAACCACAGCGCTGCTTTATCAGAAATCTACAAAGACATTTTGGGGGTGCTTTTCACCTCTTCAACCCATATTGAGATTACCTGTGGTGCATCTGAGGGTCAGGTCTGGGATGGTGCTTTTGTAACTTCTTGCTCTTCTCTGTATTCTGCTATGTGCTGTTAATCCTGCAGAAAAGTCTGATAATTGCAACAGAATTTGACATATTCTCGAATATGTTGATTTCATGGTCAAATTACTTAAACCTTTGGGCACTGAAAATGGGATTTTGAGAAAAAATGCCCTCCTACAAACAGGTTGGCTGGCAGTTTAGTAACTGGAAGTATTAAGAGTGAAATAAATTCTAAAAGCAGTGGTCATCTGGGGTCACTAGCACCTGGACTGTATGAAGTATGATACCAGTTATTACTGATGAAGAGTAAGAAGCTTAGTACATACTCAAATATTAGATCCAATTTTTTCCATGCAAAGTGGTGTCACTAAACCTCTTAACAATAGTATCTAAAACTTGTGGCCATACCACTAGTTTGGATGGAATTATTTCCAGTTACACCAATTTTAGATTTTTAGTTCTGCCCTCCTAGAGCACCCTGTAAGAAAGGCCTGAGCCATCTTAGCATAGATAGAGAGATGAAGGGTACAAACACTTTGTGCTGTGCCTTATCCCCTCTCAATTTTCAGGAAAAAACCCGGTAAACTGTCCACTGCTGATAAGAATCTGTTTGGACTGAAGAACCTGGTGCTTTATGTAAAGCTCTGTTCCAGTGATAGCCAGCATTGACTGCTAAAGTGTACTGTACAAGTACATTCCCTGTAAAACGTGTCTCCATTTCCTTTCAGGTTGGGAAGCTGATCCAAGAAGCAGCTGGAAGAAGTAATTTGAAGAGAGTTACACTGGAGCTGGGTGGGAAAAGCCCAAACATCATTTTTGCAGATGCTGATTGTAAGTCAGCACTTCCATATTTTTCTTAAAAACATGTTTGTGTGGTGTCTTTGTTTGTTTTAGGGCACGTGTCTCATACAAAGTGAATATAACTGAGTCTAATTGTACTTCTTAATCTCACAGAAGCAGCCTAAGGTGATTTTTTTTTTAATAACAAGCCAACATTTGAATCCACAAAACTGTACAGAAGCAAGCAAAAAAACCTTACAACCAGACTTATAAAAATGGTGTTATTCAGTCGTGGCCCCATTCATCCTAAATTCTGATTTAGTGCTTTAAATCAGAAAAATCTGTGGGTTTTTTGTTTCACATCAATTAGAAAAACTGAGAGCTTTAATTTACACTCAGGTTTCTAATCTAATAAGTTCAATATTTTTTTGTTCTGATGTTTTACTAGTATCTTTAAATTGAGATTATTCAGCTTTTTAAATCTGCACAATTGAAGAATTGTGTATTGAAATATCTTCATTGCCACTGTCAGCGGGGAGCTGAAGATTTTGGCAGCTGGATGATGTTGTGCAGCTGAGATTTTTGGCACCTGAGAAGGTACAGGAAAGCCATTTAGAGTAGGACAAAAACACAAATTAGAAGTTGATGCTTAAATGATCAGCAGTGAAATAGTTAAAAACAGTGATATCTAAATTGTCAGCAGGAGGTTTTGAAGTTAACACTCCATTAAGATGAATGGGACAGCTCACACCTTTCTTGGAGCTATTGTTTCAGGCTTGGTGCAGGCACACTGTACTCTCAATGCATATTCTGAGAACTTGGTAACCCAAACAGACATACAAGGATTTGGTCTTTTAACTTAAAAGGTGAAAGGGAATAGAAGAATGATTTTTAATAGCACAAACTACAAGATTTTGTTACAATCCTGTATTCGTTTTCAATATTTACCAGTGTCTGAGAGACTGGGGAAAGCTTGAGAACTTTCAGCAGCTTCTCTACATAGAAATGTTTTACTGAGTTGGGGAGGCAATTCCAGCCACAATCATCCTGGCAAGCTAGGGACTCCTGTCAGCCAAAGCCAAATGCAGATGTTACAGCCTTCTACCCCAGTAACTCATCTTCATCTCCCACCAGAAACCACCACATCTCAAACGTCCCTATCAACTAACTCAGACTGGGTCACCTGAACATGGTACTTGCTGTATCTGCCAAATAATGTTGAGGATGGCAGGAGGGGAATAACCAGGTACAGAGGGCAGCACAGCCTTCTTCAGGAGTGTCTGTTCCACAGTGTATCATACCAAAGCTCTCTGGTCTTCCCGTAATAAACACAACCACCAGAACCTGACCTGAGATTCAGGCTTCAAAGCCCTGATTATATACAAACAGTAGACAGTTTGCTCACCCATCCAAAGGAGCTGTTTGTAGTGTTTGAGGAACACAGTGTGACAAAAGTTTAGCAGAAATAATGACAAAGCTCTTGAAAGTTTAGTGCACAAAAAAACCAGAGTGGTTTGAGGTCACAGTGAAAAACCTGTATTAACAGTAAGAAACATAAGATAATCAGTTATGTCCACTAGAGGTTTTTGGTTTTCGTGGAGCTGCCTGGGAAAACCTGAACATGGTCCAGAAAACACCCTATATAATTCTTTTTCCAATTCTCACACATGCAGTATTAAACCAAGTGCAAACTTGGAATCACAAATTTACCCCTCCTCTCCTGACCCCAGCCATACATGAGATGGGGCACACTACAAAATCCACTTATTAGAGTCTCTTAAGGGTTTTGGTTGTTAAATTACAAGTTGCTGGCATGTAATTGACAGTGACACTGGTGAAGTTATTATTGCATATCCTACTCCTGTGCTATAGCACTGTTAATTTAATTTTTGAGGTGGGATATTAAACAATATTTTGTGGCTTGTGTCACAAGATGGCATGTGGAGTGTATTACCTACAGACCCTTCTTTACCCAGACAATGCCTGAAGTCCTGAGTTGCCCTTTGCAATTTACCAATTCTGAAACAGTTGTAATGCTCCTTATATCCCTCCAGTATTGCTGTGTCCAGGATGGGATAAATGGGGGAAAAAAGTCAACGTTAGGTAGGTTTAACAACTCTGAATTTTCACAGGGATTATGACACAAAATAAATCCCCTTCACTTATGACATGACACAACATTGGTATGTTTTGATTTGGCCACAGTTGTTTGTTGTTGTTTTAACCAAATCCTACTTCTGCTTTGAAGTTTCTGGAAAGTGGCACAATTTAATACACACAACACCGATGCAGCAGCAGCTGATTGTATTTTAGAGCAACATATGCTGTCTTGTTTTTTTTAGTGGACTATGCTGTGGAACAAGCTCATCAAGGGGTCTTCTTCAATCAAGGTCAGTGCTGCACTGCAGGCTCACGGATTTATGTGGAAGAGTCAATCTATGAAGAGTTTGTTAGAAGAAGTGTAGAACGTGCAAAGAGGAGAGTTGTGGGGAGTCCTTTTGACCCAACTACAGAACAAGGCCCACAGGTAAAGTACTTTGGCCCTGCAGCCTAGAAGGTGCCTGGAAGTGTTTAAAATGCTGGGACAGAGGTCAGTCAGTGCATACCCATTCACAGTTCAGACGTGTTTCTTGTTAAATAAAAACTCTTATCTTCAATAAGTTTCTTCAGTAAGTTTCTTAACTTCAATAAGTTTGCCTTTCAGCTTTAACAGCAAGATTCTGATCTTCATCCCCGAAGATACAACTGTAAACTCTGAGAAGCTCACAAAAGACTCTATGGGCACTTACTTATCACGAATTACCCATATATAATCATTAACTGGGCTTGTAGAACACTAGAGAGGCAGGAATTCTAAGCAAAAGATGGGTAGAACTAGAAATATGGCATTAGAAAATGTTTTTGACACTTATAGCCAGCTGGTCTTACACCATTTTCAGGAAGTTAACCTGCAATAAAAAAATAATGATTTGCTTGCTTTGTGTTTATAAACCAGATTTCTTAGAAAGAATGTGGGCTGAGTCTCAAACATAAGGGGACTGAGCCCCAGACTACAGCCAGCAGCTATATGGAGATCTTTGGCATCTTCAGCTCCAAGAACATTGACTATAGCAGGAGGGTGCTCATGGGGGATTGCCTGAGAAAACGATTCTGACTTCATTGTCAAATGCTCAGTCTGCAAGTCCAACAGCTTCTTCTCTGTTTCAGATCGACAAAAAACAATACAACAAGATCTTGGAACTGATTCAAAGTGGCATTACTGAAGGAGCAAAACTTGAATGTGGGGGCAAAGGGCTAGGGAGAAAAGGCTTCTTCATTGAACCTACGGTGTTCTCCAATGTAACGGATGACATGCGGATTGCCAAGGAGGAGGTATTCTCACACACCTGCAATCTTATTTTAGAATGTCCTAAACATTTGTTTTTCTCCTTTTGTTTTTCTTCCTGAGAGAAAAGCTGTGGAGTAAAAATTAGCACTGTATAACAAAAACAAACAATAAGCTAAAGAAAAGGAAAAAAACATTTCAGAATTTATGCACACAGCAATTGATTACATCAGTTGGGTAAAGAAGCTCAGTTTTTGTCACTGGCTGTAAAGTCTTGACCTCAACGTAGAGAGAAGGGAAGAATGGATGAGTTCCACCAACTGCTTTTGGGAAATTCATACAGTTTTACAGACAACTGTTATCACTGTTAAATGTTGCTGTGGGAATTAGTAAAGAGTGCAATCGGAGAGAGAACAATTTAAAAAGCAGAATAAATCAGGAGTAAAATGCCTCTGACTGGGCTGTTTTTTCTAATCTCTGTTGCAGATTTTTGGGCCTGTTCAAGAAATACTGAGATTTAAAACCATGGATGAAGTCATAGAGAGAGCCAACAATTCTGATTTTGGGCTGGTAGCTGCTGTCTTTACAAATGACATAAACAAGGCCCTGACAGTCTCTTCAGCAATGCAGGCTGGGACAGTTTGGTAAGACAGAAGTTATCACACTCCTACTCTTGGAGAGAAAGAGTTTGACTCACTATCATTATGGCACCTTGGTTTTGCACACTGTGAAAAATGTTTATCTAGACCATCCCATTGGTGAATCCAAACCAAAATACAGAACTACTGTAGGGAAGTGTTGTGACTGTTGCTGCTTTCTGTGGGTGAATGCTGTTGAAAATCCAAGTGCCTTGCTTCCCACTAGCATGGTGTTACTGAAAACAGAGCACAAAGTGATCCCTTCTGGGGAGCCCAGGGATCCCGTGAGGTTTCTGCTAAAGGAACAATCGTGTACTTTCTACAGCATTAAGGAACTGGGGAGACACCTCTCTAGTCCTTAGAATAGATAATGCCACTTCTAGAGTCCAATAGCTTGCAAATTGGTTCATCAGCCTGGCTCAACTAAAGATCCACAAGAAGTCAGGGAGACAAAGGACAAATTCAGATCTAATAGCTCTGTGTTACAAAGTGGCACTGAGGTTTCTCAGCAGATGAACAATTCATTACTGAAGCTGCATCCAAGTGTTTGGTGCTGTCCCCACATGCAAAATTCCACTCTCCTTATGAGGAAGGAACAGAATATTGTTTTTGTGGCATAAATCCCTCATTTCTTTCAACATGAGGCAAATTTGTTGGTATAAAGATGTACACTGTCCTTAGCTCCACAAGTTTCACCCTCTCCCAGAGTTGTCCCAGAAGTCTGACAGTGCAGTTGGACTTAATGCTTTTTCCTGTTACAGGATAAATTGCTACAATGCCTTAAATGCCCAGAGTCCTTTTGGAGGATTCAAAATGTCTGGCAATGGGAGAGAGATGTAAGTATTACACTGTTGTCTTCTAAACTGTTTTCAGCTCTACAACTTAATAAATATTGGTGAAGCCTTCCATGCTAATTAAGATCAGAAAATATTCCCAGTATTCCCATCTGAGGATCAGGACATAATATGACTGATATTCATAGCCAGTTCTAAATGCAATTGATTAATGTGGTAAGACCATTTCCTTTTCCTTTTGTTTTTTTTTTTTCTTCCCTGTTTTGACATAGCTGATTAAGTTACTGGAACTCCCTTCTCATTCTGAATTGAAATGAAAATTTATAAATATTTTTCTGAACTTGTAGCCTGTGTTTTCTGAGAGTTTTTCTTTGCCATATTAACCAGCACTTTTGCAGGAAGATTGTCTTTTTGGTACTGCTGTGTGCATGTTGACCATTTTGGTGTACTTCTTTCTGTTGCCTCGCTGAATATTTTGCCTCTCTTACTATTTTTTCCTTTCTTTATTTTCCCTACATTTTTTAATATAGGTGCATCTGAATTTTATTAGAATGTTATCATCTGTCTCTTCCAGATATATAAACAGTGTTAAATGAAATCAGACCTAAAGAAGGAAAATCACCTTCCATTACAAAGCTTTCTGTCTTTTACTACATTTAGAACTAAGTGCCAAATGTTTTGAAATGGAGCTCCATGCTCAAACACTGTCCCATGTACCTAATTTAAAGTCTTACCAGTTTTAATTCTCATTACAATCACAAGGAAGTTGAGCAATTGCATCAGCCCCAGATTGGTTACGCATACAAAGGATTCAATTAATTTCTGTGCAGGAGGCATGTGTACCAGATATGTCTCACCTAAGCTTTCAAAATAGCTTATGGCTAATGGGAAACTCAGCAGTAAAACTAAAGTAAGGTCAAACTCTTTAAAACTTTAAATATGTGGAAGTATACAACTTGATCTATAAAATAAGCTCTATATAGTTTGAAATATTTTTCCTCATTAGGGAGTGCTTTGAATAACACATTCATACTATTCTCCACATTCATGAGTTATGAGGTGATCTCACACTGGCATAAATATGTCAGCTCATCTAACTCTTATCATTGTGAAAATATTCTGAAACTACTAAACTCGATAGAGCACAGGAGTAACTTGACACCCAGGAGTGACCCCTTTGACTTCAGGGAGGCTAATTGTGCAAGCAAAATATTCACATATTGGTATCATAGAGGTTTTGAAAGGATGGGGAACCAGGCAGCACCCCAGCTCCCATGGAAAAACCATGGTAGTTGCACACTTGATTCCCATCTACACCTTTGAAAATTTTAATTATAAAAAATAAATGTTTGTAATGGCAATAATCTTTCACAAAGATGCCTGAAAACCTAATTACAAATAATCATTCTGCTCCTTTCAGAACCTCTTTGATCAGATATCACCTTCTAATTCACCTTGTATTAATATCTCCATACTTTTTATTAAAATGTCACAATTTCTTAAATCACTATTTTTAAGGGATACATTTTACAGCATTAGTAATTTGAATCAGGCAAGTAAAGAACACATAAATACAAAAAATAAAGTGTCCATGCATGTGTGTGTCATTGCTAAGGTTATGTTACAGCCAGATCCTAACTGTGCTGTCTGTGCTAGCGTGGTATTATAAAGAGGGATATTTTTACATTTCCACTTTATCAAAGCTTCTTGTCACTACTGGAGTGGGGTAAAATTTAAATCCTGTAACTAACAATCATGTGACTCATCCCAGATTACCACACGTGGGTGCTTTATATTAAATAGAGTCCCCCAGAATTCTGGTTTCTGTCCAGATGTCTTCAAGGGAAGGAGGTGCCATTCTAGTCAGAACTATCCTTTAAGATCACAGGAATTATTACTGTCTGGATAGCTCTGAGATACAGCAGTCCATAGTAGCATTCCCAAGAAGTGCAATCAGGAGAACAGCTTGGAGTTATAATTCTTTTCCTTATCTATTTGCTCTTGGACTTAGAGAGAGGAGAGAGTATGCAAGAGAGTATGCAGTACTTCTTTTTGAAGAGCAATTTGTTCCCCTTGATAATTACACAACCGAGGGACAGCGTAACACACACTTCACCCATGGGCTCCTTCCTTTTCACAGACACAACCTGTGTCTCACCCTGATCCCAGGCTGCAATCCAAGATGCCCCGAAGTGGCCATGGAACAGGATGTTACTGCTCCCTACTTCCTTGCATTGGGCTGTGGGAACAAGTGAGCCCTTTAATTGAACACACACTGAGTCTTCTACTCTGAATGCCCAGAATAACCCATCTGCCTATTCAGCAAGAGCAACTTTTGAACTTTGTAAAAATACTTGACTTAGAATTTACCGCTGTTGTCCACTTCCAAACTTCCACCAGGAAAAAACCATGTAAGGCCCTGAAGCTTTGAGCTGAAGAAACAGACAAAGAGCTGATCTAATCTTACTTGCCAGACTGAGCTAAGAAATGAATTGGCAGTTGGAACATGTATCAAGACTCTGGATACTCTGTTGGCGAGGTTATCTATTGACTTGCAAAAATGTGTCCAACAGGTGTCTGGAGCCAAGCCACAGCCCCAGTGAAACAAGCAGAAACTTTCACACAGAGACTTCTGGCATTAGTTATTGGGCTCCTGCATCTCCCAGTGACAGCTTCCACTAAACCATAAGAGAATGGTTCTGTGGCTCAGCTAAGTCTGATCAGCAGCTGAAGTTTTTGGTCATTCTTTGGATACAATCTATCCCTTTCTGCTGGTATCTGGGGGTGGGATAGTCCAAATCATTGTGAGCTTTCCACATCTCAAAAAGTCTTTACTAAAATATTTCCTTACATTGTACTTAGACTCTGGTAAATCTTAAAATGCCCATTGAATCACCAGTATGAATTACCTGTCAACCACTACATCATGTGTAAGATTTCCTAAACCAACAGGCACATCAGAAAGTTTTGAAAAAATGCAGGTGGAGTGAAGTGGGATGGTAAAAACTGCTATATCTCTGCTCAAATGAACTACCTTTCCAAGGAGGATTACAGGAGTTCCTGCCCTAGTGTTATATTTTTAATAAAATTTACAGTTTAGAGTTAAATACAAAGTAGGCTTCGCAGTGCTGGGGACATACGGGAGGGTTTCATTGCTTTGAGCATGAGCCACTTGCTCCGTTCTGAAAGCAGAGGGAAGCCAATGTCAAATAGGAAACATGCTAACGTGATATGCATGTCAGCATTTTTTTTTTTTTTAATAAGTAGGAGAGTGGTATTGTATGTGTTTGAGGGGTGGGAATAAGAATTTAACCAACAAACAAATGTGGATAAGAGCTTGTGCAAAAAAAATCCTCATGAGTTTATGCAGTAGGGAGAATCTACTTCCAGACTGAGACTGTACCTGTTTTGAGGTAGAGATACCATTTGCTTTACATACACAGCATCCAGAAAACACAGTAGGAATTAATTACTAACTTGATTAGAACACACTCAAGATATGCACAGCAAAATGCAAATACCTATACTTGAGAAAAGAGAGGCATAACTCCCAAGAAGCCATGCAATATCCACTCTAAACCTCAGCAGAGTTGCCCAAGAGATGACCCAGGCTGGAGATGACTACAACAAAATCATAACAGCAGAAACCCGTAACAATAATTTTAGGCTTTTTTCTTAAATTTATCAGTTAATCACTCTGCAAGTTTTTGCTTGATAAAGACAATGTCTGCTGTGAGCTGATGCTGCAATTTATTTTTTAGGGGTGAATGTGGATTGAGAGAATATTCTGAAGTTAAAACTGTGACAATTAAGATCCCTCAGAAGAACTCCTAAAACGACAAAGGACCACGTTGTGCAGAAGAGCACGTTACCACCCTCCCTGTTCCTTTTGGAGACCAGCACTCAGGAATAAAAAGTGTTACACAATATGTATTTAAGAAATTAAGTTGCAACATATATACTGGGCACATAACTACGTACGTAATGCAAACCAACTCTGCATGTTTTCATAAAACTGTCCTGAGAATCATTATATCTTTATAAAACAAATCACAGTAAGAGATAAAATTGCTATTGGGCATAAGTTAATAAACAGTTCTAGCTATAAAACTGTTAAATGCGAATGCATGCACAAACATTTCTCTTTTCTTTAAATAAACAAAATAAGTCTTACTGCTTTCAGGTTGCCTTCTCAAACAGACCTGCTTTGTACTGGCAGTTTAGTTTCAATCAGAGCTTTACAAGCCAGATCTTACCCAAAATGCTAGCAGTGAACAACAACAACAAGTGTATGTTCTAAAAAAAGACTCTGAATGGTAATGAGCCAAAACCTCATATGTTGGCAACTTTCCAATTAGCATGCTGACACAGGGAGGTTAAACTGGGGAGGGAATCAAGCTGTTACATGGACAATGAAATCCAAATACTTATCAGTGAGATTTGGCTTTCATGACACACAGCAATTTGGTTTTCAAAGCTTATTTTCATAATTACCGTATGTCTTGCTATAAGCAAAAATCCTTCCTCACTTACAGGAACTTAAAAGGTTTTACCTGCCTGCCAAAAGAACATGGCCAGACAGGGTGGGAGGGTGTTGAGAACAGGAACAGATCCCAGGGCTTCACAGAATATTTCAGCCTGCACTGCTTGTCTAATTTAGTTGTTGTTGCTACTGTTGTTGTTTTCAACCTTTTTTAAACAAATATACACACGCAGACTCCACTTATTTCTCTGCTATTAAAACTGCCTGTGATTACATTGGAAATTACTAAGTATTCATTACAGCACGAAGAAGCCAGCAAAATCTCACCTGACAAGAAGTAAGCTTGACATAATTTTCTTACTAAATGATGGCTTGCCATCCTCACCATGCTTGGGAGCCTCAGGTCAGCTTACTGGCTAGTACTGATTTTTCCATTATGTCTGTTCTTTGTTTGGCCTAGGACAAAAAATATGAGCAAGTTCTTTTAGAAGTGTGGTGTTTAAAGCCTGTCACATTATTACCTGCTGCTTAGAGAATCTCTTCCAACTTGTAACTAACAAATTAAACACCATCTTTCTTCTTTCCAGCTGCAGAGCTCATCAGTTCCCCAGACCTTTTTTTAAAAAAGAGGTTTCATTTTATGTTTTAACTTAGAATAAAGAAACTTTTAAAGTAAAGTAAATCATCTACACTGTGTAGCTACATTATGTGGGGTGTAAGGACAGAATTATGGCCTCAGGTGTAACAGTTTTCCTAGCTGCACAGTCTGTACTACAAACTGTTGAAAACTCCAGACCCCATCAGCAAATCATTTCTGCACGTCCTTAGCTTCCTTTGCTCTCTGAGGAATGACTCAATAGATTTGAAGTTGTGTGTCCTTTATACATACTGCTGGATCAGGACAAGAGGATCCAGCACTTCGTAGTGTGGTAGCCCTCAATATTTTCTATTATTTCTGACACAAGTCAAACCATTTATGTTTTTAAAGCAATATGTATACATGATGTTAGACAGAAATGACAGTACATTCACAGACATAGAGATGAATCAAAATATTCCTGAGTCGTTAAATGCAAATGCCATATACTTCTGTAGAGTATGTCAGAATGAAGAAAAAACAAAGTACAGCAAAGAAGAGATTAGTTATCTTTTAAACTGCAATATAGATTGTGAAAAAGGAGATTTACTTTTCTCCTATTTACTTAAAAAGGAACTTCCTGTGCTAACAGCATTTACACCGTGTACTCTTTTGTATTCTTTTTGTGTATTTTGTATGTCTGTGCTTTATTCCCAGTACATTCAGGTAAATAATATAGAGTTGCCATTCTTTTCAACCCTGTCACTGCAGCTCCATTTGATGTACATGGATTTGTGACATCCTTTTCTAAATGTACCATCTGCATGGATCCAGCAAAACATTTTTTTTCCAGTCCCTGCAGCTTTTTGTTACAGTTTTTAATCATGTATATAGTTATATGTTATTAAAAAAAAAGTAAAAGGATATTTTCTATGAAGTTTTTTCCATTAAAAAGGTTTAGAGAAAGACTTTAGACTGTGAGACTCCTTTATTGCTGACAGAGCTATAAAAATATTTTTTAAAAATATTTTCATAGCAAAAGATCTGATCTCACAGTAGCTTTATTTTCATTTCCAAAAGTGAATGAAATAAAATGCCAGTTAAATTTTCTGGAATATTACTGCAGCTATATGAAAAACACTTGTAAATTGAAGGTCTAGGTCATAGCCAAAGTTCATCTTTACCCTCATGGTCATAAAGTTTAGGTATTGGCAAAGGTCTGAAATCATCTGAACCAGCTGAGCACCCTTGCACACTCATGCATCACAGCTTGAGTTTTGGACAATATTTAAAAAGAATCACAATGTCTTTTCTTTTTCTAGTAGATGAGTCAAAGAGATGATTAAATTAACACTCAGATCTTTCATGGAGTGATATTCTACTTGTCTTTAATTTCAAACTGCTAAAACAGGGGAATAGGACAGACTGAATGTTATTTGACAGCCAGTAAAATTCACATGGCCAGGTGCTATACAGCTCTCCCTCAAGCAATCCCTTTATTTCAAGGTTACTTTCATTGCCTGGAACAGCATTCCTCTTCTGAAACAGTGCTTATTTAGGTAAACTAACTACTGGGCTAATAAGGCAAAGCTACTTCATTGTATGGCAAGTAATGGTTATAACTCAGTGTTACAGAATAATACTGCTGGTTTAATCAACACTCTACAGGCAATCACAATAGATGAAGTAACTTGACTAAAACAGATGGGATAAAAGAGAACAAAACTTAATAACAGGAATGAAATTGCATTCTCAAAAAGCACTACTGTTCCTGGAAGTCTGGGATCTTGGGACTATATTAAGTAGAGTTTTATTTCTATTTACCTAGTGGCATGGACAACACCGTCAGGCGGCTGTGGGTGGATAGCTGGTACTTTGCAAATTCCCTCTCTGCCCTGTTAGCAACCTGTCTCACCACTGCAAGCAGGCACACAGCACATACCATGGAGTGCTCTTCTGAAAGCAAAATGAATGAGGGAAGGGTGTTCTGGAACCCACTGAAACCAAAGGGTATTGTAATATAAAAAGGGTATATCTCATCTAATGGAATGAGAAACGTTCAGTCCATAGTAAGTCAGCACTCTGGAATCCCAGACAGTGAAAGTAAATATACCAATAAACGTGTATACAGGTACAGTAAAGGGAGGATTTGGAAACAATTGGGCATTTCTTCTGGGAAATGATGTGAAGAAAAGCAAAAAGAATTTCAGTTCTGTGGTCTTCAGACAAAGCAATGGATATTACTGCTACCTGAATATCATTCATGCATTTGTTGGTGCCCTGTTCTCTTCCTCCCCACAGAGGCTAGGATGCAAAAGTTTGCCTTGCACATGCAAGAGGCACTGTTACAGTGCCGTCTTCTCAATTCTGTTTTGGAAAACAGAGAACCCATAAACACACTGAATTCAGGGCACCATTTTAGCTAAAGAGAAAGTCATAGACAAGCAGTGCAGTGTACTGCTTACTTAGGGCTCTCTGCACACTCACACCTAGAACTCTGGAGGGGTACTTCTACAACCACCTCACATTTACATCCAGCCATCTCTCTCCATTTACTGCATGCTGAGTCCATCAACACAGGAAGTTATTTTTCTCATAACAACTTCAAACCACAATGACTGATAGTCACAGTGCTCTACCTGTGAGGAAGCAGGAAAAGCCTCTGTGGCTATTAGATGCCATCAGCATTTCCAACCCATACACACAGTCTTCTCCCAGCGCATCAGACTACAGCTTCATAAAATGCATCTTTCTTCCTCGTCCGTGTTAAACACAGTTGTTTAATCCTTTCTGTATCTTCATTGTATCTTCTGTGTTCACTCACAGCACAAAGATATCAGGGAAATATGTTTGGAGCTGCCAAAAAGCTCAGGAACTTCTGAAGGGAAGTGGGGTATTTTAGCATGAATTTAGGCTGTTTATGAGAATATGGTATGGTCAGTAGTGGTATTCATTTCATGTGCCTAAAATGTGGCACTGGGCTTGCACTACTAGGCTTGGGGTCCCTCTTTCCTCTTCCACACAGCACAATGTGGAGTGCTGGGATGCTGGTTTCAATAAGCACTTGCCTAATTTTTCTCAGAGGACCGGAACTGACACACTGGAATTCAAGGTTAACACAAGCAACAGATGATTACAGCTGGCTGCAGTGCAAGTTCAGTCATTTCAGTTGTGAAGAACAGGTTAAGACGTCTGTGTAGACACAGCTGCTACGCTGGGGTAGTGCTCAGTGCCAAGTGCTTGGTTATCTAAGATGGGGACCTGGAGGCTGTACACACACATACAGCTGAGAATCTGTCCCAGCAACAGTGCACTGAGGCACAAGGGTGACTTGCCTCTTGGTACAACTGGGATAAGTCACCAGAGCTGTTGAATAATGTCAATAATACCCACAGGTTACTGCTAGAAGGAGGGGGGGGAGGAGGGAAGTATATCTGTGTGCTCTTGCTTCATTAGAATGAAAATGATAAACGATAAATGTTAATGATAAAACAGTTCAGCCAGCTGAGTTTAAATCCTGAACCCTCACTAAAAGCCAGTATCACCCCCCTAGCACAGGTACTCTCCAGTCGCACCATAAAGACCACAATTATTTTTTTCTGATATAAACACATTTAAACCCACTCAAACCACTACTGAAAAAAAGGGACTGCATCCACAGTCCTCTGGGGAGCACTGTTACTTCTCAGTTTTTGGCTGTGCCTGCAGTGTCAGGAAGCGTGCCAGGGAACATTATTTCACCCAATTTCAGGTGACATATTCTGGAGGACCCCTACCATCAAGTATAATGCCCCGAAGTCTCCAATGCCCAGGAAGGCTGGGGCATCATCTGGAGCAATTTGCCTTAAGGATCGATGACATCTGCATTACTGATACACTCCCCAGTGTGTTCCTGTTACTAATCCCTGTATGGGCATTTTATCCTAGTATCCAACACCAAACCTGCAATTTTGAGGATGGTTTTGAGGTGCTTTTATCTGCCTGTAGTCTCTTGACAAGACCTGCTAAATAAACCTGGATTGTGCAACCACAACAGCAACAGACTGTAAGAAAAGCTCCAGCTGCAGAGGTTGCCAAGAAGGCTGTGCACACAGCATGCTGAAGTGACCCAAAAGGGTGCTTGTGAAATGTTTGTGCTGCTGGCAGGCAGCATATTGCCAGGACAGATCACACATCATGCATTTGCACATCAAATGAAGCTGCACTGGTCTGAGAGCATGGGAAAGGCCTGTCTTGAACGGCATGTGTCCTACTTCCTAAACATGTATATTTTACGCTTTACACTTGGTTATTGGCCAGATTGAAAGTACCGCAAGTTCCCCAAAGCCTGTCGTTTTGCCTTTGAAGTACAACTGTTTGGATAATGTTTCCTTTGGCAATTTATCTATGTAACAAAGCAGGAACTTAGCTGCACTGGCCTCTCAACAATCCACCACTAGCTTTTGTCAAAGCATTCATGCGTTTGTGTATATGCACTCACACACCATTTGATCACTTTTGGTGACCTTTCGTAGCCCCTCTCCTTCTCCCTTGTGGTCCCTCATAATGAGGTTGGTGTAACTTGTGCTAATGTTAACTTGCTTCATTTTGGGGGCTTCCCCTGCATGCCTGGCTGAGTTCCCATTTCCTACAGCAGCTTAATTAGCAAGATGTTTGTGTGCAGCTCACTCCTGCTGCCAAACAACAAAAAAAATGTCTTTGCACATCTTCCCCTGGCAAAAGGACTCTAACTCATGGTCCACTGGCTTTCACACACACTCCCAGGACCACAAGATGGTACACAGAGCAGGATCTCTTCTGAAGTTTCTGTTGTTTCCTGCTTTCTTTTGGTCCAAAACCTCTCTCAGTCTCTGGCTGTCACCAAATACTGTTCAGCCTCACACTTCCAGAATCATAAGTACTTTCTGCTTTAAATACAACCTGGCTGTGACATTAAGGAGAAAAACACGTTATTTCCAAAGAAATGGGCATTTGTAGAGCTACCATGCTGTGGTTCCTGAACAGCCTGAAGCTCCTGAGCTGTACAAGGAAAGCTCCTGCACTAAAACGTTCAATTGCACCAGGGCCTGCCACTTCTGATGCAGGGGAGGAGGCAAGTCCAGTGGGGCTGCTGAGAGCACTGTGGCCCTTCTCTCCTGGGATGACACTTCAGTGGAAATTGACGCTTTTCTGAGGATCTGTCCCATATTTTTCCATGGTGCATACCATAAGCCACAGGAAGCTGCTGCTAGAGAGCTCCTGGGGACTGATAAATTTGCCAGGCCTCTGATCCCATCAATATATAGAGAGAATCACATACTCCAGTAACTGAAATTGCTGCAAAAACCAGAACAATTCCTGCTCCACCTTTGCTCCAGCCCTGCCTCTCCTGCTTCCCCTTGCAGCATTTGCCTCCCAAGGACAAACACAATTTGCCAGACATTTATGAGGAAAACGCCACTGGTGCAACAGACTTTTATAAGAGTTTCCTTAGGGAATGCAGAAAATATGACTCCCTCCACAACTCCCATTAGATTCGCCTTTGTGAAAGTCTCTGATGCCACCATTCCAGATTGCTCTAGTGGGAACAGTAGACTCCAGTTGCCCAATGGCTTTCAAAAAGACCCAGAAAGATGCTCTCATCTCCTGCATTTGTAGTGACTTTATAGCCAAGGCTCTGGGACAAATGTTTTAAGTTAATTTCATGTTCCATTATAACAAACAAACAAAAAAATATGATTACAAAATCCCAGTAGATCCTGTTTCTAAGGGTTTCAAATCACCTTGCAGCTCTAATGAAAATGCTAAACCTTTTTTCTTCCTTGCAGTGAGCTGCTTGTATGTTATAGTAGTGCTAGTGCAAAGCTCTGCTAAAAGAAGGGGGTACTGCTTGATTTCTACTTTAAAAGCACATAGAACATCCTGAGGTCTTTCTCAGAATTTTGGCAAAGAGGCTCTTTTAACTAACTGTGATCTTAGGTGGAACAGCAACAAATGGCTCAAAGATTTGTTTTTACAATGTCCTCCCTGGGAAGATGAATTGCCAGCTAGCCTTCCAGCCTGCAGTTTGAAAATGCAGTTTCAAACATTTGGGGCTCTATTCTTTGTCAGGTAAACTTGATATTATGGTTCTGCAGAATCTGTCTGTGTGGAGGCATTTTGCTGAAAGTTTTTAAAAGCTTGATTATGGGCTGGCCAAGAGATGTCATGATGCTTCCAGAATTTTGAAAAATAAAGTAGGAGAAAAACATGCTTTCCTCCTATTACTATTTGTCTCTTTGGGGTAGTAGTACAGTCACCAAACCAAAGTCACTGCAAATGCTGTTCTGAGCTGTTCTGTACACAAAGTTCAGAAGAACTGCAGTAGATTTCATGCATTAGCCATGAAAGCTGTGTTCAGCAGCAAGAACCACTGCACAGAGCAGTGCAGTGTGCTGAGCACCAGCAGATACTGCCAAGCCAACTGGTGGGCTCCTTCAAATTTGCCTTTTTCTTATTCAAAATTTCAGGACAATATTTAAATATACTGTGCACACAGTTCCTGGTAGTATTTTCCAGTTTTGCCACTAAACACTTGGCAGGCCAGGCAGTATCTTACTGGGTGATCTAGACTGCAGAACCAAGGCAGTGAACACAGCCACACAGCTGACTTTCTAGACTCAAGGACTCATGGCATCCAGTACATCCTTAGTCTCATCTGAACCAGCCTAACTTAGCCAGTTCAACATGCTTTTTTTTTTTCCAGTTACAGGTATCAACCTTTACACCAAATCATTTTGTAATCTATTGCAACTGATTTAACTGGAAAATTGAGCAGCAGCAGAGGTACTATATGTTCAGAACTCATTGTTCAAAAATGTTTTATAACCTTAAAAAAAAAAAAAAATCACAAAGACTTGCTAGGCCTCTATCCATAGTCGAGTCTTTCCCTGCACTGAATGCTATTAAAGCTCTGGAAGACGTGCTCATGCTTATGTTAGCTCAAGTCACAAAACATTTCCTGCTGCAATCATGAACAAATTAGTATCTGAGCAATGGCAGATGCTGCTGAGCAGAGAGACTGATAAACCACCATTACATTTAGAGAAGGGAAGGGATACTGGGAGTGGGTGGATTAAATATGCTTTCCCTCACCACCCCTAGCACCCTCACACAGCCTCAACCCTCACTTTTAGACATGCACTTGACCACGTCTCCTGCACAGCTCCTCTTTACAGCCTTTTGCAACTGTCCTTAGAGTTTTATTATTTTATAAATCTAAGCGCAAGATTCCTCTGTGTGTAAGAAATCAAGAATGTAGAACTCACACAACATTCAGACTTTCCAGAATCCATACAGAATACAAACCCATGAATTTGCTTCAGCTGCTTATTTACATCAGGGATGTTCAAGAAGTTCAGATCTGGAAAGAAGTCCTCTCTTCATGAGACTGCAGATATGGGCATTTCCTACGGGATGTATTTACAGCACAAATAGGCTTTGGATGGTCTACAAACCAAAGTTACAAGAACTGAGGGAGTTACAGTTACAAGGTAAGAATCCATTTTTAAACTGTTCTAATAAATGCAAGTTATTTCAGCTGCAATTGCCTGCAGGGACAACAATATTTGCTTTGTTTGCATCATCTTTGTCAATCGTCCCTCGGGGTATAAAAAAAGAAAAAGGTGTTAATTGATCACCTGATTATTTGTTTACAGTGGATGAAAACCATGGCCCCACTGTCACCTACAAATGTTATAGACTTGGTCTAGGCCTCAAAGGTTTCAAAGGTAAAAAAGAAAATCGTTATTATTACGATTTTTATGGACAAAGAGATGACTAAGAGAAACAAATGCAGCAACTCATCTCAAGTTTACTCAATTTCCACTCAATTCAAGATTACTGAAGAAAATCTGCTGCAAAAGATCAAAGCACAGATCTCCTGACTCCCTACCTACCCAGCATGGGTTTTTTTCTGAACCATCTTTTTTGCATGTAAACACTGTAGTTACACTATCGTAAAGGAAGTGAGGAAGTGAGCTTGCAGAGGACCTAAGCACTGTTCATCTCCACTGAGTTCACAGGGACTGACAGTGTTCAGCACCCCTGAAAATATTGGATTTTTAAGTGTTCAGGCACCTGTGAGGCTTAAATCGAGGAAGCAGTAAGGCATCAGTTTGTGGCCGGCTGTGCTTAACACAAATTTGTAGCTGACTGACTAAAGCACTTTGAAAAGCTGAGTTTTCCAACCTGAGCTTTCTAACAGAGGTCCAACCAACACAAGCAGTGGCATGCAGGCTAGAGCTCTTGGTTGCAATGAACTTGTTCTCTAAATTCTGTTGCCCAGATCTCTTAAGACAGAAGTAGGAGATGAGACCCACAGAGTAGGTATCAACACCTCCAGCATAGACATTATCAATTTAGGGGGAGATTTATCTTGCTCAGATTCCTACCTTAGTAATCTTATTTGAAAATTACATCCTTACCTAGATTAATTCAAATTTTATCCAATGCTTCATTACTTTAAACTCAAAACTTTTGATGATTTGATGGCAAAGTTATGTAACCATGTATGCAACATGCTGATTGTAGGCTCTAATTCTTGTAAAAACCCCAGGTTTGAAAAGATCAAGGTGCCAATAGACAACTGCACTCTAACACAGGCACAACAATGCCTTGCAATTGTCAAAAATTAAAAAAATAAATCTAAAAATTGCATCCTTTTAAGTAAAAGAAAGCTGTAATTTTAGAAAAATATATATAGAAAACACTTAACCAGAAGTTCAGGTTCTTGACAGTCAACATCCCAAATGATTTTGTAAACTGCTCAGACACTTAATTATGCCACATTTTTATCTCAACTCTTGCCACTTACTCTTTTGGCTCTTTATTCACCTGAGCACTTAAATTGTGTGACTTATGCCATACTGTATTTTATCTGTTCTTTTATTACTAGTCTCAGTACTCTCTCTTTTTCATAACACTGAGCAAGCTGCATATAGCCACACTAGCTGCTTTCTTGGAGCTCCTGATGTTTTCTTTTTACAATGCAATTACAGTGCCATACCCTCCTAGAAGGCACCAGCTACTATGGAAAATTCAGCTGCCTTTAAAAGCACAACAATATGCTCCAGCCAGTGCAAACAAGTGATGCAATACAAACTGTGCTCTTCCCGAGGGTGGAGAGCATCCCCCAGTCAGACTCTCAACTTGTTTCTTCCCAAGGAGAACAACTTTGTAAGGTCACTTTTGAAACCCTTCCCATGGGGTGGCCACAGTCCACCCAGCAGAGCTAAGGGAAAAGAAAATTAATGTCTGAACTATCTCTGCTTGGCATGCAAGCACTAGCAAACAGCAATACATAACATTGCAGCTTCACTTGCAAGGACTGAAAGTTTCTCCTGAATAATCTGAAAAGGCACACGACTCATACTGAATTCTTGTGACTATTTGGAAGCTTAAATCAGATGGTAGCATACCAAGTACAAGATGTGTATAATTTCCAAATGGAAGAGCCTCAATTATTTTCTCAATATTTCTACAAGAGATGCTGGTGATTCCTTTCCAAATCTATCATTCAGAAGTTGGTTTCACTAGAAGAAAAACAGCATCATTAATTTCTACACTTTCTGCTTTTTAAAGCATCGTGGAAATAGAGAACACTGTCATATATTAATCAGTGTAACTAAGGATTTGACAGGATTAGTACTACAACAATTCTTAAGTTATTAATCAGGTTTTTTTATATGACCATCATTGTTTGCTCATCTAATATCTACATTTGTTATTCTGATGTATATAAATAGTATTTTTTTATTATGATTCTCTTCTTTAAGCACCCAAAATACATATCTCTGAGTTGGCCCCTAATGGGATTTGGATTTGTAATAGTTTTCAAAATACTATTTTAAAAATAGATTATGCAATCTTCTCAATATGAGCAGAAAAGTGTTTAAAGGAAGGCATGCAAATCAGATGCATTAAGAAATAGTTTGAACTTTAGCAAAATATTGAACATCTCTGAACTCACATCAAGGTTTAATATCCAAGCACACCTTTTTCCCTGTACATTCCCCTGCTTCACTCCTATTAGGAATCTGTTTCATAATTCAATACACCAGATAATTTTTTCTTGTCATGACTGTCTCAGTCCAGCTGATTCTGGTTAGAAATCTCTTCTTGTGGCAGCCCAACCCATTTTCCACACCAAAGCATGGTGATAAGCAACCAGACTTCTTAAAGGCTACACCAATGTTCTTTCTGATCAGGCATTGCTTGCTCATGCTGTAGAAAAAATCATTTTAATACCAGTCTCTTGCAACTGAGTCAAGATTCTTACTGAGCAGACTAAAGAACCTCAGAAACCTTATTATCTTTTGCCTGTGTCCACACAAATGTAAAAAAAAAAAGAAATTCCAAACTAGAATACATCAATCACTGCACTTAAGAAAGACATGAGAATACACACATAAAAGATGTTGGTTATTTTGTACTACTGGAAGGTTCTCAGATTGGACATGGTCTGGAATAATCTGCAGGGAGGCTTTTATACCACCTACAAAACATTGCTGCTGTGAGATTTTCTAGCATCTTTCAAGCAGATAAACAGCTTCTGCAGTATTATAAAGGACCATGCTCGGGGCGACTTGGACCAAATTGGGCTGAAATCATGCAGCTAATGTATACAGTAATAACAACAGGATTTCTTGCACAGTGTAGCATGGCCTACTTAAAATCCAGTCAATGTTCATGGCATTCCATAGCATCTACAGGAATTATGAAACAAAGGTCAGACTTTCCAGTAGGTGACATCTGTTGTCCCAGTGATGTGTTCCACACAAATAAGGGCATAACACTAAAGAAAACATGTGTCATTGGTAAAGAAAAACAAACACACACAAAAAAAAGCGAGGGAGAAAAGACAAGAAAAGACATCAAACTTTTTTGAGCAGGGCAGAACAAATGTCTGACTGAAAAGCTTCAGGTCCAGCTGGGAGAAGGCCAAGACTAATTTAACCTTTGGTCAAATGGTTGGGAGTTAGCTAGTTTCCTTTTTCCTCTTACATCACTCCCAGAGATTTCGACAAAAATAATATGGTCCCGATTACATGACATTACAGGCTCTCATAATGCACTGGGGAGGATAGTGTTGAAACCCCTTGGAGACAAATTAATCCCAGCAAAGCAACAGCTGTAAGATTGCTATAAACAGGGAAAACAACTATGTTTGCATCATGTACTTATATGATTTTAATACAACTTTTTAAGTGGATTAGATTATCAGATTTTTTTTAACAGGTCTGACAGCCTTGTATCATCATGAAAATACCAGTTGTGGGGTTGCATGTAGTTACTATTAACTCATCTAACCACTCAGTACATTATTTTAAAAAGGTAAAGCAGACTCAGGTACATGATGATTTATCTTCCTTTCAGAAAACATATGCACTAAGAGAAAACATGATTTACAGGTTTTTTTAAAACATGCTGGAACAGATTGCCACTTCTGTCACCATCTGCCTCATACAGCCCTTGTGACTGATCAGGTGTCAAACACCTGCTCAGCCTGCCTGCTCTGCTGACTCTGAGCACCCCTGTGCCCTGGTACACTGTTTCAGGAACCACCATGAGAAGCCCCTCGGGGGCCTCTTGAAAAAAGCTTCTTCATTGTTTGCACTTAAAAAAATAGTAATTCCCTAGTTGAAGAAAACTGTCCTCTGCTTTCCAGTTACCCTACATACACACCCCTTTTCTTACCAATGCTGATGTGGTAGCTCCCACAATTGCTTTTGGAAAAAGACAAAGTGTCTTGAAGGCAGATTCCAGTTTAAGTCTCCTCCCAGGTTTTAGGGGCCCCTGCCCATGTGCTGCCAGCAAGCTGAGGGTGAAGCTCAGTCACCTCTGTAGCCTGGTGGAGGCCTTCCTCAGAGGCTCAGCTCTGCCATGGCAGAGCCACCCCCCAAGGCCACCTCTGTGCTCCAGACCCACTGATGGGCCTCAGGAGAGCAGCAGAGCTGCACTTCATTTGGGCTAGACTGCAAAGGATGGGCTTAACCCTCAGCACCTTCCTCACCCACCCACAGCTCCTGCTTCCAGAGCGCCACATCAAGGCCCAAGCGCGAGCCCCAGGCACCCAGGCAATGGCACTGGGCAGGGATGACACTTGGAGCACAGGCAGGACACAGGACAGGTAAAATGCAGGTTTACCTGAGCCAGTTTTGGATGCAGCCAGTGAATGAAGAGAGACTCTGTGAGGCCAGCCCAGCCGGGAGCTGTTCCCAGGCACGGCCCTGGCTGCCACAGCACCCCCAAAGCCCGCCTGGAGCCATCCCACCTCCTCCTGCAGCCCCACACACAGAGGGAGAGGGCAGCAGGGCAGCCCCAGCCTCCAGGCACTGCCGGGCCTGCAGCTGGGCCCTCACAGCCCCTCACGGCAGGGGGAGAACCTTCTGGAACCCTCACTGCCAGGGGACAGAGGGAGGCTGTGGCCACAGTCCAGCACTGCAAGCTCACCAGTCGCCACCGTCACCCACCCTGGCACAGACTCCCGGGTCCCTTCTCCCCCAGCCCTGACCGAGGCACCCGCTGCATAGCAGCTCTCACCCAAACAGGGGAATGGGGGCCGTGCAGGAAGGACTTCAGGGCAATACAGTGCTTTCGTGTGATAAAGCAGCAAAAAATATGTCCCTAAGTTGCTTGCAGCCCGTGGAAAGCTGTGCAGTAAGCGAGAAGTGCAGAGACCTCTATGTGTACTATGAGAGAGGGAGATTATTTTATTCCAAACTGAGAAAATATGCTCATATGGAGGAGTATTTTTACATCTTTTGTGTTGCTACTTTGAGAACAGGAGAACAAGGTTTTATTTTTCCCTTACTTGGGAATTTCTGCTTTCCAGTTTAGAGGAGTAAAGATAGATGTTCGTGGTAACTGTGAAATATGACAATACATTCATTTTTAAGAAGTGTTTTTATATATGGTAAGCTTGATTTTATCACATTAAATTCAACTTGTGATTGCAACTTGTAACACTTTTTGTAACACACTGCTAATAACAGCATGACAATCATGAATAGTATATAATATCACAAATGCTGCTGTGAAATTTGATGCATATTGCACTTAAGTTTCATGAACAGCATAACTCATTTTCACAAGAATTTGCATTGCTTTTGAATAAACACCATTTTTCACCTAAAATTATTCAGGTGAGGTAAGATATGACTGGATAAGCTATTTTATATATACGCTATATATAACTTCCTATATTTAGTGAGGATGGGTGTTGGAGGGACATGTGGCCTACAGGAGGTCAGATAAGCAGCTAGGTGTGTCCTTGTGGAGAACATAGCTGTCACTTCTCAAGAGATGCAAAGTATGTCTCAAAGACAAGGGTCTCCACTGCTATGCAAGGTATGCTTTGACGTTATTCCTCCGAATGATCTTTCAAGATCTACTGAATTGGAAAGGCATCTCTACAAATGGTGGAAGATGGAAGAAACAAGAAGATCTGTCAAATAACAAGGCCACAATTGAGCGCTTTCCTTGAAATGTAATTGTTCAGCATGTATGCAAAAGATACATAAATCTGCTGGGAAATAAATGAGGTTTGCAAGATCATTCCAAACTTAGAAAGGAAGAGTGCTCTTGCTTCATGGGTGCCTTATTAACTCTGTATATTTTCATGTATTTTCTAAAAAAAAGTATACAGTCTATCTAAAGTGTATTTCCTGTGCCAGGAAAAAAAAGGGGGGGGGAAAGAGCAGAGGCACAAATCTAGATATGAGCAATAGTAGAATATGCACCTAGGAACTACAGGAGACTGGCCTGTTTTGGTAAAGGAATAAAGTAAAGGAATGCAGGATGGTAGCAAGGAGACTGCTAAAATAACCTGGAGCATAACAGGCAGTATGCATGCATGTCAGCCCACACTAACAGCACTTAGAATATTCACTCATTGGCATGCAAAAATAATTACCTGAAGAAAAGCAGGCATCATTAGACCATGGCACTTTTGGCAAAAAAAAGTCAGCACATGGATCAATTCTGAATACCATGTAGGAAGGCTAGTGTGTGGCTAAGACCTCAAAGTTACAAAAGCTGAAGAGAGGTATCCATGGTAAAGAAGCAGCTTCCACTGAGTTCAGCTCTGTGTGGAATCACCATACCACCCTTCAGCTGTCCCCCCCTGGGAATCAGCAGGAGCTGGAAGTGCTGCCTTGTCCAAAGAAAGTTGTTGCAAGTAGCTCTGATCTAGCTGCATAGTTCACTTTAGAAGGAAATACCCAGTTTGACACCGGACAGCAAAATAGGGTACTAGCCACTCAGAAAATGTTACTGACCTCACCAGTATAACAAGCTGTTAAGCCAGTTCCTCAACCAAAAAAGAGTAATTTTAGTAAAGCTGCTCATTAAAAATATTGGGACTGTACTTTTCTAGTAGTTGCATGAAGAAACTCCTATTGTTTAAATGTTAGCCTGGTTAGGGAAAACTAATCAACAAAATCAGTTTAGAGGAGCAAGGAGATCAGAGTTTGTGGAACTCGTATATTTCTGCCTCATTAATTATTACAATATGGGAAAAAACCTCTTCCTAGGACTGACAATTCAAGATATGTTGGGTGAAGGAAAGGGGAGATAGCTGAGGTTGCTCTCTTGAGTATTTCAGTAAAAAAAACTTTGTATCATCTTTTTAACAGATCATTCTAAAACATTAAAAATAAATTATAAAAGTCAGTCTGCAGCCTCACTGCATATATGTGCATATTACTGAATAATAATTTTTACTTAACCTCTGAACATGAGAGCCATGCTGGTAGGCAGACTTCTCAAATATCTTCCATTTCATGGTACACTTTTATGGTGGGAAGTTATTGACATCAGAAAGGAAGAATAATGAAACTGAGGTCACGGAGTTATTTACACTGGCGGGTGGATCCCACAGCATTCCTTAATGATTCAATTGTTTTGATGACCCTCTTTTTGGGATTCTGTCGCACATTACATCTGATATTTGGATCTTGGTAGGCTGAAAAGGATACCAAGAGGTTTGTTTGGTTACTGTTACCAGTGAGTTAACACAAGGTTAAAAAGCTTGCCCTTGTTTAAGTCAATGGCACAATGCCCAATGACTTCAGAAGTTTCCAAACTCCCTGCTCCGAAGTGTTAACAAGCTAAAGGGAAGAAGGAGCCATATAGATACCCAGCTGAGCAAGTGACACACAGAGAACAGCCAGGAAGCACCCAGAGAAATCTTAGGGAATTATTGAGGGAGGAAGGAGAAGGTATAGGCAGCAGCATGCAAATTCCTTTAAAAAGCAAGCTTTATTTTTAATTTTGCTGTTGAAAGGGAAATTTAGGAATTATTGACTTAAAGGCTATTGTTTAGAGTGGGGAACTGACAGTCCACTGCTACATAAACTAATAAAAGAGACAGAGTACAAAAAGCCATGTTTAGATCATAAGCAGAAATCTAACAAATGCCCCAGTCCTGAGATAAGCCCTCCCTCTGTGTTTAGACCACTACTGGAGAAATGCTAACCTTCACAGATACTACACCACAGACTTCTATACCAGCAAGAATTAAAAACACAGCCCACAGTGACTGAAAAAAACTGGCTAGTGACACATTAGCAACAAGGACGTATAAGTATGTCTGTGAATAACATGGCTCTGATCCTAGTGCAGAAGCTAAGAGCTTCATTACATTTAATTACTTCCGGCTTTAAATCAAGGCCTGCTTCAAAATGAGGGTGGCTGCTATTGAACTAAATTACTTTCCCTTCAAGCTCATATGGAAAAGTACAGTACAAAAGGAAGACAGCTGCTATTAAAAGCAGTATGGTGAAGGTGCTGCTGCCAATCTAGAGATGGTTTGTAACTGAGGGCAGCTCATAAATGAAGTTTTTATATTGTATGTCTTTAATACTTTACAAGGGAGAAACTTCTGTATTTGGTTTTGTTCCTTTCTGCCCATTTAATTTGCTGCTTGTTTTGCTGCTCTGAACTGCTATACAACAACCTTTCCTAGACCAGAAGCTACACATCAACACACTTAATCCTTTTCCTGCAGGGTGGATAAAGGGAGTGAGGGTGTGATGCTCAGCAGCTCCAGACTTCCCACAAGCAGAGTGCACTCTGGGACACGGGCAGGTTTGGGTGACCATGTGTTCCAATAGAGATTTCAAATGTAAACACATTAAGTGATAGAAGAAACCCTCTCCCCCAAAGGTCACAACACTTATATTCTAGACCTACAGAGAAGACAGGCCCAATTAGTACTGACTCAAAACCCAGTAAGAAGCAAAACAACACCCACAGCCCTCAATAAAAGAATCTGCTATGGATACACCGGATTCCTAGTGGACAAGCTGAAATGAAAATGACAGATTGGCTACTTAAATCAAACCACATACGAACTGCACGAGAATTTACCCAAATCTTCTGACAGGTTTTTTTAATCCCTGTTGTGTTTCTGGCTCCCATTCATATTCAGCATCTGCTCTCTATCCTTGATCACTATCCGAATATTTGTTCCATGCACTTAATTTCATTCGCTTTCATTTTACAGCCTGTAAGGTTCATTTGTTCATTCTTTGATTTGCCCTCACATTTTCTCAGCTTTTCATCTCTTTCTGCTTTTTTTTCCCAGTCTGCTGCCTTTATTGCCTCTTTCTCTCTCTCTTTTTCTTTTTTCTTTTTTTCTTTTTTTCTTTTTTTTTTTTTTCTTTTTTTTCTTTTCCCTCTCTCTGCCCAGGCCTATACAGCCCTAAAATTCCCTTTCCTATTTCCCTGTTGCTTTCCTGTCACCATTTGTTTTCTATCACCCTGCTTTTCTGCTGGCTGATGTTGGAAATATTTCAGGAATTTCCAATTCACAGTGCCATGAGAACTGTTATCTTTGCATTTTCACTAGTGAAAGTGCTCTCACACGGTGAGGATGATGACGGAGCTAGTCTGGGACAGAGACACTTCGGATGGACTCTTCCCTGAGCCCACTTTGCCTCTGGAGTGGTATGATCCAGTGTGGAATGTGTGAGAGGAAGCTGGGTCCATGGGGAGGGTGCAGGCCGGGGGCAGGGAATGTATATTGAGAAACCTCAAATTCTGCACAAGAAATGAGTACAGAAGCTGAAATGCAGAGAGAAGCAGAATGAGGAACCAGCTGGAGAAGGGTGGGGGAAGAGCAGGAAAAAAAAAAACCACCCACCACCACCACCACACCCTAGTCTTCAAGTTTTTCTTTCATGCAGGTGCAGATGAGCAGCAGTACCAGCCCTTGCTAATATTCACTTGCTCCAAGCAGGAATGCTAAGAAACCCTCAGACCTCTATCCATTATTTGTTTCCCTGAGCAGGGCTAGGGGTCACCTTTAAAATAACAACTGCAAATGAAAGGCAATTATATGGAATAAAAAATGATCATTGACTGAAATAGGCAGCCAATGCATGGACTGCTAATGGCTTGTCATTGTAGTGTGACAATATGCCAACTCGAAGTCCCCACAGAGAGAAGAACAAAGAAATGGATAAGTGACTATATTAAAGTATCTAGAGATGTCTGAGGAAAGGATCAAAGGTTAAACCACCTACTTTGTTTTGCTTCTGCTGCTCCTGCTATTGTTATTTGTATTCTGGTATCACCAAGAGGCCTCCAGCCTTGTTAGGCACAAGATAAATATGCACAGGAAGAGAAAGTTCCTGTTCTAAAAACTTAAATTTTAATAGATATGATGAGCAAGTAGTTGAGAAAAGCAAAGAAAAGGAGAAGTGAAATGACTCAAACTGAGTCATAGCAGGTCAGTCAGAGAGCTCATTCCCTGTTTTATTTTTGTCAGGAGTTGAATAGGAAGAGACTGGGAGTATTAGGTATACTGTTACATTTATTGTTTAGAAATACAAGAATTCCACAGGCTTTTCCATCCACAGTGATGGAAGCCTTCATTGTGTATTCAGAGAAAAGTTCATGTTCTCATGTTTGCTAGGTTAGTCCTTCATATGCCCACCCCACAGCCTTGCCATGATAAGATCCATGATATTCATTACTATTTACAGATCATTCATAGATAGTGATAAGATCGGGCTATGTTCAGCTAATACAGAATACCTTGGACTTGTGTAGCTCTTTTCTTACATTCAGTATCTGCACTGGCAGCAAGAGCTGTCAGAACTATCTTGCTATTACAAAAAAAGGTGACTTCAATCACCAGGTAGGACTCAAGAGCTTCTCGGACTCCAAGATCATCTCTGATTCAACTTCACATTCTCCAAAGATGACTGCAAGCAGTTTGCTGAATTGCTACCCTCAAGTGCATACAACTTCAGTAACTCAACACAGCTCTTCCAGACAAACTTGTGCATTAATATCTGATTTATGCATGCTTTATTACCCACTTTCCAGTACAGACACAAAAAAAGTTGTTGTACAGCTGAAAATCAAGCAATAAAGTAAGGCAGTAGCTACCAAAGGGAAGCCAGGTGTCTGCACAGTGCAAAAGTTGTTGAGCAGTTTAAGATGGACAATTGGAAAAGAAAGAAGGAGTTACAAAACCCTGCCATAGGGAACGAGGATTTTTCTTACACTGTGACCGTACAAGCTGGAGGTAGTTCCAGCAAGTGTCCCTCTCAGAATTATGCATTCCTGAGCACCTATTTCAAAACTATTTGGGTCTAACTTAGAAGGATCAATAACCAGTACCCACCAGCAATCAGCTGAGAAACTTAGGATGAGACAGACTAGGTTAATCATTGTGGCCTATTTAAAGCCCTTGGAAAACAGAGGTGGTCCTTTGTTCTCCGCAGTCCTTAGGATGTCACCATAAAGTCCCTTAAGGAGAATGATCAAATTTCAGGTACTTAATAAGCTTCTTCTCAGGTTCTGTTCCAGATATTTTAACTTAATTTGTAATCATTAAGCACTGGTGACTTTAGGACACAAAAGATAAAAACAGGCAAGTCAGGAAAGGAGCCAGGTATGAATTTTCATTTCATATGCCAGACCACAAAAATACTTCACCATTACTTTTTAAGCTTTTGAAACAAATGAACAACTCTGTTGTAAATATCAGAACATAAATATGGAACTGCTGCTTCAGATGGTGTTCAAAATATGGCATAGCTAAGGTAAATGTGGTCACACCATGGAAATCTAACAGAAAAGTACCTCTTGATTATTGTAGATCACAATCTGAATACAAGTCAGCCACGTCATGCTGTTTCCAAGAACGTAAATACAAAGCACAAGCAAGAAGATACCTTTAGAGAGTACAGTAACAGGTTGGAAACAGAGAAGAGAAAATACTGAGGCTGACCACTGATTCTGAAAGCATGACCACAGAAAGACTCAATAAACTAGAGGCATCCAGCCCAGCAAAAACTTTCTAAAGTGATGGGGGTGGGAAGGTTAAGAATGGTAGCAACCTCTAAACATGGAATAGGCTATACAAAAAGGACTGGAAGAGTCTGACCTGCATAAATTTAAATTTAAACACTAGACTTCTGGTAAAGCTCATATTGAATTCTCAGACATTCAAATTAGAGAATGGGTCCAGAAGAGCAAAAAAGAGAAGTTACCAACATATCTGTATTGTAATCTGCAGTCTAAAAACCAGAAAATCAGTCCAACAGTGAAGGACAAATTGCAGTTGAGGGTGTCCTCAAATCACTTCCCCTCTTGAGAAATCACAGCCACAATTTTCTGTGCAACTGACACAATTTTGAAACAGTGAGGTCACCTTCATGTTAGCTCTGGTATTATCTCTTTTCATGTTGTTTGATGCAAAATTGTTCTTGACTTTTCCTGTGAAGATGAGAGGGGAATGGCTGTCCCCACAAGGTTCAAGGGCAAAACCAAAAGAACAAGGTTAACAAGATTCTTAAACTAATTCTCTTGATTACCTCTCATGTAAGGTTCAAAACATTAACTTCCTTGTCCAACATGTCTATCTATTTGACTTCTGTAGTAAAAACATAGTCAGACCTGTGCATATTGCACTTCAGAAAAGTTACTTTTTGAAACATCTGTTTGGAAGTGTTAAAATTCTGCTAAAAACCTCACACAGATGTGGGCAATATGCCATATTCTGAACAACAGAATCTCCAAACATCCTCCCAGAACATCCTTAAAGAAAATTCCCAAAGAATGAAATCAAAGGTTTTTAATGAAAAATGTGTTTTGCTGACCTGTACATAGTACCCTATCTGCATGTGGTACTGTATCTGTCCAGGTGCACAGAAGACCAAGTCATCTGCCACGTTCTGGCAGTGTCATGTCTTGCACTATTGCATTTAGTTGCATTAACACAGTCCCACTGTATGTTTTCCACTATCCCATGTTTACTGATGCCCAGCACATTAAGCAAAGGAGAACAGAAAGCCTACAAAACCCACCACAGAACTCAGAGCAGTATGTTTTTCCTATTTCTTCCCTTTTTGCCATTACAGTACCCTGTATGTACTGAAAATTTGCCAGGATCCTCCACCCAAACTTATTGGTCTCAATTCTCCCATATTCTTCAACTGTTCTCTTGGGATTCTCATCCCATTGTTTCTTTCAAATTTCATTTTCTTTTCTCTTTTTCTCTCCAGCTTTCTTTACTTTCCCCCCTATTTTCCACATTCCCTCTCACCCCTGCAGGAAACAAAAAAAAGGAATGAAATGAACTGCATTTTAACAATCAGAATAACAGTGAAACAATGCTCTTGAGATCCCATCTGTTGCCAACACATCTCCCAAGACAGCAAATGATGGGCATTCCTGGCTAAATAAAGAGAATTTCCCACACCCATTAAAGATCTACACAGCAAAGACTGTTGCTTAAGTATTTACTTTTTATGGCATGCAAGAAAACTACCTGGAATTGTAAATACCAATGACATATTGTTCACATCTCTACCAAACATGTGGTCAGTGGCCATATGGATAACTTCTGGGTGTGAAATGTCCTTTCTCTTTTTTACAGTGCTGCAATATCCTTGTGCCAGAAGCTTTTTTTTCTCTCTCTCTTTTTCTTTTCTTAAGTTTAATTGCATAATTCCATCTCTTGTGGGTGAAATTAGACTGTATTTACAAACAAATCCCATATCCCTTCCTACCCCAAAAAACTACCAAAGCAAACTATGACTCAGTTCTTATATATAATCCAATAAAGATTGGGTTTTTTGTTTGTTTTAAATTCAAACTTTTTCTGATTCGGATTTCACTATTCTTGATGTAAAAGAGCAACATTTATGCACACTACATCCTCCATATAATTTACAGAGAATAGCAGTTATTTAGAATATAATCACCTTGGACTTCTAGGTTGGACTTAATGAAAAACATCAACACTGGCATAATGCTTCTCAAAGTTATGTAGTTTACCAAGGATGCAAATGGGAGCACAGTGAAGCTACATCAGAGTATTTTTAAAGTGCCATTTCTCATTAACTTGCTAATGAACTTCTCCATTAAAAAAGGAAAAGAGAGACTTCTTAAGAGATATTATGCGAGTTCAGAAGATTTTTCTGGGGAGTCATCTTGACATCCCTACTGTTTCAGCTTTAGGTCTGCACTTTAGAGAAATGCAATTTCCATATGGTTAACCAAATGTTTCTCACCAACATATCTCCAAACAAGTTATTTTGTATCTCTTTTTTCATTAGAGTCATATCCCAGATGGTGCTTCATAACAATAGGTGTTACTGTAAAAATACTGAGGCTTCAGAAATGCAAAACCACAAATGAAAATCTGAGACAAAGATGGAAAGAAAAGGGTGTAAATCAGGATCACTTTATTTGCATTAGTGCTGAAAGACCTTCTGAAAAATGAGTGGAAATCCATGAACCAGAGAAACAGAATGAGGAAAATACAAAAATAGAAGAGTGTGAGAGTACATAACAGGCCTCCATTAGCAGGACAGAAGAAAGAAGGGTCAAAAAGATGCCCATGAAGAAGGCTTGAATAATCCCAAGACAATTTTAGAATGTGAGTCTGAGGACATGGGCAATGTGGTTATACTGTCATATACTGCATACAAGAGCATCTAAATAGCAATGTTCAGAAGAAGCTAGGAATTAAAGGAGGGGAAATTGGGAAAGTCATCTTGAAAGAAACTGTATTAAGAAAGATGGGAAGATAAAACCAACTACAGACAGGTTTATGGCCACAGCAAATCAGAATAGTAGCATACATGTTTGGGGTGGTGGAGGAATGACAGATGCTGAAAGGAGGAATCATCCAGAGTTCAAGCAAAAGGCCAAATTTTTAGGTAGTAGAATTAATCAGAACATCTGATCAGAGAAGGAAGGCAGATGATACAGAGCCATGCTGCTGAAGTTGCTCTGCTTTTGAGAGATATTCAGCTGAAGAAATCAGTTAGAAGATACTTACTGGAGGCTCTGAACAGATTTACAGTTGAAACTGATTAGGGTGAAAACAGTGTCACTAAAGCCACAAACTAAGTCACAGTTCATAGGCAACAGTAGCATCTTTTATTATATACAACTGATGTAACTGAAAAATAAAGTTATTTATATAGACTTCATATTGACTTTTCACACCCCATACAAATACAACACAGCCCATGTTTTGGAATAAGAGTAAAGACATAATGTCTGAGAGACAAAAGAGAGTGGAAAAGACAATAGGCCTGGACAGTATAAAGTTACCTATCTTAGCAGAGAGCTCTACCATTACGTACAGAAGAGGAAGGGGAGGCAACTGCCTGGATGATGTACATAAAACCTTGGAAGGAGTAGGAGAGCTAAAACAGTTTGGAAGGGTGAATGCATTTGAAAGCAGAATATATGCACTACCATTATCTTCTATATAATAAAACCACTAATTTAAAATTATGGAGGATAAAAATCAGCTCAGTGCCGAACTATAATGTATGTCTAGCCTCAGTATAGACATCTCTGGAAGCTCAGGATCTGACCCTTGTAACTAGGAAATGTTACTTTCAAAGAACATTCTCTTTCTCCAGTGACACAGTATCACAGATAGATTATTGCTGATTCAATCACCTCATGCTGTGATAAACTATTTTGGAAATACAGTCTTTCAAGAAGCAATATAAAACCTAGTTTATACTTACACATAATGCACTGGTTTTACTAATCCAGTACTCAGCAAGTGTACAGCTGTAATGCACAAACTGCTTGTGTCTCTCCTATGCACTGAAATAACCACAGCCAGAAGTAAAAAATCTGAGTTTTGTCAGACCAGGAGGAAACAGAGAAAGCGTGTCAGGAGGAAATGGTCACACCTGTTTAGCAATGCCTGACTGATAAAATGGTGTGAACACATTTGTAAAAGAGCTAAAATGCCTGAAGGATTTCACGTTGTGGTTACATTTATGCTTCCTTGTCCATTCTGGCAAAGTAACAGTCTCTCACATTTCTAAAATACTGCCATAAAGAGGCAGGAAGCACATGCAGCAGGTACAGCTTCATACTCATTCCCAGTTGGAATTTGTTAAATCACTTTTGCCTTCTCCATTTTCCATTCCATGTCCCCTTTCACATATTCATCTTGCAGTCTGTTCCCCTACCTGGCCATGATCATGGAATGCATGTGTATTTCACTGCACACACAAATACTCAGCTTCATCTGCAAACCAACTTTCAGTTGGACATTTTCCTACTGTTTGTTGGATGGGGTAGAAGGAATAGATTATATAAACAATTATGAAGGATTATAAATAGTGTCCACTTCTGTTCTGTGTTACAGAACTCAAGTTTTCAAGAACTAGTTAGTTTTATGCCTTCCATCTCTCCTCTCTCTCTGAGACAAAGAAATCAACAACAAATTTGCTATACATGACAAAAAGAAAAGGACATAAAGAGCACAATTCTCTCCCAGATGATGAAGGCTGAATTCATAGCCTTCACTCTTTAGCAACAGAGATTATTAATACTACCTCAATTATGCTTGATGATGATGAAGATATAATTAACATAAAGATCCATTATGTTTTATTGATGTTAAGTGTATGTTGATTATAAATGGGACAGGATGTATTTACTTGAGCTTCACTCTTCGAGGACGGTTGTGAAATCAGAGTCCAGTCCTGTACTGAGAATAAAACCTGCACCTTTTATAATTGTAATAGTATCCAGATGTTCCTCTGTAACATGGATGCAGGTGGTGAAAGCAGTAAACCAGTATGGAGCAGATGTGCTCTTAGCACAGGTGGGACTTGCTCCCAGTGCTACAGTGAATTTTGTATTCACCGATGTAACAAAAGAAGAGTCCAGAAGATACAAAAGTATTGTAAAGAAGTCATGTAAAAATGTGAAGAACTTTTTCAGCCTTGGTAGCACACCCTGACTGTTGGCACTTCCAAGAATATAGCAAGCAAAACTAACATGGCTTTTTAGTACTGAAACTACAAAAATCCAAAGAGGCCAAATAACTGATGAAAAGCTATGAGCAACTGAGCATGCTCAGATGCAGAAATCCTGGAGAGCGTAGTACTTCATATTTTGTGGGATGTGTGTAATGTGCATCAGCTGCAGAGGCTGTTTCTGCCTCATGCCACCACATAAATAATAACTATTACCATTGTTTGACAGTATATTAATTACCCAACTGACACTTAAGAATTATGCTCTTCTTTACTGTGCTATTGTGGTAGATTAGGGAAGACTGATTTGGCTTTGTCAGCAAGCAGGGCTGACCAGCCTGATTCCCATTAACTTTTTAGACTGCCTCTAAATAAATCTAATGAGTCTTTGCTGTCATGTAGAACAGAATCTTTCTGAAATTTTACAAAAGGGTTAACACTACCTGTACTTCTCTCTCATTGTGTAACACATACTCCTACAATGCACGCACACTGGGTTTGATTTGGTCTAACCAGGCCCTATCTGTGCTAGGTGTTGAACCAGTCTCTACCACTCTAAACACAGATAATCTGCACCCCAAAAGTATGTGCTCTGACAGTCAATTGAAAATGGAGACACAAGAATCACTTGGAAACTGAGAATATCATCACCTCGACAGCACCCCTATGGGCTACTCACTGGCATGTTTTCTGTAGAGATATAAGCAAGGGAAAGTATTAGAGAGGATGTAGAAGGAAATGAATGAAACACTGTTGGGGGTTTCAGTGGAGTGCCTGCCAAATTGCAGGAAGAGACATCAGAGTATACTTCATAGATGATGTTATTTGGGGTTTAGATAATAAGACACAGAATTTTTCCGCTGGATACAGACAGGCTAGCAGGCTGTAAGAAACTGAGAAAGTGGAATTTGAGATAGTTAGAAGTAGGAACCACTTGAGGGATGTCCTGACTTACCTGAGGGATAAGAAAGAAGCCCCACAGCCACACTCTGAGTGGATCTGACTACGAATGCCAGAAACAGGAGGAAGAAAACAACACATAGTGAATTAGCATGGTGTGCCAGTACAGTGATCTTGCCTTGCAAAACCCTCCCAGTAAACTGCAATGGTTTGGTCACAACACAGAGATTTATGCTGAGTTAGTTTTCATCATCTCCAAGTCATTATTTACACTAGATGCTCAGGGACACCACCCAAAAAGGTACTTTATAGACAAATAATAGAGAGCCTGGTTCCTATCCCAGAGAGCCTGCAGTCTAGACAAAAACATCTCTGCTATTCTTAATCATATCAAGCTGAATCTGGCTGTTCACATTTGGAGCCCAGATGAGACTAAGACAACTGATACATGCCCCATGCCTACTTCCCCTTTGTGACTTAAGCAATCAAGTTATAAACTTGGGGGCTTGGCAATTAAACATTCTCTAGCTCATCATCTCTAGCTCATGAATGTATGGTAACATACACCAACTTGGTCCCATTGCTCTCGGTTATCCTGATACCAGGAGATGTACAGATGATGGCATGCTGAAAGAACAATGCAATACTTCATTAAGAAACTTCTAAACAATTACTCTGGGGGATAATCACAGGAGAGCACTGTTCTCCTAAATGCCAGCTGTGTAACTGCTTTGACATTGGCAGACTATTAACAGCTCGATGGCTGCAAGATGCAGTGCACTGTGGCCACATCTGAGTTAGCTTTAAAAAAGCTAACAGGAATATCAACTACTGGTCTAAAGTTAACTGCTTTAAAACTACCTGTCTTCAGCCTTAGAGTAAGATTCCTCCCACTCACAGATGAAAGAAACCAGCTGGGGCAGAAAACCAGTTATCATTACCTGCTGCACAGCAACGTGGCACAGTGAGTATAGAAAAGATAATGAATACTCTGTGTGTGTGAGAAAAAGTCTTGCATGGACTCGGCTAATTATAAACTTGAATAGAAATAATTCCCCTTACAGTTCAGGCAAAGGTAAGTACTTCTGCAAAGGGCTCAAAATCCTGACACTACATCTCATTCAAAGTGCAGGCCGAAAAAAATTTTCTGTCTTGAAGTTTGGAAAACGACCATTTTTCAACTGTACTCACCTTTACCATGAGCACAAGGAATATTTCATGGAATCAAAGTTGACTTATTATGGAAATGCTTAAGAACTTACCACATTCAGAGAGAGAACTAAACATCATAGTCTAAAGGTACGGGTCATAAAATATTCCTATAGTTGCAAACTTTTCCTACCACCAGCAGAAGTCAGCCTCACAAGAGGTCTATGCTAGTGTGAACAGTTTAGGTGTTTTTTTAAAGCTTGTTATGGGGCAAACCCAGAAGCTGTAATGATTTAGCTTTTTCTTCATTTTCATACTTTTGGGTTAAGAGGAAGGACAGATAAGAAAACAGGTTGGACGCCCAGAAAAGTGAGACAATCCAAGAAGGAACAAACAGGAAAAGGCAAAAATTGCTCTGCTTTGAGATCTGTGGATGGATGGGAAGAGCTGTGCAGAGATGGGTATTATGGAGAAAATGAAATTACTCTTTGATAAAAGACCTATTCTAAGCATCAACAAATTCAGCCTCCCAAAAGATGCACTGCCTGAGGAAATTAAGGACATTTTCTGTATGTATCTTTGTAGGTAATACAGTTGATTTAGTCCAGATATGATAATTCACACATCACTGAAGAAAACAGCTACTCAAGATTCAGTTCACTCAGGTGTGACAGCATGCAAATTCATATCAGGAGTGAGCCAGAAACAGCAATGCACTGAGTTGAAAGAACTTAAGCACCACTGCTCCATAAAAAAAAGGATAACCAAATTTCAAATTACTGCTTACTAGAGTTGACTACTACACCCAAAAAGTCACTGAAATTCTAGCCCAGAAAATCAGTTTCCATAGCATAAGGAAAAAAAAAGCCATAACCAGGTGAAAGACTACATGGCATTTCACCTATAAAACAGCCACAGAAAGCAGAAGTACCTGAAAACCTTAGGATATAAGTTGTTAGAGGCTTATTAAAGATACAAAGAGTTCTACTAGGTTTTCTTTATCTTGGAACAATTAATTGTTCCAGTGCAAAACATGAGACAGTTTGGTTCAAAAAGTTATCATTAGTGACATATGGAACAGTGTATTTACTGAATTTTTTTCCATCATGGCTACACATGACCTCTGTGTTGCAATGCAAGATGTTTTTTTTTAAGCTTTATCACAAGTACCCTCCAAATCCTTTTCTTTCTCAACTAAAGCAACAACCAAGCACTGTAGGTGGATTTTTCTACTCTCAATTGGATCTCAGCAATAAGAAAAATTCAGCTATTCCCCCTTTTTCTTGTTTGTTTTTTGAGGCTGCTTCATCTCAGTGTGAATAGGAACATACACAATATAAAGGAAAATGGTAGAACAATGATAATGCAACTTGAGCTGTGTGCAGATGTCACAAGCATCATTTACAGCATTTCTTATTCTTGTTACTGCATCAACAGTGATTGCCTGCATAAAATAAGCACTAAAAGCAGAGAGCACATACACAGTCTCTGTTCCTTCTATCCTGATTGATTAAAATTACCTGAAGGATATGGACCTTGCAGGAATTTTTTGAGCTTGAATATTGCCTCATTTCCCATTTGTATCCCAGAATTATCCAGCTTATGTTTATATATTATAGTCAAAGCTTCAGGTACTGTGTACTGATTTCTATGGAGGATGATGCATCATTGCAACTGTTGTGAATACTCCTTTTATTATTTAGGTGTAAGGGATTGTTTTTAACACTCAGCTGGCTCCATGCCAACAATACCCAATGAATTCTTGCAGAAATGCAGGGAAGACACTAAGAAAAGGACTGTGGTGAAAGTGGAGAATACCTAAAGGGATGCTGTTCGGATGTATGTGCTTCCTCCATGTTCCACCTCTGGCTCTTTAGTGTTGCCACCTATTCCCTCTCCTTATCATTTATCTTTCACATGGGCTTTTCTCAGTTACAGCTGCTTTTCCTCCCCATAAAAGGTACATTAATAAAATGGAAATTCCAAATCCCTGCTCACATCTGACTGATGTCCATTTTGCAGAACATAAACAGCTGGAGTTTTATGTTCTGTGGCTGGGAGATGAGGCAGTGAGGGGGAAACCACCCTATATTCACTGTTTATTTTTTATACACAGAAGAATCTAGAGAAACAATTAAAATGGTCTTTGCTGTGGTGTGTAAAAGCTTATACCCATTGTGCCATATGCAGTTAGTAGTGAGCAAAGGTCACAGTGTCAAACAGCACCATATTACCACATTCCTTGACATTATAAGAAAGGCTGATACAGGGCAATATTTCTCAGCATATCTTTATTTAAGCAATTTACACCAGGCATGTGTTTGGTCAGAAGTGAACTGGTGTCAGTTCTGATGGCTCCTTAGACCAACTTCTGAAATAACAACCTTTTTTTTCACAGGTAATTACTTTATATCAAATTGAAGCGTAATTGAGATTTAAGCTTCTCTCAAGAGAACTTGGATACTAAAATAGTCAAGTCATTAACAATCAAAATCTTTCCGTACTTCATAATACGTGGGGTTTCAACTTAAGGAAGAAGATCATGGTTTTTTATGGACCCTGTCATCCCATTTGATGCTTGTACCATCTGATGCATCTATGATTTTTATAAAAGAAAGACTCATAACGTTACTGAGAAACTCAGCATCTTGTAGAGAAATGTCAGTGGTAAAAGACCATATATTATATATATATTATATTCTGCCAGAAATGCCTCTTTTCCAGCCAATCTCAACCTTAGTAAAAGACTGGACCTTTTCTGGGTCATGCCCCCAAAGATTTAGGCCTGCTATGCTTCCCTTCCCCTTCCTGCCATCACTTGCTCTCTTGTGAGCAGTACCTTATCCCACTTTGAGCCTTTGGATAGGCACAAGACACACAGTATCAGCAGAAGCTGAAGGAAAAGAAGAGTTCACTTCCCACTTTTACAATCTCCCCACTGCTGGGGCATGGCAGCTATGAACGGCCTGGCAGAGAGATGGCAGAGGCACAATGAGGCTGAGAGGACCAAGCTGGATGCCACGTCCAGCACAGCACATGGCTGGGCATAAAACAAGTATCACAGAATCAGCACCTAGAGACTGATTTTTCTTTGGTTCTGCTTCTATTAGGAATCCCACCAGCCCAATCCAGCCATTATTTCTAATTTGCTGCTCAGAGAAATTATTCACAGGAAGGTAGCACTGGCATGGGGCACACAGCTCTCTGAATGGGAGAGATGTCAAACTGAAAAGTTGCATTTCTTGTGAACTTACATTTCCTTGTCTGTGTTTTCAAGCAGCATAATGAAGTTTGTGCATTTCATGAGTGAGAATTCATCGACAGCATCTCTCCCAAATTTATAAATGTTTTTGTCTGTTTAAAGCATTTCGTATTTTCTATCACAATGGTAATGGAAGTGAGAGGCTTCTTGAAGCATCCTTCCTGGGAGAGGGTTCTGTTCTATGGTCTTCAGTTCTCAGAGCACAATAAACTCTTCAGCAATGCCTCCCAAGCTCTTTCTATTCCTCCACCCTCAGTATTTCCTATACCAGTATCTTCTTGTAAGCAGACCCTTCTTCAGGAACTCTTTCTCATTGCAACAGAACTGACTGTACAATAGTTGGATTCTTCCTAACAAATGCTACCTCTCCTGTTAGCCAGTCTCAGCTTCCCATTTCTTGCTGGTTTTTACCATGTGAAACTCCAAAAAAACTGCCCACTCAAAAAACTGACAAAGACACTGCTTCAGGATAGAGATCTTCAAATCCACTTTCCTTCAAGCCAAAGATAACCTCCCTTGCAAAAAGGTAAAAGGAAAATGAAATCTCTTGCAAAGCACTTTACAAATAGTCTTTCATTCTCATCCATCTTCTATTAAAAAACAAAACCCAGCACAGTCTTGTGAACTTCTACTCCACAGCTCTATTTCTGGACAAGTCTCAAGTTTTTCTTTTCCATTCCTAGCTAATACTTGTGAAGGAAAAGTACCAATTTATTTGTAGCTTTAATTGGAAGTGGCTGACTTGATCCCCTTTCTATACATCTGAAGTAAATAAAAGCAAGACTTGGCACAGCCTTTCTAATGCTGCTGTAACATTAAGCACTAAATATAGTGGTGATTTTTTTTCCATTTCTTGTTTGTTTTGTAGTTAAACACAGAATTTCATAAAAGATCCATTTTATTGATCCTTTCATTTGAACGGGCCATCTAAAAATTTTGCAGGTAAACCACATTATCTAGACATTATCTTAACCCTACATAAAATACAGTTTACATGCATGCTAAGGTGCTTCTATGAAACAAGCTCCTTTCTTGGATGCAGCCTAAAATTTGTTAGGCATAACTGAACCACAGCTCTAATACACTTTTGTTATACAGAGGCCTAGTTCATTACTCTCTGTATTGACACAGCATTAGAGCTTTATATGAAAATTTTGAGAATACTTACTAGAACTAGAAACAGGGCATCCTAGAAATTTCTGTAGAGAGTACATTTACTGTAGCACAAGTGATAAAGCTGTTACCAACAGCCAAGTTTCCTTCCAACTTTTCATTTCTGAGTAATTTCTCCAATGAAGACAGAAGTGTAACAGACATGGAGGAATGTGGCAATCCATTTGTTTTATTTCTGTAAAATTATTGCTGATTGCAGGTTTGGAGGATGTGTGGGTGAAGTTTGCTGATTTATTTCAGTTTGGTCAGGAATGCTTTTTTAAAACACCTTTAACCTTTTTCTTCCAAACAGTTAATTTGGGTCACTACTTTTGCACTGAAGCTTTGATTGTGAGAGGAAATACTTCTGCATACTTTTGCTCTGCTGTAAGAGAGGCAATATGTCGTGGGCCATATGCCAACAGATTTTAACCACAAACTTAGGGAAAGGAGACAGATTAGATTGTGGTGGTCTTACAATCACAGTTTCTCAGTATTCTTTCCTTGCTAAGAGCAAGTATTCACTTCTAAAGTGGTTCTATGTCATACAGATGACATATCCATAATAATAGGGCAAACTAAAGCCACTCAGCTGCATTCCTGTTCTCTGATAAGCATTCTATAATAATTTTATCACAGATTTCCTTCTGTAAAGTGTCCAGCCAAATAATATACTTCAGATCTTCAGTGAGTTCTGAACTATTTTTCAGCTGTCTGCATGCTAGAAACTGATTCAACAGAGAGAGGTATCAAACAAAGACCTAGAGGCTTATGATGAGGAGGAAAAGCCTAACTTCCATCCCAACCTTTGCAAATATTGTTCCTTTTAGAAGCTGATGGTCAAGGAACAAAGAGAAAAAAAGATCTATTTGGTCACAGCATCTATCTGTCTGCAACTGCATGTTTGCCGACAGCAGGAACCTTTCTAGAAGTTTGGACAATCTAGTTTTAACTACCTAAGACACAGACCAAGTCAAACCTCGACCAGCTCTCTAGAGAGACCACTCAATCACTTAATAAATCTCTGTGATGCTTTCCTGATGCTACTGGTTAAGTCTTCTCTTTCTTAAAAGTCTTTTCTTTCTATGAAACAATCAGCAATTGTGTGCTCTTCTGCTGTGCATTCTTTTATTCCATCACCTACTCCATAGCAGCTGCTGGTGCCAGAGAAGGATCAGTTGATGGGGTGACTCACCCAGTCAGCATCTGGGCCTGTCCAGATCTGAGAGGATGTGAATGCTCTGGTCGAGAAAACCTATTAACACAGTGGGTGTTCCAGAGAGCTGTGAAGGAAGGGTGAGCCATGCACCCCATAGGTGGGAACTCAAGAGTTTTTCAAATCCGTAGCAGGCTTGCCAGGTGCAGTTTTTGTGAATACACCAGCTGGGGAAGGACATTCCTCTCTTATGTCAACCCTGAGACACAAACACAGCACTGCACAATCTGACTGTTTCCATATTCTACCTTTACTTGAAACATGAACATACAAAGTGAACACCCAGTGAAAACTACCACAGTCAAGAGCATAAACGAAGTGATTTTTCAGGAAGTGATTTTTCAGGCAATGCAACAGACAAGAGGTAGAGTAGGAACCCACAAAACCATTGAAGCAACTTTAAATAGAGGGACTGATAGTAACCACTGCCTTCATTTTATATCCTCCTAATGGATTACATTTCTCATAAGGATGCTGCCTGTTTCAGTGTTGGTTTTGTTTGTTTAAAATATTTTTCAAGTTTATGGAGACTTGATTTTGTAATTTTAATTGCTATGGGGATATTAAATCAATGCAAAGTTGCAGTAGCACACAAAAGGCTTCCATATTTAAATGATTTTCTGTATGAACGAGACTTTTAGAGTTTATACCCAGGTTTCCAAAAGCTGTGTTAGTGCAGCACTAAGCCCATGCTAAAAATGTCATGATTTAGTCAGAGACTGATTTGCAGAAAAGGTATCCATATCAAGTGGGTTTTTTTCAGATCTCATATCTCTTCAGTGCCTCTGCTGTTTAGAAAACTGGCATTAGTTACTAAGGAATGAGTCTATAAAAACTTGAAGAAGGAACCTCTTTCTCTGGAAGAAGAATGAACACATGATGGGCACTCCCATGAAACAGTAACTTCAGCTTTGGCTTAACATGGCAGAAACAAATGTGTGCAGGATTACTTGAGGAGGCAGCTTGCTGATGGGGAGGCAGGGAAGGAAATGTAGAGCCAGCAAGATGACTTAAACCAGCTTCCCACCTTAAAAAAAGCCATCAGGACACAATTTAAGTTTCCATGTGAAAAGTAGCCTTCAATGCTGGCACATTAAAAAGGATGCTTGGAGAGTTTTGTCCTGCAAATTAAGTCATTTTCTACTGGATTCACAATCTCAAAGGTTATCTCAGGAGCAGAATCAAAAAGCAAAGAGTTTCTTGTCCCACTTACATGCAATATGAGCTTTCTACAGTTGCTTAACATCTCTTCCTCTAGTTTCTCTGATAACTCCCATTCAGACACTCAGGACTGACAACACAACTATATAGACTACAGATGGTGTACAGACTATATACAAATATTATCATACAGATGGGTACACATGTAACTCTCAAATTAAAGAATATAGCAGCTAATCAGGTTAAAGTCTCCTCAAGAAGCTTTTAAGTACACAGAACTCAACTGAATATAGTGGATCCCATGCTCTCTGGGATCCCCAGAGATCATCTTTTCATAGGATTAGACACACTGCTTCACATTTAACTATCTCCATCTGGTCCTTGTTTCTCTCTCTTGAAAGTCATCCTTTAAACAGATTCTCTTCAGGAGAGGAGGCATGATGGAGGCATGATCAAGGATAAAAGTGGAATTGCTGGTTGGCTTTAAAATAGGTAGACAATAAATATGAATAGCTACAGATTAGCAAGACTTTCTTCCATTAAGAGCAAGTGATTTGACACTAGAAGAGAACAGAATACTGTGCACAGATAAAAATTATAGAAGGAAGAACAAACTGACTCCTGTAAATAGAAATCAGACCAAGAACTTTTCACAACACACTGGAAAAGACTCTTCAGGACTCTCAGCTATCATGGTAAAAGAGAAAAGATCTTTCCTTTAAAAAAGAGAAAGTAAAAAGTGAAGATTAAATGGTGACTTTGCACCACAAAGTACAGCAAAAGTTGGTCCCAAACAGCTGGTACCAGTCCTCTTCAACCTATTCCAAATAATTATTGTTGGCTGGACAGTAAAAGGGCACACACCACTGAAGTAACACAATTCAAGATAAAGTAAAGTATAAAGACCCAAAAAAAGTGTCTGTGACATGACACTGAATGATTGCACAAGCAAAGTAACAGGAGAGTCAATGCTGATAAGTGCAAGGAAATGCTGCAAAACTAAACCAACCTTAATTACACATGCTAATCAATGGAATCTGTATTAGATATTAACTCTCAGTAGAGAGATATTAACAAGTTTTGAAAAAGTGACTATCAGCTCAATGCACAACAAGAACTAAAGAAAAGGGACTGGTCATAGTCATCAGGGGACAAAAGTGAAAACAAAAAAGGATCATCATATCTCAGAGAGTATTGTATGTACAGCCTAAATGGACCATGTTGAGAACAGGCCAACCAACTGCTATTTAGTTATAGAGATGGGTATTAAGTTATTCTTATGAAGATGACTGATTGTGATGGAGAAATAAATAATTGGTGTTTAATGATCAAAATTATCTATGCTGGCAAAGTAGCATCTTTGACTGTTCTACCACTTTTTGCTTTTAGGCATAACACTGTAACTTGTGGGAAACAGAGTCCCTGCAAAGTATTCCATATCACTTTTACCCCAACTGACAGTTACTGCATAAATGTGTGAGTTTATTAAGCCATTCAGAGCAAGAAGCAATTATGAATAATTTGGTATTAGGTTAATTTTACTCTGTTCCAAAACAGGGTAATTTCAATCACCATTTTAGTGAAAAAATACACAACTATTTCTCTAGCCATTCTTCTCTGCTTGCTTTACCGAACTGTGTGTGGTAGAGACATTTGAAACTGTCACAAGGGATGTGCTTTTCTACAGTAATCACTTTTTTTGTATGTCCTACCCCTCAAGCAGAGATATAAAAATATTTCCAACTTCTTACTCCTTCCATCCCCTCCACAGTTTTTCCCTTGACAAAGCTTTGTTCTGGACAAATGGTGCCTTCCAGACCTCCTCAGAACATCAGTCTAAGTGAGTATATTTTGCTATCAGTGTTTAGCATATTGATTAACTTGTTTTCAGATAAAAGCTGTGAAGGAGAAGATGCTGCTTTCTTCTGTTCCTCAGCAGGAATCTCAGCAGTTTCTCATCACCTCCAGACTACATGCTGAATAGAGGTGTGGGGCCAAGTTGTCTGCAAACACCAACAGCTGTGCTCGAGGTAGCTAGCAACCCAAGAACATGTCATCCCAGCCACCAGGCTAAGTTTTTGACACTTCAAGAGTTTTTTAAAGATTAGCCAATTTAAAAGCCTCATGAACAGGGACTTAGAGCATTTCATGTTCTTCAGCAAACACTTTCAGCATTTTGCAAGCATTTTTAACATAAAACCTTTTAAAAATATTTAAAATATTTTCTTTAAAATATTTTTTAATATTTTTATTTAAAATATTTAAAATATTTTTAAAATATTTTTCTCTTTAAAATATTTTTTCTCTGTGGAAAACATCTCTACCCTTCTATTTACATGAATCCTTGAAACAGTTTTGTAGTGTCATTTATCAGCCGTGTACTGCTTGAGGTCAAAGAGCACATAGGTATCTATAGAGCCACTGCTGGGTTTCAAGATCCCTCTGGACCACTTTCCATACTGATTCAACCATGATGTGCCTGCCCTGCAGCAGCAATGCATGATAGAGTCCATGGTAATCTGCCAAAATTGGTTCTCATCAAACCAATCTGTCACAACAGTAGTGAAACCATGAGAAGACAGACCACCAGCTTGATGCTAGGTGGGGGCTCTGGCCATTACACAGGCTTCCTCAGCCTTTAGCCAGAATTTTCAAGGAGCTTGAGCTCATGCTATTGGCTATAACAGACTGTTATCTTGTTGGGGAAAGACTGCAATGACAGGGGATGATATACCAGACAGCACTGTCTGAGAGACAGCAGTACACATTCTGATGGGATTATAAGCAGCTAAGCAAAAAAGCAAGCCCATGTTGCCTCCCTCCATTCAAGGCCTGGTGGTTTAGTTTCATAAAATGATGCAAAACCAGAAGCACAAAGTGTTCTCTTCAACAGCAAGGATGCAGCTGAGCAGCACCTTCTGTCAAATACAGGTACCATGGCAACAATGACAGAAGTATGGGATTCAGATCCATATGGTCTAGTACTTGAGTTTCTTCTCACAAAAAAAGTTGTGGGGTTTTGGTTTCTTTTTTTTTTAATGTCAGTGGGATAATGAAGAATAGTTACAATCTCAGGGTTGTCATGCTGCTTTTAAGTTAACATCTTCAGAAGAAATGCAGGCATAGTCATGTCCTCAGTAAGCACATGAAAGAATATCACTAGAGAACTAGAAGTTCACTAACTAAACACATGGTTCAGAAGCTGACCATTTGCTTGCAAGCATATGTAACATTTGTTTAAATTCCCATGCTATTGAGATGATTAACAAATAGCTTATGCAGCCTGTTTTTTTCCCATGTCCTTATAGCTCAGGTAATAAAAAATCTTGTACCAAGGTTAAATAAAAAATCCCCAAACTCTCACAGAAATCTGTTGAATGCAAATCTGAGACTACTGATTTGAGAAGCATCGTATCAAAATGGGACATGTTGTATTGAATCCAGTTGCTTAAAAATATATGCCCAGGAATAGCCATTTTGGAAACCAGCCCACATTTTTCTTAAGCTTTTTACATCTGGTGTCATAATGAAAATTCAAAAAAATTTACCTCATACTGTCCAGATTGTGGTCAAGCAACATATAAACAAAGAAAATGTCATTCAGCATCATCAAATCACACATTAAAAAAGTTAAAACCAAATGTACTGGGTCTTTTTCTGGTAGCTTAATCCAAGTTAACAACTGAAACATACTGATGTACAATTGTTTCCCTTTAGTATTTTTAATTATTACAAATTAATACTATATTAAGTATTTTTGGTGTGTAGAGATACATTCTACTGGAGATTCTTCCTCATTTGCCCACCAAAATATTAGCTCCCTGATGAAACAGAAGTTCTTACTACTGCATTTTATTTTTATTTTTAAGGAAAAAAGAAACCCACATAAACTGCAGGCAAACCAGCAGTGTTTACCTACCCTGTATCTGAATTTTCCTTGTGTATCTGCACCTGCAGGAATTCTTTATGAAACTTCTGCTTTTCTTTTGAATTCTATGTATGATCCCACTCAAATCTCTCCACAAAAACATCTCATGCTACTAATCAGAGGCTGTATCAGGATCTTTGTACCACAAGCAGGTTTTACAGGCATCAGTACTTGCAGAAAACACTTCACATTTGGATCTGACAGTGTTCTGCTAAACTGCCAAAAACATTACAAGAGGGAAAAGGTCTGTAAATCAAATTGCTGTTTTCCTTTGCAATGTACAAGGCTTCTAAGTGGAGTGTACATATTATCTTCAGGCATTTCAAATGTACTGAGATAAGTAACATCAGTGAAACATCTCCAGTAGGAGTTGCTGATGATCTGATAGAAATTTTTGCACTTTTAGGTCAAGTTTTCATCCATGACCACTAAAACACATTGGATTCTTAGGAAATGTGCACTATGCACTCTCTGAAGTCAGGACCCTGCAAGATATTTTTAAATAGTCACCCAAGAACCAAAGCACAGAAAGCCATAATAATTTCTGGAAAGCCTGATTATGAGCTATCCCACCTGATGTGAAACTGTAAGAGAACAAAAAGAATCACTTGACACTCATTCTTGTCACTTGGGGCTTGGAAAAGATGAAAGGACACACATGAAGAGCAGTTTCAGAATGCACTGAACTTAAAAAAAGACTGCAAATGGATTTTGAAATTTAAAAAAATATTCTTGTATCAACACAGGTAGTTTGTCATTTACTTATAATCATTAATTTAAAAGTAGTATTATGAATTATTCTGGCCTTTGTTTTTTACATTATTATTTCTCTCTTGCTCTTTTTGCTTTTATAAAAATCAAGAGAAAAGCTGGGATGATAAAACATGGAAAATGCTTTTTTTCTATTGGTGTTGTTCTACATGGAATTCACTGAAAAAGAGCAAGAGAGAAAAAAAATGTATATGCAGACACCTGTCCCAACAGTTATGCTTTATACCTACAGTTGTCTGAGGATGGAAAATCTCTAGTGAAAACACTTGTACTTCTTTAAACCTTCCAGATTTACATTGGTGATGCAGATAAATATCCCATGTGATGAACTGAAACATAGCCTTGCACTTCACAAGCTAAAAATAAATGTTCTGCCTGGGTTTATTTGATTTCATTAGAAGTACAATTAGGTTATGGCACTTTATGAAGGCAACAGCTCACAGTTTGACTTGCATCACATCCAGCTGCCTTGACTTGCTCAGTCTCTGTGAGGAGGTAACTCATTTTTGGCCAGTTTGGGAGGGTCAGCTTTCAGAACAGACTGATACCAGACCCAAACAACCCAATCCTTTCTGCTACTTTATGCAATTTACCTTCTGAAACATGAAACCACATGGTACTCACACACAACTTTGATATTGCTTGAGAAATTTTTATTCCCAAAGTAACTCGTATCTCACTTCCTCCTAAGATTAGGAAATAAAGAAAGCCAATTGTGGCTCTATAAAACTCACAGACATGAGCATTGCTATTTCATTGCCAAGAGAAATTATACATTGAGTAATACTTAAACATTACAAGCCCTGCACAGAAATGCTCCTCAGAAGACTGCAAGCATTTGAATCATCCCAGCAGCACTGCTTTGTCTGTCATGAGTTTTTTGTCTAGGAGCAACTCTGCAATATATTTTCTTATTTGCCATAAGAAAATAATTTTTTTAGGCTTATTTTTTCCATCAGTAATTTGAACCAAATCTTCCAAAATCTTCCTCGGGTATATACAAACCAGAGCCAGAGAGACACTTAACCATGGGAATACTTATAAGCAAAGTATCTCAGATCTTTTATTAAAGACATCCAGTTGAACACTAGATACTACAGGTGCCAAATATATTAATTTCCTCCATATTTTAGATTTAAAAGAATTATCTGAAAAAGAGTTTTCTCTTTCACAATGCTAACAGATTCAGTCATTGGACAAGTCTGGTTGCTGAGAAGAGATGGCAGAACCCAGCTCATGCATTACTGTCTAAGCCATTTGTTTTGTTAACTACCTGCCAATGTTGCAAAGTGATAATCTAGCTGAGGTACATAGATTCACAGCCTTCTTGAATAAACACTGTACTTCCCCACCCTGAACTTCTAAAGACAGAGTTCAAAAGAAAAAGCCAAGTTCATTTTCATATGATGAAACAGGCAGTAATTAACAACCTTTAGTTAAACAGAAGGGGGGTTATTCCTGACTTGTCAGTTTATGTGTCAATATATTTGGGCAATTAAATAACTGAACCTATGCATCTGTCTAGAATGTTAAATCTGAAGCTCCACATTCAAACAGAAACTTTGTCTTTAAACAAGATGTGATGCAGTGTGAAACTTATTGAGTATGTCTATAGTATTTCCAAAATGCTATTCAAGAGCTCAGCTATTCCAAGAGAGAATTCAGCATTCTGCTGAATCATTTTATGTAGTACTGTAGCTCATTCTCTAAGTTAAATAGCAAAGATTTCCCCTCTTTACTGAGTGTTGCAAAGGCAACAGCACAACATTCCTGAAACTTCAAATCTGAGCTCAAAGGTAACAACGCTTGAATCATGCCTTGCATCACCCTAATGGCAGACAACTGGAAATTAGGATAATTTATAAATGCTTTGCTTTGTAGGCAAACGCCGTTCCTCTGAAGTGTTTGCCCAAGTCTTAACACAAATTATTCCCAAAATACTTTTCTGAGGTGTAGCATCTATTGGAATCCTCCAGCTAGCACTGGAGAAGATCTTTCAACCCTGCCAAAGCAGATGTATTTCAAGCTGCTGCAGTAATGTTACTGACAACTGTGGTGAGCAGCAGAGCACTGATGGGATGAAGTAATACCCTTTCTATCAGGTGAATTGACAGAGCTGAAAAGGACAGAGAAGATTTCAAGCTTGTAGGCCCATCTATGGGTGTGGTATGTGACTGCCTCGCTGTTCTTTTTTTTTTTTAGCAGAGTGCCAGTGAAATTAAACATCCCTTTTAGATACAAAAAAGGTAACTCAAGAAATTTGCTATTTTACCAAATAGGTGTGTTTGAGGCAAACCTTTGAAGTAAGGAAGTTTTCACTGCTTGGTAGCCAGTGCCATTTAGGCTCCTTATCTGTCAGATGTGCTGTAGGTAGTTCTGGTATTTCACCATGCTTTCCGTTTGATTAACCCTTCTCTGTCACCTTTCTCCATCCATTTTTTCCACACCCTAGGTGAATTTTGTGTTCTAAAGAGATTATTATTGCATCTTCTGAGCATTAATGGCATTCCTCATGGAACACTTTAAGAAGCAGAACTCTAGGCAGCAACTGCTTGCTGCTTTCAGAGAGGCAATGCAACTGTAGAAATGCAGTTTAGGACTGAGAGTGCTAGCTCTTTCCTCAAATGGCCTTGGAAGACTTTTTATATCTGATCTCACAGACATGATGAACAGGATAAGAGTTCAAGGGTGCAAAAAGTCAACCTGAGTGCTGTTACTCCATTTGCCAAAAGATACAGAAGTCAGTGGTCCTGTTCTGGCTGCTGCTGATACAAGTGAAGAGGTTACTGGTCCCAGCTGCTTCCCAGCATATCCAAGATCACTGCCACACAACTTGCTTCCTAATCTAGTTCAATTAAAATTACTAGGTTAGCTTAAACACTTTAAAACTATAACATTTTTTTTTTCTCAGATAGTCTAGAGAACAGTTACACACAAAGTTATCATGGCAGATCTCTAGGGGGTGGGAAAAGAAACAAAACAGAGCCCCTGGGCAGTAACCTGTCCACCCTGAAAAACTGCAATCAGAATAGAACGTGTGACTTTATTCTATATTCACACCACAGTTCCCTAGAACTGTGCTAGCATTGCTTCCTTTGTCCATAGAAACAGTGGCATGTGTAAACTCCACATGAAAAAATTATTTGCAGAAGATACTTGACAGTCTTGTATTAACCTGACAGAGTTTGAGGTAGCACTTAAATTGTGGAATCAATAGAAAAGCACAGGGAATGCATGCAATGTACCTAGTGAAGGAAGTGGGTATGAGAAGTTAAGGGAAGGTCAAGTTGTAACAGGTTACCAAACCACACCAGTGGGATTGTAATAGAGATTGTCCAGAGAGAATCGACCTGGCATGAGACTGATAACAGATGATAATTCCCTAGGAGAAAAAATGTGTGCAAGTCTGCAAAGCTGGTGGGTCCTCAGGAGAGATGGACTTCACAGCATCCACCAGAACAAATATTTGGTCAATGCCACAGACATCTGAGCCTGGCCTAGAGGGAGGACACTGAGAGAAAAGGAAGAATACTTGCAGAAAGCACAGTCTCTTGTTCAAGAAATGTGAAATAAAGAAGCTGCAAAACATGAACAAGCAAACAGAGCCAAGGAAAAATTCAGAGAGCAGTTTTCATTTCTTTTCAATGAAACAGTTCAGCAAGCACTGAAGATCCTGTATCATTAATACTGAAAAAGTATCATCATCATGCCAAGAGATGACAGCATCTGATCTGATGCCATTCTGCCAAAGTCCTTGTTTCTGCAGTTACAGCTAGAAGTTTGAAGGGACATCAGATTAAGTCCCTCTGTGCAGTTAACACTGTGAAGTAGAATCCTGAATCCCAAAAGACCGTGCTGGGCAGTGCAGGATAGGCCTGGGGAGGTAGGAGACGGGTCATACAACACAAGAACTGTTTGGGACAGGTTCATCCTGGGCAGCACAACCTGTAACAGCCCAGAACACCCGATGCTCTGGAGGAAAGCTCTCTGCCCCGAGTCTGCCTCCAGCTCATTGTAGAACCCATGAGTATGACTGCTTTGAGCCCCTTTTTTTGCTGTCCCCATTAGTTATTTGCCTTGAAAAGTAACAAACACTTTTCTTCCCCTCCTCCCCCCTTTTAAATTAAGAACAAAATAAACCAGCATAATTAAGTTAGAAGTTAATTCTGACTTATTCTGTGACTCTAGCCACACAAAGCCTCTGCAGGATATTGAGTTACACAATAGCCCCAACCAACAAAAAATAACTTACAGGCATTACATCATCTGATCCAGCCCAGAGGCAACAGTATTGTTACTTAACAACTTCAGACAGCTGATTAACCACTTTTTGTAGGGTGTCACACCACACCCTGCCTCTTCATAACTATGTTTGTTGACAGCACAACACAGCAAAAGAAAAGCATACTACCCCCCACATACACACCCCATGTACATGCACTTATGTTGCTGCCAGAATGATGTGTTTAATTTGTCATGAGCTCAGCTAGAAGTACTTAGAAACCTTCAGTAAGCAAATAAAATAAACAAGCACAGCAACATAATGGCACATCTGGACTTCCTACAAGATGGCATAGTGAAATTTTTCATTTCTTTGGGTTATGTCACTTGTTTGGGTAAAGAAGAGGGGTTTAGGAGGAGCAATGGAGACCTTTGTGAAGGGAGCTATTCACCCTTGACAATGCCACTTCGAGATTCAAGAACTACACCATGGAAAATGGTCTATCCTCTTTAAAAAAGTCTTGGTTTATTCAATTTCCTTCACATTCTTTTTGCTCATCTTTAAGGTCCATTTCATCACTGCATACATTACTGATGCTAAGGAATTTAAAGTGATCTTTTCAGTTTGACATTGAACTGATAATGCACATTTTCCTTATAATCTCTCCTTTCCATGTGCCTGCTGGAAATTGTTTTTCATTGTTCATAAATCCAAGGCATGTTTACACTGGAATACAGGAAAAGCTAAAGGAGAATGCTAGTGTGTAAGCCATAGTGGCTTTTTTTGGCTTTTGCTGTGAAGTGATAAATGATTCTTGCTCCCCCATGGGTTAGAGGGCACCAAACTTCAAATAACTACAACATCCGATAACAAAGTTTTTCTCCATCATTTGCAATCAAAACACCAAGAACACAGCCCTCTGGACCTCTCATCCTTCATGTTCAATTGTAAATCCTGATTAAATAGCTTGCAGGTGTCAGGATTAGAGTATATTCATTGGGAGCCTAAACATAGCACCAGCTGGGTTCCTCATTTGCCAGTTGTAGTTGCTTCTTTGTTTTGAAACTGTTGACAGTACAACTAAAAATATTCCTTTGGGTAGAGACAGAGTTAAATAACAAGCAGGATGAGTAAGAGAACAGCTGTAGATATTTTTCTGTGTTTAACATACCTGCCTTCTTGATTTATAGTAAGCCCTCCATATAATGTACATTCTGTGTAATCCAAAACATTTAACCTTTCAAGCCAGGGCTGTGATAAAGCTATCAAACACAGGAAAGGGTCTTGACAAGTCCTGTATTACCAGATTTTTTTTCAAAGCAAAAGTGAAATATAGTTTCACCTCACTTTCAGTATACAACAACAAGCAGTACTATGCCTTATCAGCTGCTACCAACTAAACTCTGTGCTGGACATCTACATAAACAGCTGTATGGAGATGGTGAAGGAAAGACATGAAGAAAAGTTCTCAAAACCATGCTGCTAGTGAGTGTTCAGTTGGCCTGAATGTAGCTTCCTTGAGGAGAAGTTGATTTTTTTCTTTCAAAGAGAGCACTCACCAAAGTAAGTGCTTCAAGAACAGAAAGGCCATTTTCACAATTAATCCTTTGCACAAAAGGAAGAAGCAACTGCCAGTATGCAGACCTTCAGTTCAAATTCAGACCCCTTTTATTATGAATTTACAGTGCAAGGGTACTCCACTGCCAGTACTGTTGTCTCAAGATGTACTAGGATTGCCACTCATTTTTATCACTGAAGCATTTCTATTGTCTTAGCTGTTTTGTCCAAAGCCATGTTCTCTTTGGAATTAAGTTCTGGCTACTTAAAAATCCCTAAAGTTTTCAAACAGTTATTCATTTTGACTTCCTGTCCCAAACTCTTGACTAAAACATTACTATGTTGTAATCCCAAAGGCCACTTCATTTCAGTGGGCAGTGAACCAAGTCATACAGAATAAATGTAAAGAAAGAGACATATGCGTACAAAAGACATTACTATTTTTCCTATAAAAAAATAGAAAGAAAAATCTGAAAAATTTAATGGTCTTTATATTACTGAAGAAAAAAAAAGAAAAAAAAGAGGGTTTCAGATAATCAGTCCAAGATAAGCTTAAACAAAATATTGACTACTTTACACATCTGTATTTATGAGGGGGGAGGATCATGAGTAGACATGGGCCAAATGGTCCCAAAGCAATTTGCACAGTAGTGAGGCACTCACCTCACTCATGACTAATTGAACTCACTTTCCCTAACATCAGGTCTCAAGAGAAATTCAAAGCACACTATAGCAGCTATCTTTAATACTGAGATTTTCACAAGTTACTTTGCAATGCTGCTGAAGTTTTAAAGGCAAGTTCTTCCCAGTAAATAATACAATGAGAAAACATCAGCACTTAAGGGGATGCCACAGGGTTAATGCCAGGTTTTAAAAGACTTCAAAATGGATTTTACCCAGTTCACATGTCAGGAGGCACAGCACGGAATCAATTTACAGCAGGAGCCAAAGATCACAAATTTTAGGGGAGCCTGGGGACTGATTCCCCCAATCGGTGCCGTGGGGTGCACAGATGAAAGAGCTAACTTGTTTTTTTTCTTTAATGGTGACAGCATATTCTGAAATTACGCACAGCAGGCAGGAGAAACCTGCATAGATTTCAAAAGATACTGCAGGTCTGTGTGCTGAAGCACACATTTAAGGTCCCAGTTAATGTGCTAGCCTTTCACCTCTGGAGGCCTGGGCTCAGATTTATCTAAGGTAAAATGAAGGAGAATTTGGGACTTCTAGCTTCTTAACCCTTATTGGCCTCTGAAATTTAACTTTAAACACCAAGTATAGCATTAAGCCTAAAAACACCTCAACAATATTCTTCCCATCTTGGTTGCAGAAATATTTTGTAGTAAAACACAATAATCACCATTTCTGTTTACTTATCAGGAACGTTCCTCTTTTCCATGATGGACTTTTGAGCACAATCTGTGGACGAACTTACAAAGCCCTCAGCAGGCTGAGAGACTGTTACAAGAACCGTTTTTACAACCACCAAGCCAAAAAACTTGCTGTACATATTCACTGGAGTCTCCCTTCCCCCTGTTCACTCCTTCCAAGTTCATTCAGTAATCACAAGTATAAAGAAGCCCAGCATACACAGCTGTTTCAATATTGCTGGCTAAGAAGTCTGACATGAACATACAAGCTTGAAGTTTGGCAGTTGTTTGTGTTGCACACATCCAACAATGTTTTCGTCTGTATGTCAAGTGACAAACTGGTTTCAGAAACAGGTTTAACATAAATAGCAATGAAAAGGGCCACTTCTGTAAAGTAAATGTCACACACACTATCAGAGCTCACATGCAGAGAAAAATGTCAAAACAGAATAATTAGACAACAGAAAAGGAATCAGTTATGCCCAATCACTGCTGCTAACAGGAAAGATGCATTATATAACCCCATGCAAAGGAAAAATGTTAACTGTGCAAAATATGACATACTACAATCTGCCTCAGCAGACATGACTAATGCAAAGAAACACGTAGAAACAAATACACCAGACTGAAGGACTGAACACAAAATGACAAAGTACACTTTTGCACTGGGAAACTCATTCATAAAAGATATATTCTGCTAAAACACCTTCTTGCTCTGGCTCATTTTCTTTGTTTTAGGAAAATGTTTCAGAAAAGAAAAAAAAAAATCCACATTATTTGAGATCTTCAAGGTTTTTTTCTAAACAGGACAGGTCAGTGAAGTGAAAAAGACAGTGCAAACTTCCCAACCTACAGCTTCCAAGATGACAACCTGAGCCCCACAGCACAGCAAAGAGTCTGGTCAGAAGGTACAGAAAACAGAAGTTTTCTGTTTAGAGGTTTTCTGCAGGTATGAGCAGCTGAAGGTCATCTCCTGTGATCAGGAACGTTCATTCATTCATTGACACAAGGCTGAAGTGATAGAAACTATGCAAAAAACATGAGTCACTTTTTTATTGGTGCTTTAACTTTGTTTTCTTGTTGACATAAATTAGTGTATTACATATTATTTCCTGGCAAGGTAAGTAATCTGATCTGTACTTACTGATCTGCATGCATATAAAATGGCCATAATACATGCAAGTTGTGTGTATATACATATAAGCAGAGAGAAATAAAAGCCCACTGCATGTTCTAGGCAACCAGTTGGTTAAACAGTTTGCCTATCTGAAGTTTAGATTTCATCATTAAAATCGTGCCAACGCTGTAAAAGTAATTGCAGGCAGCCTAAGTATGCTGGACAGTCTTGTGTCCAGAGCTGTCTGGATTTATTTATCAAAAACAACTTGGAATAAGTATTAATCAGAGGCTGGAACAATCTTTATTCCAAGATAAATTATGGAAGAACCTTCAACTAGACTTATTTTAAAGGGACTCGCTTGGTTTCTAGCAAACAGGGAGATGAGCCTAAAGCATGGCCACCACAACCAAATCATAAAGGTGTGAATTTAATTTTAAACATTCAAATGGGGCTTTTGAGATTCCTAATCACCTTGTTGCTCCTGTTCTAGAGGATAAGTTTTTTCTGTGGACAATTCTCAACACCACCTGTATTTTAGCTCTGACACAAGCAGATGTTAAATCTGTATAGGACACCTAGCAATAGGCACCCCGAGTTCCATTCCTCACAACTAGCACCTCACTTTTGGACCCAAACCACAAGAGAGTTTTTTGGTGAAACTGAGGTATGCTAGCAGGAAATAGGAGTAATTAAAAGATGCACCATTTAAAAAAAAAAAAAATTAAAAGAAAATGGTGGCCTCTAAGTGAGACTGCCTGTAACTAAGAGAGTATCACTGATATCTTATGCCAGCTGACACTACAAAACTGGAAAGCAGAATCAGTTGCTCATGGCTGACAGCACTCAACAAATATCAAAATTACTATTCCAACACAAATTTTAAAAAAACTACCAGGTGTAGAGGCCATCAGGTGAACACAACCAGGGATGCCAATTATACATTTTAGAAAGTATTTGGCATGGTGCAAACTTTAGTTTAATACTAAAACCCTACCATCTTATATTACAAGGGATGACTTTTTAGCACACATTTTCACGGAGCACATTAATTCTCTACATTTTTATTCACTACATGAATTAAATTTGAGATCAAGACTGAAATTAACACAGGTATCTTGGTGACATACATCAATTAAAGGCTTTGTCTTAAATTGGCAAGTTATTCCTAACCAATACAAGCAATTATTTTAAGAAAAATTCTGAGTGAGTTGAAGCCATTTGGTTCCACAAATTCTGCTTCAGTAATCCTAGATGTTTCCTTAAAAATGATGGGACTCTTGTAAATTCTTCCTAGTCATAAAAAGCAATCCTCCTATACAATCTCAAGTATTTAAATCAGCAAGAAGTAATTATGAAATGATATTTTCATGGAACTTTATGCCTGATCTATCATTAAGCATTTTCATCACATATGATGGCTAATTCGACTCCAAGCAATAAAAAGCTCTTTCATGCAGTATAATTTAAAATGACCACATTTTTCAGCAAATGAAACGACATGTTGTCAATGAAATTTAAGCAACCTCTGGAGTACCATAGAGGTTTGACTGAATAATGATCAGATGAAAAATTAGTTGGTTAAGTCTTACCAAGGATGTCCACACATTTGAGTTAAGTCTGCACTGAAATGCTGCATAAACATATACTTCTTTAGGGTTTCTTTTTCTCTCTCTCTCTCTTTTTTTTTTTTTTTTAAAAAGGAATGTTTTTCATTTGGAGATTATATCACGAACAGATGTAGGATAATGTTAATAGTCCCTTCTGGAAACATTAATCACAAGGTTTTACTTATTATTTGGTGTCAGCATTTAAAAGTTAAAGTATTTCCAGAACTGTCACTATTGAAATATTCTTTTTGCTTAAAGCTAAATTATGAAACAGTAATTTATATTACAGTCCCAGTATCTTTTTAAAGGTATATATAAGAAGGAAAATGGCAGGCAATGCCCTGTTCTTATAGCAACAGTGCAGACTGACAGAAGTGCTTTCAGAAGAGGACTAAAAACACAACTCTGCTAAATTTTTTAATGTTTGAGCAAATTTAAGTCTCCACAAAAAAAAGATTTTGGTTTGTCAGTGTGATACTAACATGAGGCTTTCAAAGGTGAACTTCCCATTCTCAGCTCACTGAGCAAACATTAACCAGAATCAAAATAAAAGTAGGCCAGGGCCTTGTTACCAAAGAGACCTCAACATCTCTTCTATATATATATTCCTAAATGAAGAACATTGTGAATGCTAAACAGACTGCTTCAAAATACTTGTTAATATATGTGCAGAAATGTGCCAGTAACTGTGTTCAAAACATGTAAGAATGTAACCAATCCATATCTTTCTATTCCCAGGTATGACCTTGTTGGTTACTTCAATCTTCTCAGAGCTGCATTACTCTTCCAGTTCAGGATTTGCCACGTGCCATCCAGAATAGGTTCAGCAAATAGCTTACATGCACTTTTGTATTTGGGCAATTTGAAAAAAAAATTAAAAAAATAAATATATATGTACACACACACACATATATACATAAAAATGGCAGTCCAGTCTTAACAATTCAAACTTCATTCTCCATTCACACTGACCAAGGTGAAAGTTGCACTGCTTCACACAAGATTTAGCTGAAGTTTTAAAGCAAGCAGATATGAGAAAAACTATTCACCTGTTTAAACCCTGGTGGTTTTGTCAGCATTTAGAGGCCAAGAACTTTTTCTATAACATCCTCTATCTCTTCTTCCCTTTTAGAACATACAGTATACAAATGTCAAATAAACTGTTCCTAGACACGTCTGTCTCTCTTTACTGGCTCTAGAACTGAACAAGATTCAACTAAGTAACAAGTTTTTAGAGTGCTCAAGGGTCACAAAAAAACATGTAGGTATTCTGAAATTTCACAATTAAAGATGTCAGCCTTAGTCCTCCTCTGCCTAACTCCACTAACTGCTCCTTTAGATCTCATTTGGCAACTCTGAAGAACAATTGCAAAGGGCTAAAGTAAAGATGGAACTGCTTTTTCTTCCATGCTTAGTAAAAGAAACCACATCTTGCAGTCAGAAAAGAGGCTTAAGCTTGCTCCCTGGCAAACCGATTCTCTATTTAGTTTCCACAGTATAATTTTCAAAAAAATCCATGTGAAAATGCAAGTACGTGCACCAAGGATCATTTTGACACACGGTATCCATCAGATATACAAATCCAAAGATTTACTAATTTTCCAAAATAATCTGTTTTGTCAGTTTCTCTGTGCATGTGAATTTTTGAGTAAAGGCAATGTGTAATATTACAAGACACATTCATGTGTTGACCTTTCACAAAACTGAAATTGTTAGTAAGGCTAGGATGGTGGGAAGCACGCCATTTTCATTTTGGCTACAGGACTAAAGCACCCAGACTTGAAAAGAGAAGCTGATGGCCCAATTCTGTTATCTCACATAAGTGATCTGACCAAGGACACAGCACAGATCAGAGTTACTTGTACATCAAAAGGTAGATATTTTCTGACAATTTATCTGCATTTGATATGCAGAAGCCAGGCCTATGCAAGTAGCAGTAGCTAACTACAGCTTATTAACAGATCTAATTCCAGAGGCTCCATGTTTGGCACAGGTTCTTCTGCAGCACACACTCACAGAGCCAAGTTTTATGTATTCCTTCCAATTCCTATAACCACAGCTTAACCTCAACTTTTACACAATACTCCCTATTACTTCTCATTCCCAGGGTACTTACATACATTCAGTTTAGTGATAGACTGAATTCTTTATTTTATTATTAAAAAAACATTTTTTAAATGTTTTGTATTTTCAGTTAAATGCTTTGTGAAGAGAATTTGCACAAGATCAGTTTATCTGCATTCTACTTTGACCAAACAATGGCTCACATTTTCACACAAAAGGTTTTTCAGCATTCACTTACGCTGCCTCAAAACTGACCTCTATTCGAAAGAGGTCATGAAAACACCAATTTTTAAGCTGCACAATATATATTTTACGTACACTGAGTTTAAACCAACTTTTCTGCAGTTCAGGCTGGTCTCCTGTGGGGAGGAAGCCTTCATAGTCACATGTTCTATCCTTTCCATCTGTCAATAAATTCTGAACCCATTCACTCATTTTGACTAAATGCAGTAATAACAAGACAGCTAGGAAGTCCCAAGACCTGTTTTGTCATAGCAAACAAGTAAGACACCAGCACTGTTCCTTGTCCTTTCATCTCCACCAAAGGCAGGACGAAGGCTGAAAGCAGCAACAGCAGCCACCATCTTCAAAGCAGCAGAGAAGAGCAAATCTGTTTCAGCACATCTCATTCCCTCAGATAAACCTTAACTTCCTACCTCAGAGATAGCCTCCTGCTCCTCAGGACACTGAAATCTACTTTTGTCTGCAATGCTGAAAAGCTTTTAACTGGCAGCATGCAATCCTGGTACCTTACTACAAATTACATTAGCAGAGTAAAAACTCCTGCTTTGTTGACTCTTAACTTCCACTTTTCTACTGCCCCTGTGTTCAGAACAGCCAAACCACTTCAAGGGTCTGAAATTTCTCTTAGCTTCTCGGTACCCAGCTCCAGACAACAACATCAGAACTGTCAAGAATCATCATCAATTTAAGCCCATATTTAGAAAATACTTCTGAAACCACAGGTACATACAAAACAGTAACACTGAGCAGTTTTTAACTACAAAAGTGTCACTGAGCTCAATGAAACCCTCAAATGGTCTTTGTGGTGTGGTCTGGAACTGCACTCATCCTCCCTAAGGAACTGGTGTGTCTGCACAACCTGACCTGTGCACAGCCATTACTGCTGGACATCTTCACTAATCCCATACCTTATTGCAGCTTCCAGTTTCAGTTCTTCAGGAAGATGTAAAGGAATACTTCTCATCCCTGTTTCCCTCCTCATCACTGCCCCATATAAAAATGCACATATTCCAAACACACAGATGTCAAAGACCCCTCAGTAAAACTTTTCTTCACCTTTAAGCACTGCTCCTGCTTTAACAATAGGAAGTTAAAGCACTGCTGTAAGGGGGGAATAATCAATTTATCTTCTTACAAGTATATAAAGAAACAATCCTTAAACTGTATAATCACCCTTTGTAACACAAGGAAATTCATTTTGAAAGGACAAAGAACTTCTCACTCACACAGCCCCAGAGTGTGCCCATCTTGGTACCTTGGTACCTGACTTGGTACCTATTGTATTCCACGACTGATTAATGGGGGTCAGCCTTTTCAGTTCATGCCAGGATCGCCAAAGAAATTTTCAGCTAAGTGGTTAAATGCTGGTACTTGTCAAAAGAGGAGACACAGTGCTGTCACAATATGAAATAGCTTTCTTGCAATCATATTATTGTCATTAGGTATTTAAGTGGAGGTTGCAAATATTATGCCTCTGGATAACTTGAAGAAATATGTAAATGAAGTGCAGTAATTTTCTGTCACTACTGTATCTGAAGTGAAATTCAAGCCTGGCTTTCAACTGAATGATTCAAATACATGTAGGTCATCCAATAAATATTTGAGCATTTTTGTTTCCATTAATAGCCAGGTTTTGTTAAATTAGCTGTGTTGTTAAAATAATGATATTTCTGTTTCCAGTGCTAGTCTCTTTTTCCCCTCAAATATATAAATTAGCCATAAACGAAGAAATAGTGATGCTTACACATAGTTATACAAAGAATCAACAACTTTGACTAAAAAGAGGCAGTACTGAATAAATTAACCTCCTCTCGGGTTAGCCTTCTTCTAACCAAACTGTTAAACAGTAGAATTATTTCTCTTTTGTTAAGCCATAAAAAAAGTCTTAAGAAACAGAACACACCTGAAACAAAGAAAACACAATAAATGATAGGTAACTTCTGGGGACTGAACACTCACTTTTACTCTCCACAAACACAAGAACAAGACCTGTGTCATCTTCAAGACATACAGGACTGGTCCTCGAATTTTTATATCTAATTCGACTAGGGAGTGAGAATTACGAAAATATGAAAACAGATTTAGCTGGAATTTTTAAACAGTCTGGGCCTGTTGCTAGGGCTCCTGCCTGGATTCAGAGGATAAACTAACAAGACTTTCATAAGTTTCCCTGGTTCTAGTACTCTTGCAAGCCCTTAACTTCTACAGGTTTCAGTTTCCCCAAGTATAAAGGGCCCATAACTATGTTTACCCTCATTTGAAATGTACTTAGGCACCTGTAGATGAAAACACTTCACAGTTATTTTTAATTTAATTAATTTTCAAATCTGTTTGGTAAAATAACATTCTCAAATGCTGCTCCTGTTACATTAGGAGGTCAATTGAAAGATTCTATAGATCATTCTCTGAAGTGTTACAGTATTTTAAAAAAAAAAATTGCTATTAAAGCTTTGACTTGGTGAAGTCTTACAAATGAACTCAATGTAACTGATGGGATTATCTTTGTATTTAAAATGAAGCATATACACAATGCATTTGTTTAAATGCAATTTAGTTTGGCTGCAAGAAATATATTGCATACAGAACCAGAGCAAGAATAAATCTTGTTTTTTGTGCAGATGTAGGTGACAACCTTCCCACTCCTAGCCTTGTAACTTGTCCCCCATTCATCAGCTGGTCTGTTTATTTTTGCTGTATCTGATGTGACTAGCAGAACTTAGGCAATGAAAACTTTTTAATCAAGTGAAGATCTTTTAAAGGAAAAAGAGGACCTGTTCTACTTCTCAGAATGCAGGGTCAAGAGTTATATACACACTTGTAGAACCCAGTTTCATTTAGTTAAGTTTACAACGAAGAAAAGGAAACATTTCTTCATACAACCTGTGAAACCTACTGCCACACAGTTACCGAAATAAATAATGTTTTGGCAGTAACAGAAACAAAAGTAGATAAGCCTATTACCATTACTACTCTATGTACTTCTGCAGATTATAACTCTCTATCAGATCACACAGCCCACATGAGTAAATCTGAGATAAATTAATTCAATCTGGTGCACAATACTACTCTTAGTCCCAAACAAGGCATTGCAGAAACGTGCTTTATCATGCACTCACCTAGCATGAGAGCATCAAGATTTTCAAGCAGTAGATATATAAGCAGTCCTGTATTTCAGTACCTAAAACACAGAATGAGAAATTAGACTCTTAGTATCAGGAGTTATCCCTTCAGCCTCACACTCTGAGACAGGAGTGCAGTAAAGACTAACAATAAATTGCAGTGAAACTTACATTGCTATGGAGTAAGAGAGGTGGAAAGGCAGCAGAGATTTTTGAAGGAGTAACTTGGCTCACCTCAATTTTATGAGCTTTAGTAAAAGGCATTATTTCGTCACAGAACAAAGACACAAGGCTGAAAACAGTCCTGCCTCTGCTAAACACTTCCCTAGAGACATGGCCTTCTCCAAAACTCTGAGCACTTTATCCTCCTGGGAAATGTCCTGGGGAACCATGGGATATGTCTTGACTTTAAAGTTCTAGTCCCATTTTTAAGTAATGAAAATCAGAAATTACTTATTCCTACACTTCAATGAATAAATAGGAAAATAAGGAGAAAAGAGAAGACAGGTGTTTTTTTCTGATTTATTGTTTTTTTTGCTTCTTTTCATTCTTTCTCTAGAGGCAGAATATGCTCCTTTCTTTTCAGCTTTACAGCCTTGATTGAAGACATCCAGCCAGACAAACAAGCTGAGAAGACAAACAGGTCATGGGAGAAGGAAGGAATGAAGCATACATCAGCAGACAAGATGATATCTGAAACTGAAAGCAGAGAGGGCAGTCAAACTGCCCGCATGGCTGCACTGGCGCGAGGCACAGCTGTAGAGTGAACACTGCACTGTCTGTGGAAATGATGAAAGGAAACAACTCAAAACTATAGGCAGCCTTCTCCATACTGCTTCTACTACTTCCTATCTGCACCCAAGACTACTTTTTCAATTTTTTTAAGCAAAACAACAACAACAAAATCACAGCTGGGTTTCTTCCTCCCTTCCAGTGAAGCATCAAGCTTGCTTTGTCCATGGCCCCTGCTACACTGCCACATGCTTGGCTGCATCATTCCCATTCAGGAAATCCATAATCACAGCCTTCAGTATGAATCAGGAGGAGAAGGCAGGATTGTTTTCAGGTTTTTTTCAGATTGCACAGGAAGTCAGTAGAAGAAAGGGCTGATTACTCTACAGAGGTATAAACTCTGGGGTGCACCAGCCCTCACAGCACCATGGCCACACTTTGTTCTGAACCATCAATCAAGAAGTCACAGAGAATGATAAGGTCACATGCAAAACTGCTAAATTCTATATGGCCTTTTCGTGTCATTGGACTATGGCACTGGAAAAGGACTTCCATGAGCTAGCCAGCAACTGCTCTACCAAGCCATTCTTGTTCTTTCCATGTTTCATACGGGTGGCTACAGCTTCTTCATTAAGATACAATCAATTTACATTAATTCAAAAATAAACTTTAAAGTTACAACCAGCTTAATTAAACTCTCCCTATACTTCTGCATGTACAGATTCCACTCACCCTTTCTGTCAGGTTCAGATAGTTTAGTTTAGGCAAACTTGATTCTTTCTGGGAAGCCTAAACAACAGTATATTAACAGTTCTCCAGGTTTATTGTGTCAACAACCATAGTATTTTTAATCCTTCTACTGCAATATACCTTTTTTCAAGAACTGACATTCAATGTCACTTTACCACTACCTTTAGGCACCACAGGTAAGATACTATTACGCTCAACAAAAGATGAAAAGCACAACTGTCTGGGCCTGATGAAAGGATGAAAGACACAAACTCTCGTTTTCACCCAGTGAAGAGAAAACGTGTCTGTGCCATGAGGCAAGAGCTTCTCTAGGAGACTGCTCTGGGAGATGGTGTCAAAGGCTTTAGTAATGTCCACAGCCTTTCCTTCATCCACAAGGTGGGTCTCCTGGTCACAGAAGAAGACCAAGTTGGTCAAAATCAGGACCAACTGTTGTGATGGTTGGAGCCAGAGAGCTCCTCTTACCCAGTAAGGCAATTCTTATCTTCTCATTTAGATGGCCTTAAGGAAACAGGCACAGTATTTAACTATTCACTAAGGAAATGTTACCTGACCTATATACCAAAAACTTCAAAATAGCTGCACAGAGGTCAGATTATTTGTGAAACCTGCAGCCAAATGAGCATGCTAGAGGAGAGCTGTGTGGAAGTGTCAGAATGCATTAACCTGCATTGTATATAACTCAGGAATGTGTAAATAAAAGAATGGTCTTTCTGTACTTTACTAGGAAGATCTACTGAACAGTGTTACTCGTGTATCTGGAGTACAGTGCACTGGTGTATATATACAAAGGGTTTTTCATAATTCACTAACTGTCCCAACTGCAGAAATCATACAAGCTAAAGGCTTTGCATGGAAAATTCTTAATGTGTCAAAACTGCACACAGCTTTGAGATTGTGGGTTCCACAATTATTACTGTTGAGACATAACATTGAGAAAAATACCACCATTTTTCCTGTGAGTAATGAGCATAGCAAGTCCTCTGAACAAAAGCCTTTCTTTCTAGAGAAGGTCTCCTAAAACCACAAGGAGCATAGAAATGTATCTTAAGTAATATGTTTTAAGTTTTTCAGGTTACATTACAAACACAGCTGCACAAATGTTAGCATTTGAAAAAAATAATTAGCCAATCAGCACATGAACCATCATAACAGCTCCTTCGGGGTAATTTTTCTTTTTAGTCAGAAGAACCTAAATTTCAATTGCAACTGCTTTGGGATAATTATTTTATGGTAATCCACTTTTTCAGCAGTTTGAATATACTTTACTTTCACTGAAAAAGATGTTTCTAAAATAAAACTTCTGGCTAAAAGCAGAGGAGGAATTTTGGCATTGCTGAGATTTAGAAATCTTTCGTACATGAACCTATGATGACATGCATATCAGAAGGAGAAAAGTTAGGAAGAAAAGCTGTCATGAGCTTAATCCTGCCAGCAGGACAATTGTTTTTCTTCTGAAATAGAAGCATTACAACAGCTTTTAGAGGATTTCAAAAGTACAACTTATCTTGACCACAGAACATAAAACACTGATTGACGTCTATATAAATTTCCACACAGCATATTTATTTTCATACACTGCTGCATTATGGTATAAATGGGAAATACTTATGAAAGCGTCTTCTTTGAATACCATGTCATTACGATTAGACCATGAATATGTTGACAGTTCTAACAATGGTTAGTGTATAAGTTTTAAAAGTCCTTTTTAAGAGAAGAAAATTTTTCTGGTTTCATGATAGCTCCTTCCTTGGTTGTTGAGAGGTGAAAGTGGATAAGAAGGAACTTCGGGGAAAGTATTTTTGAGCAAGTTACAAATACAAGTTAAACTGGAAGTGTGGAATATTTTCTTTATTGGGAAGTAAAAATGCCTGGTCAATCACAGAATCATGGAATGGCTTGGGTTGGAAGGGACCTTGAAGATCACCTAGTTCCAACCCCCCCTGAATGGGCAGGGACACCTCCTCCTACACCAGGTTGCTGAAGGCCCCATCCAACCTGGCCTGGAACACTTCCAGGGAGGGGGCAGCCACAGCTTCCTTGGGCAACCTCTTCCAGCATCTCACCACCCTCACAGGAAAGAATTTTTTCCTAATCTCTAACCTAAATCTTCCCTCTTCAAGTTTGAAACCATCTTCCCTTGTCCTCTTGCTACACAATCTAAATACATCAATGGAATAAGTACACCCTTTGCACTATTAATTGGTGAAAAATGATTGTTATAAAAATAAATTATAACAGAGCATGTGAAAGCCTGGAAATCCATGAAATATGAAGTAAATGTTGGCACTGTGCAGCAGCTTCTCATTCTGTACACTGATTTGCTAGTTTTTCAGAGGGGTAATGACAGGTGACCTTTAGTGCAGCTTTAAGGCCTTACTTCCAAAACCATTAGGATTTGTTAGATTTCGTGGCCTTTTAGAAAGGGTAGTTTTTCCTACACATCAAGGTTTGATGTACTACAGTGAAATTATCTTAAAGTATTAACTATTTTCAAGTTTAACCATTGAATATAAAATAAAATCTCATGCAATTTCTACACACTCCTTTAAAACACTACCAATCCAAGCACTCACCAAAGGAAGGAGAGTAAGGAATCAAGTAGGAAATGATAAAGCTCTTCTATAAGAATTTTGGATCATGCCATCAGCTTCATCCACAGAAATGCATACTGTACTATTTCTATAATAAACTGATACAGCTCTGTAATAAAACCATTTAGTTCTTATTCCATCCCAGCACAGTTGTTCCAGAACCTGGTTCTTCTGTTAGAAATCTAAACTGCAGCTCAAATTTCCTCAAGGCCAGTTTCTATTAATTTGTTTGTGTTTAATTGTTGTCTTTTAAACAGCACTGCTTTTCTGGTATTTTCTCTCATGGATTTATTTCTAAGCCACATCTCAGATTTCATTTTGCTAGGTTAAATAAACGATTGCCAATTTAGTTTCTTCTAACAGATAAGCTTATCATTCCCATGGTTTCAGTAACTCTTCTGTGGATTTGCTGCAGCTTGAAGTCCCCTTTTTTCAACATAGAAAAATAGAGTTGTACATGGTATTAAAATATAGCTTTATCACGCCTTATTGGGCACAAATACTTCCTTATTTCAACTAGGAATACTTGGTCAGTCTCAAGTTCCATTTGCCCTTCTGTGCCTGGAACACATTGCTGGCTGCTAGCTACCCTGTGATCACCTAACATACTCAGGTCTGTCCCTTCCTTCATTGTTTCCAAACAATGAACTTCCAGTTTATATCAGAATTTGTCAGTGATCCCAAAGTGCTTGACCTTGCATTTCACTACATAACTTTCAGCCTGTTCCTATCTCTCCAAAGGTACAGGCCCCTCATTTCTTCCTGTAAGATACTCCTGCCCTGTCTGTATTATCACTGGGTCCCAACTGTGTAGCATCACCAAATTTCCTAAACATTCTCTTTTAATGCCAAAGTCATTAATAAAAGTATAAAACATATCCAGTCCCAACTGATTATGAAGGATGATCATTTGTAACCTTCCTTCCTGCACAGAACTTCCCCTCTCAACAGAACCCACTCTTTCTCCTTCAGGCAGTTCCTTACCCACACTGCCTGAACCATTCCCCACCTCCTACAGTCTCACACCAGGAGTCCCCTATTGCTCTCTACCAAGTGTTTTGCTGCAAAACATCTAGAACAGATACACTTTTTCTTGACAAGCTGTTGTTTTAAATACTGGGCTATAATCTAACTTGGGCAAGCACATCTCACAAGTTGTTACTTCTTTTTTTAAATCTCCATCTTTGATTATATTTTGTCTTTAACACTTGTTCTCAAAGCTTGAAAGCACACTATATCCACTACAGGAGGGAGTATGGAGTAGCACACGCAGATTCAGAAACAGAATTGTACCCAGTCTTGAACAATATTTTAATATAATTTTTTCTTCCTAATTTTTTTCTGTCAATGGATTCTTGGACAGTGTATTACACAGAGATTGTTTGGTACTTTCTAATTCCATATTCTTTGTATGATTGAGATCTTTACTAGAAAGAGACAAGATATCTGGTAACTAACAGTTTAATTGAAAAGAGAGCTTGAAGGAGATAGGATGGAACAGAGAACTACTAGTCATTATTTTTCACAAAAAAAGAACAAAGTATGAGTACTATGTATACCGACATAAACAAAAGAACTTTTTGCCACAGGATTTGTCGAACTCAAAAGTAAGAATATTTTATGAAAAGGGAATTGATCAGTTAATGAAAGATAGGTAAGATAAACAGGCCCACATTTATTAAACACAGTTACCTAGCACGAGATATTCTCAAGCTGCCAGTTTCCCAAACTTGAAAGGGTCTACACCTGACCTTATAAGAAATAGCTAGTGCTGATACTTTATTAAATTAATATGTCTCACACTACAATTTTCACTGTAACTCATGACTGAGTGTTACACCTACTACAGCTACATCTTTCAGTGATCTCCAATTATATCATCCATGGTGATAAACAGAACTCAGGCCCTTCATCAATACATAAGAAATATCCCATAGAAATTAATGTAACATCTCTATACACTATTCATCCACCTACACAAAATTCCAGAAGACTGTAGAATCCTATTTTATCATATTTCTCAGCAATTTAGTCTCTGCTAAAGTGAACTTGGTCCCACATACCTCTTACTCAGCAAAGAAAGTATTTCTTCCCAGTAACTTTTACATTATTTGAAATGTGTAATAACATAAGTAGTATCTGCTGAAAACCATGAAGACCAATTTTACATGAAAGTTTAGCACTTTGATGTATTCAAGTGAAACATCTTATGTCCAATACAAGTTGTATTTGACACTATACCTGTAAGATCCAACATACTCTAGGAAGTTCAAACTCAGCCAAAAATGTTTCCTGCTGAAGCATCAAAGTCACAGCCCCCAACAGAAGGCTGTGGGTGGAAGAGGGATGGGGGCTGAATAATTTTTCTCCCCAAAATCAAGAAATTGTTTTGGCTTCTTCTTTGATGAGGTCATTTTGTGTCTGCATAGATAATAATAAATAAATACATTGTAATCACTGTGGATTTATGAGGCAACTGAAGCTCTCTGGGCTCTTGCTGAATGCAAGGCTGGGAAAATAAGCTCTCAATGTTTTTGGTGTTTCACACGCCCAACTAAAACAAGCTTAAATATTATTTCCCCTATTTTCATCTATACTAAAGGAGAAAAAAACCCCAAAAGAACCAACCACATTAAACCCATAGTGTGTGGGCAGCTATATTATGGGCTCACTTTGCAGACTTCAGAAGGAGCACCCACAGACTGCACTGACAAAGCAAATCCTACCCCGGCTGATTCTCACACAGCCTTGGCAAGTAGTTCTCTTCCTGCTTATTTGTTGGTCTTAAAATAATGTTTAGACCCTACACCACTAGCTACACCCTGCTGATTTTGTATCATATTTATGAACACAATAGAGTCATAAGAGGGTTTCTCCAGATGACCACCACAGAAATAAACCTCATATTTTGTTTTGTCTGTTTTTTCCTGAAAGGGAAGTTCTTAATGTGGCAACTTAATTTGGGTACCTTTTGACTGCTGTAGCAAGCTGCCTCTGCCTCTAAAATCCCAGCTGCTTCCTCTACAGATATTAAACTTTTTTGAGCTTCTAGAGAAAAAGGCCAACTAAATATTAGGAAATAATGCCATAATATTTCCTGAATTGGAGCTTATGAGGTCAGTTCACCCTGGCACATCACCTTATGAATACGGGGATTTTCTGAAGTGATTTTCATACTCTCATTAAAATAAGGGTTGTTTTTTTCCTTGGCAGTGCCTTTCCCACCAAAAGAACAAATTACTGGAATCTACCAATGGTGCTATTTCAGTCCTAAATTCACATGCACCTGCAGCCTGGACACCTAAAAGGCACAGGGACTTGCTTTGGGATCTCTACGAATGTGCTGTACAAGAAATACTTATTTCAGGCTTCACACCATTTAATTGCCTTTGGGTTTTTTGTTTTTTGTTTTTTTTTTTCATTTCTTATTTATAAATGTCTGTCTGCTTATTTTAAATGAAAAAGATACAGTATCCCATTTTTAAATTCTCCAAAGGACTGCAGATCTCATCCTTGTACCTAAGCCTTCCAGGAATAAAAGACAAGGGAAGGAGACCCAAGAAACCCCAGCCATTTCAGTTATGAATTAACAACTTTTGAGTGGTTATTGAATTGAATTTGCCCTGCCTCCAAACATAACCTACTGAAAACTGCCAGATCTTTCATATACAGTGTAAATAAAGTTTTAGCTGACTTAGCAGGAAGAACTTAATAAATGCAGTGAACAGGATATTGTAACATTATTGGCAGCTTTATAGCACTCCACATTCAAAGCTGACAAAAAGATACTTTAAATAAAAAACATTCTTATAACTTCCCTAGGAATGATGCCACATCTCCATGAAAATGGGCAAAAATTTAATCCATATTTGTATGTTGAACGTGGCATTTCTCTGCTGCTAATGTTACAATCAGAGATTCCAGTTTCCTTAACAGGAAGTACTCCAAAGTATCTTAGGAACATGACTGAATATTAACTATCACAACTACTATTTGAGGCCCACACTGTGAAGGGAAGTGAGGATATGGACCAAACAACACCAGGCCCCCTTCCTCTAAGCATTGCCAATGGCTGCATACACTGAAGCAGTTTAAGAGGACAGCACAAAGGGAGGGGATGGCACATACAACAAGCAGGATGAGCTACATGAGACCACTTACAGTCCTGTGAGTTCTATACTTATGCATTTCATTTTCAGAGGTAAGATAACATGTCACTATCCAGCCAGCTGTAGTGAAAATAAGTTGCCTTTAATTCCCTGTCCTTGCTAAGCAGAAGATCCAGAGCACTGCCAATGCATGTTTGCCCACCTCTGCAGTTTTTGCTAGGTTTTAAGAACCGGGAACAAAATATTGCACAACACAGGTTATGCTGTGAAGTTCTGACTTCCCTGAAGCCAACTGAAAAATTCACATTGACTCAAGCAGAGCCAGGACTTCCTATCAGTTCCCAAGAGGGGAGCTGTGCTGAGAATTGTGAGCTGTGTGTATTGCAAAGAACAAGCATCACCAGCCCTTCAGCTTGCACTCACTCTTCTTGTGATCGTTTTTGCATGTGGTGGTTTTAGCATTGCATGCTTTACAGATCAAGAAGCCACCACAGCATTCTGGTTTCATTTTATTTGTTTCATGCAATAATGAGGCACTCTTAGTTTCTGTTTTCCAACCAAAAGTGCTGCAGGGATGGAAATTAGATAAAACCTCATAATTCATCTGGTTTCCCACCCCCACCACTTAGCTCTCTTTGTAATTACCCATTTGTTGCAGCTCAATTACAAAAATTTTTCCCTGCCCCAAATAAACTTCAAACCTTATTTCTTCAGCTTCAAGTACACATTATCAACAGAGCTTAAATTGCTCTTTCCTTCCTGATGGATGCATGGAATCTGAAGACAAATTTTGATTTTCATGAATTGCTGTCCCCATAGGAACAGTAGCTGACCATGGAAAGACATGGCAGTTCTTTGGCAGTACTGCTCCTGGCAGCTGGCACCATCAGCTCCTTCAGTATCTACAGCCATTTAGCAAAGAGGAGGAGTCTAAAATAATCTGTGTAAACAGCCTCATGATCTCCTACAGCCTGAGCTGTAGGAAATTTTGCAAATTTAGCTTGCATAGGTTCTTCTGAATTTTTCCTTAGATTTTTCCATATAGGCGTTTTTGCACCTTCTGAATTTCAGTTTGAGTTTCAGGCTTGAACAAAAGCTGTTTCAAAGCTCAAAAAGAAACTTACTTGAAACCATCAGGTTTCCTTTGCAGAACTGTAAGTGGGCTTCAAGTTGTTTGAAAGATGCAAATTAAGGAATTTGAGTGAAACTTAAAACAGACAGGTTTATATCTAAACATAGAGCAAAACTTCAAAGTTGGCAAGTTTTGTGTTGTTCTGTAAGAAACAATTCACAGCGCAGTTCTCCTGGGCTTACTCTTGGTGTATGCATAGAAATGTGCTCTGCATTCACCCAAGATGTTGCAATACTCTAATATGCCAGAGTATTTTTTTATTTAAACCTCTGCTTAATATCTGTCCTCTTTACTGTCTCTGGAGCAGAACCAACACCAAGACCTTTGGGCAATGAACTTTTATAGTAATTCTCCAGAAATCTCTTTTCCTATTTTAGGACCTCAGGGGTCCCTTGCTCATGGTTATGTACCATCTGTCATTATCTGCAGAGCCTAAAATGCCAAGGATGGCCTTCAGCTGTCAGCTCTGCCCCTCTGAGCAGAGTTACAGGATGTCTCATTCAGCATTTGCAGTCACAGGAGAGGGGAGATTCTTTCACTCAGAGCAGAGAATAGACTCCACAGCTGCAGAACACAGGAGGCCCAGGGAACTTCCTACAGCCAGCAGCTGTGGAAGCAAATTTTGGCTGGATTGGTCCATTATTGTTGATGTACATAAGGCCTGAAAATCATTTTCAGGAAGCAGTGCACATGCAGAAAGACTCCTAGTCTTATTCTTTGTATTTAGATAGGCAACTGTATAATAGTTAAACCTTGCTTTGATGTTATGCTCAATATTGTTAATAAAAATAAAAGCTTATGTCAGCTCTTCCAGTGAAGTCATATTTAGAGGAAAACTCAGACCTGCCACTGCTCAACAAAATGAACCCACCAGTGCAGTAATCATGACTTGAAAAAGTTTTCACAAGCACGAAGTTAAACTAAGTTGGACATCACTTCTTTCATACTGCAGTATGAATGAAATTGGGAACATTCAACTTTTACTGACTTAAGCATCAACTACTTACCATCCTACATTAACCAACAGAATAGCTGTATGCCAAATTTCATTGCAAAAATTCTTATTTCGTAAGCTTCCAAGGAGGTCTGCATAAAGACAATGAAACCTAACGTGGTGTTAGGTACTACACTGGTTTAGTACTTCTGCCCGTGTCATTGTCTCCATCAATCCTGTCACTTTGCCACTGAATTTTTTGAGTCATCTTGTAAACTCTGGGCTAACTTGTATTGTTTTTACACCCTGATTTCAACTCCTGTAACACAGAGACAACTCTTGACTAACTTCACACAGATGTGCGTGCAGCTCGTGACCCTCTGATTCTCAAATGTAACTTCAGAACATAACTAGCAATACACATAACCCCAGAAAGGTCTAGGAAGATATTTTCCCCAATACATTCAGGCTGACAGTAGACATGATCTTTCCACTTCCTTCCAGTTTCAGTCTGAAGTGCCAAAGACTGACCCTCCAAATGTAATGGTCTGCAAAGCTGCAGCAGATTCAGCATTCCCTGCTTCATACCCTGCAGAGCAAGCCAAAAATCTAAGAAACAGATGAACAAGAGAGGCAGAAACAGATCCATTCAGCAAGGAGAGCTAAAGAAGGAGTCAGAGGGAGTGCCAAAGCCACCGGCTTCCTCCTGCTGCCTATGTAAGTAAGAAAGGAGCCCAGAACAATGGAGGCAGCAGAACAGGATTACACTGGGGTCATTTAGTTCAGTTCCCAAATGGTTGCTAACAGATGCCTCTAACTAAAATATTCTCCATGTTGCTGCTGCCTCATCACCCTGGAGCCACATACCCCCTGCTCAATTTGGCAAACTGCTTCTCCTTGTCTGCTTCATGTACCCAGGCTGAAACCCAGACATCAATGGGCCCATATGGGGGGCCCAAACTAAACTGGCTCCCCTCTTGTTTTCGACACATCCCTAGAACTGGTAATTATTCTTTTGGCAGTGCTTGCCTGCCACAGAGCATCTTCCAGCCCACCCCTGTGGGGTTACAAGAAAAGTGAAGCTGAGAAAAGGATGGACACAGAACGGGTCAACTGACAAGCAGGAAAGGATCAAAGACCACTTGACAGGCACAGGAGCAGAGGATAGTGGGGCAGGAGAGGACACCAAAAGGTACAGATTATTTGAAGGGACAGAGAATTTAGGGAACAAGAACGTAAAGGAAATACTATGGCACAGTGACTCCCAACTTACATCTTGAAGGCAACACATTGTAATGTTGCTTGAGGCACAGGAAATTAAGGCAGTCTGAACAGGATCTAGAAAACAAAGTATGATGTTGCCAGCAGCATGATGCATGCTCAGTGTTGTTTTCAATATAACACAGGTTGGGGAGCACAGCTCTTTGTTTCCCATAGCTAGAAGTTAAAATTACTCCACCTGATTCCTCTCCAATATTTATTTTGTGGCTGCATCTCCACTTAGAGTAATTTGGCTCTGGAACTATCTGGCTCTAGCTGGCTACAGCATGTGTAGGCACACTCTGCAGCCAAGATAAAACAGTAACAGACCATTTCCCTACAGACAAGTGAAGACTGCACAAAATGTCCCCAGCAGTGCTTGGGGCTGAAGAGGAGTCCAACACTTAGAGACACTCATTTTGCTGCTCCCACCGATGAGATGGTGACAGGCAAGCAAACAGGTGCTCACTGCTGCTTTCTGGGCTGATCTTGTGTCTGAGGGTACAATCATATCTTCCAAAAGTGCAAATCTGCCACACTTCACAAGCACTCAAGATATAGCAAAGAAATAAAGATTCCCTCTGGAGATCACATGAGGGAAGACCCTCCTGTTAGAATCAGAAGATAGCAAAATTTCTTCCTTTCTAACCAAATAAACACGTCAATGTGTATTCTCTGGTCCTCATGACCATGTTGATCTTGAAATATTCCACTTTATTTTATAATATGCAGCAAAATGCATGCTCCTTACACAGAGAAATAAACAACCCATTTTCTTCCACATCCTTCCTTTGTGGCCATAAACTCCTCTGGGGCTGGCACATCGTCCAACACAGCCACCAGAACACTTGCCATTGCTTTCAGTCAGAATACAACGGTGCCCCTTTCTTGTAGCAGGCAGAGAGTTAATTGAACAGTTGAAGATGTATTGTAGGAGACAGGAGTAAATCAAATTATATGAAAACATTCCCACGGTTTTGATTTACTTCACAGAAAGAAGCAAAATATTAGACATCTTATATTACTTCATGTTTGCCTGGAGGGCAAATGTGAGGTAAACGTTCAGAAAATTCTAAAAATGCTGCAATAAGCCCCTTCTAGTAAGTTCTGTATGAGTTCTGCATTACTGAGAACACAATATTATTCTAAGATGCTGAATAGCAGTCTCTAATCCTGTCTCAGAGGCCAATACATTCCACCAGTTTAGCTGGGCCATTCCTTTGCAAAACTGAAATTGGAAAACTCATTAAAATTGTAAACAGGACCCTAGAAGCAGTAAGCCAGACAAGTTTGTAGTGTTGCTGACATCTACTGAAAGAAAGCAAAATTGCACATCTTAACAGAGGAATAAGGGGAGATTTGGCCCTTATTTGCTGTTTACACTAGTTTTCAGCTGCATTTTACACACGCTTGCATATTTATTTATTAGTTATCTTGTATCAATATTCACTTGCTTCATTCCAGGTCAGTGAGTCAGAGAAGTTTTAAGGAACATTTGAGAGGAAATGAGAGACATTCAGTAGATGGCTGCATCCCTAAAGCAAATGCTGCATGCTTGTTTTTATTGTTCCAAAAATCTGAATGTCCAGACTGACACACAGCATCAGGTATATCAGGACACACACCCCGTTCACACTGTCTGCACACAAAGCCTTCAAATTATGGCCACTGAAGCCAAAATCCACATTGTATAAGATTCTGGATATAGGAAACCACAGTGCACAAACGATAGCAAAAATTTGTATATTGCTTGTTTCCTATAGCAAATGGGTAATTTAGCTAAATCATGGCACGAATAAAAATATCACTAGTGAGAGAACAGTACTCAAAATAACAATTCAGAGATACTTTGTGATCTGCATGTCTGTTTTCATGACATATGGCAGTTACACAACTCATGCAGTCCAATAAAAATTTTTGCTGGTATCTCATGAACTATAAAGCATATTCTTTCATCATAGAAGAGTCCATAGCCATCCTTAGAGCCACAGAACAATAACCATTACTACAAATCTCATGCCTAGGCATTTCATTCTACAATGTCAACAGGAAAGGTCTGTGTATCTCAGTTTGAGTAACAGCAAAACTACTGGGGGGAGGAAGAAACAACATGTAAAATTCTCAGAGTTGGAATGAGTCAGGGTGATAATGATTATGAGTGCATTTGTGTTTCTCCACTTTAGGGGGAATCATCAATGAAGTTATGCCAAATTAAAAAAATTATAAATAACTCCTAATTTGCTCAGTAAGTATTCATAACATAGGACAACACCACCAGTAAAGCAGATGAATTAATTTGCTTTTTGTAATAAGAGAAATATACTCAGTCAAAATTAAGTATCACATTACAAGATTTGATCTGCAATGAAGTTGTTATGAAGTGCCCCTCTTACCTTGACAGGGACAGGATTTCAGTGTCTGCATGGGCTTGTCACATTTGTTTCTGCAGATTCTGAAATGAATATAAACATAAGATAAGATCTTTGGCTCACATATCTGATACATAAATTATTCACAGTATGCATTCGTGGCCAAACAGGGCAAAATCCCATCTTTGTCACAGAAGTAGGTCCAATGGATAAAGCTGATGCACACTCAGGTCCCATTTGAGTTCCGATTTGAGTATCACACCCAGATAAAAAAACTGCAATGGAATGCTGAAAACCCTCTCCCAGATGCTCTCAGTAACCACATTTTCACCTATGCCCCTGTTATCACCTTGAAGTTTTCTCAATAACTGAAACTTGGTTTCTACATGCCACAGTCTTGTGAGGGCTCTACAACTCAGCACATAGGTCTCCCACCAGGGTCCATCAAGGATGCACACAGTCACCAACTTGTGTCTGATCCAGTGCACATTCTCATTGCTGACATTGGCCTCCTTGGGAAAAAGTAACTATAGCCTTCTCTTTCTGGAGTAGGAAAAGGTGGGTTATGTAGCTTGTCCAACATAAAAACCCTTCAAAGAATGACTGGAATCTAGTATTTCCCTTCCACATGTCAGATAGGTTAGAAACTCAGGCCATGTTGCCCCTTTTCCTGAGGCTTGCCAATCTGGCTAACAGCTTTCCCAAAGGAGATAAGTTTATACCAGTACGGAGCAGTTTTCAGACCTGTGGCTAATGAATTCTTTAGAGAAATGCAAGAAATAGCTTGAAGGGAATAAATAGGCTCCTTGCAACACAGATTTCATTCCAGCTGAATATTTCAGTAACTTAATTGTTAGACATTGTGGTTTCAGAGAAATGAGTACATTAACTTCTGAAAATAGATACCTAGGAGCCTTTTCTCTTGTCAGTAACCAAATCCAGAGTACCTGGAGGTACTTTCTCTCTGGCTCCTTTTTGCTTTTGATGTGATCTGGAGCTAGCACAGCTCTTTCCAAAGGGGCTTCTCACATGTTGTGTAAGAAGCCCTGGCACTTAACTCATAGCTGTGCCTTTCACTCTGTGCTCTGAGAAGAAAAAAACAGCATAGTGCAGTACTCAACACTATAATAGCCAAGTCACAGAAAGTCACTTAATGAAATGCCATATAAGCACTCATATCCATGCCCTTTGGAGGGACATTTAGGAGGGTTAAGTATCTAGTGAAACAAAATCCCACAGTATGGTACACTTGGATGAAGTTCTAACACACTGTTAGATTTAAAAATACACATATCAGAAATAAAGATGAAGGAGCAGATATATTTGAACAACTGTTCCTGAACAGAAATTGTTTCCTTATTCTATAATAAATCTATTACTGATTACCTAAAAAGAATTTTGAAACATTTGGCTTTCTAGAAATAACTTGGTTCCAAAGATGAGTCTCTGAAAAGCTCATTCTGGCTTACACTCATTGAAAACCAAGGCACTCAAATTAATATCAACATTTTGGCAATTCTAGTAACAAAGACTGCCAAAAGTATGTTGTCTATCAAATGTACATGGAAGAAAGATGTTATAATATTAGGAACAGATGTCACAGATATCTTAGAAAATACTCATGCTCCCTAAGTACTCTGCAAGACAAGATGTACAAAAGCTCATGAAAGATTAAATTGACTTTTCCAAATGCTTCTAAATGGTGTATTTGCATGTAAACATGCACATAAAATATGCACATTTAAAGATGCTAGAAAGGAGTATTGGTTCATAATTTGATAATAAACTTATGTCTTAAAATTTTAAGCTTTCACAGTTCAATAATATACAAGGACCACTTTTTATAGGCTATTTGAACCATTTTGTTCTGATTCAGAACAAGTGTGCAGCATTTTCCAGTACCTGAGTATTCATTTATTCACAATTTTATTATTCAACTGTCAAAGGAAGTATACAAGAAGCTCCTGTTAGAAAAACATCCACACAACTTAATGAAAGTAATCTTTATATTGAAACAGCTTAAAAATTTATTATTTTAAAATAAAATCTAAAAAAGCACGTAGAAAACCTAAATATCTTGAGAGCTTATTTGACCAGGCACAGGCTGTTATCCGCTGCTCTAGTTATTTTCAGAACTAAAAATTTCAAACAGCAAAAATAAACCAGCTTACAAACAGAAAAACCATGGGAACTGGCTGGTTTAGTTGATTATTTATCTGTAAATACAGGAAGCACTGGATTCTTTTTGATTGACAGGATTAAGAAAATACTTTACCTGTAGAACTCATGTTTCCATGTTCTGGGCATAGAAAAACACCTTACAGAAATTAAGCCAAAATTTTCTTTTATGACTGAAAAAGGTGATGGAGTGTAAAAAAACAACAAAACATCCTACTGAGTATTTTAAAGCTCATAGATAAAATTATGGCAATACTCATGTTTCTTCTGAGATGGTATTTTTAAATCAACAATCAAGAAACCTGAACACAGCACTTTGAGCTAATGGTTTCGTGTTTTGTTGGGTTTTTTTTTTAATTTTCTTACTCAGACCTGTAAGAAGTGAGTCCTGGCTCTGTAAAATATACCATGAACTTGAATCCACTTGAGCAAGCAGAGCCAAACAAGCTTGTCCTTATTTAAAGTTTAAACTTCTGCGCATGCTAAACCAAAGATTTTCTGAGGTAAAATACTAAATATTTAATGTTAAAGTGACTATGCTGAGGTCAGAAATGTGATGTTGTGAATGATATAAGAGTAACGTAGTAACATAAGAACAATACCATTATATTGTAATAACAGCAACAGCGGCGACATTTTCTTTTCCTCAAGATTTTTAAAACACTGCTCATTTCTTCTTACCGTACAACAGCGTCAGAATACTGAAAACTACAACAATTTCTTGGCTAAGGGCCGTCCGGGCTGCCCTCACAGCCTCGCAGGACGCGGGCTGCCGACCCCCCGCCCCGCCATGGCGGCGCTCTCCCCGCCTCTCCTCCGGCAGCTGAGGAAGGGGTTTGATTTCCCTGAGCACCCGCAGGCGTGAGGGCTGCATCAGAAAAGGATACCTTCACGCCTCTTTTGTGAAGTACACATTCACAGGTTTTGCTGAACCAGGCCCTAAACCATAACTTGTGTTTTTTTTTAAATCATCCCCTTACAATTAACAGATGTGAAGGCAAACTTGGCATATTCGGACAGCTTAATTTTTTCCCTTTGAATGACCCGGTTATATCCAGTTTCCGCAGCAATTGTAAGAGTGTTTACTTTTTTTTTTTTTTCTCCCTCCCCTCTTTTAATAATACGAAGCAGACGCAGTGCGTCTGATTTACCTCAGGAGGCAGCGGGAGAGGAAGGGTGCTGCCGGCTCCTGACTGGAATGTGCTGCGGGGAGTGGAAGGGGGCGCTGCGGACGGAGTTATTTATTTTGTTAATATCTGCGGACCCCAAGGGCCCCATTCTCGTCCTCCCTGGCTGGTCGCCAGACCCAGGCTGTCAGCCAGGCACAGTACAATATCTTCAGGCTATGGCCCATTTAAAGTTTCTCCTCAGCTCTCGCTGAGCTTTTCCTGCGGCCCAGGGCAGGCCGCGCCATCCCGCCTTGCCATGTAACCGCCATGGCCCCCGGGCGCCCTGCAGGGCCTCTCGCCGGGCGCCTACAGCGCCCAGAGCTGCACCCCTGCTCCTCCCTGTCCCGAGATGCAGCTCAGCCACCGTCCTGATTTCTGTCACCCAGGGCTTTTCAGTCCCCCTCACAAAAAAATAAAAAAATTAAAAAGAATAAATAAAAATAATAATTAAAAAAAAATCCCTAGGCCAGGATTTTCCCAGAGTCCCAGCCTCTGGGGGGGGTCATATGCAGGGAGGTATTCCTGCTTTCTGTATTTCCCTTTTTAAACTCTCTATGGAAGTCTGATATTTAATTGAAGTATCATGAAAAAACTAGGTATTTAATGACATGATTATGTCAGACAACCTAACTTGACAGAACATCATAAAGCCACAGAAAAATCTTTGAATGTAGGTCTTAAGCTGTTACCCAGAAGTCCCAACGAGGCCAATTCTTCAAGCAGTGGAAACAGGAACAGTATCAGGCAGCGTACATACACCTGTACTCTTCAGTAACAAGACCAAAAGACATTTGAAATACCTTTTAAACAGTATTAAAAATTCATCTTGGTTCGTTACTCTACTGACACTACTTAGCAGAAAAGCATTTGTTAGCAAGGCTTCATTAACCCAGGCAGATCTCACTGTTAATGATGCTATATTGCCTCCAGTACCCTGACAAGCCAGACAGCTTTCTGGGATGCTTTGTCCCTAATAGCACTACACCAAGAACGTACTAGCTGGTTTTATATATATGTGTGTGTATATATATAGATACATATATATATATATATGTAAAAGAACAGCAAAACAAACAAAAACCAACTAATTACAATTCTCAAGCCCTAAAGCAAGTTCCAAACAAGGACTTTTTTTTTTTATAAAAATAAATAAAATAAAATTTGGTTTCTCTCTACCTTTGGTTTATGGCATCTTCGAACCATTGGCACAATGACAAAAAACACAAAATGCCTTGTATGGCACAGCTCAGCCCTGCAGCAGGGAACAGGGCAGTCACAGGGGGACATTGACTTTCCAGCCCAAAGCATAATTTGAGATTTTACTGAGGACATGTTAAGCCAGGTTTTAAGCCCCTAGTCCTGACCACAAAACACTGCTCAGCAGATGAAACAAATGTCCACACAGTTCAAACTGACCCCAGCAGTTTCACATTTGTTCCAGCTGTTCTGAAATACACTTTCTCCTGTCAGGCTGTGCACTGAATCAGGTGTTACCTGTCCTTACACAGCTGGCATGAAATCATTAAGGCAGAATAACCAGCACAAGGCCACTTTAGCTAAATACACAGGAATAAGTTTTGGATCTACATAGTATCCTGGTTGAGTTAGTACTGTTAGGTGATCATGTAGAATACAGCATCAGTATTACTAACCATAAAACCACAACATGGAAAAAAAATTCCTGCTGAAGTGGCAGGCTGTAAAGTTGAGAGTTCGTCCTTCAATAAGTCTTCTGGTTCTCCCCTGGCAAGACACAGCGAGGTGGTCCTTGATCAAAGCCAATGTTCATTGGATTTAAATGCGACCTGGTCCAGGTCAGCCCTGTGACATACACCACTCCTACTAACATCCTCTTATATTACTACCAGAAACATCCATCTCATTGCAGTGTCCAGTCAATGAAGTATGGATTTCATATCAAGTTCCATGATAAAGTGTAATCTGACTCTCCTGTCTCCTCCCACCAGCAAAGCTATTTACTTAGACATCAATTAAGCAGGGAACATGAAATTAAGTATAGCCTAGGTTTAAGAATGACTGTTATCCTCCCCCTTCCTGGCACATGGCTAGAAAAGGTGTTCTAGGTTTTCACTCTGATCTCTACCTCCCTTTTTCTTGGATCCTCCAAGTATTTTGGAGCTCTTCTTTCTTACTCACCAATACTCAAACGGGACAACATCAAGTTCTCTGGAGCACTTGCCTCCCAAACTCTGACAGGGAATTATGGACAGCACATGCAGGTTAGATAGATGTGACAGTGGCTGAAGCACAAGCCGCTGCTCCCTCCAGACCTATGAAACTTTATCTCTCATCTCCCTGTTTTTGAAAGGTAGAAAATGTACAGCTTAGGTGACAGTCTCCCACAGATCCACAATCCACTAGTAAAAACATAGTCTGATCTCTCTAGCATAAAGAGGCAGAGCCCCTTTTCTGTGGAAAAACATGATATCTCTTAATGGGTGAAATCTGAAATGGTGCTTTGCCAGTTCCCTTTATGATAAAAGCCAAACACAACTGATAACCTTAAGCAACTACTTGTAAGACAGAGTACAATTAATATATCTAACAATGAATAGATTACACTGTCTGAACTATAACACTACAAATTTCCGGTGCACAGGTTTAGCAACAAGGAATTAGGCATTTTATTAAATACAAGGTTAAATCTAGGGGAAGTTAATTACCAAGCTATAGATCAATGAGCAAGAGGTGAAACTGTTGAAGAGATGCTCTTATTGGATTATCAGACTCAAGGCTGATTTATAGCTTTCACTGTGCTTCCTTATCCATCATTTTTATTATATGTAGAAATAGTTACAAAGCACAAATTGCTATTTTTAATTAATGCTAAAGTTTTAGATAGGCTCAGATCAGGATAGCCAGGCTAATTTTTAATTTAATTTTTTTCCCCAAAACATGAATGCAGAAGGCATATTTTATTGATCTGGTAGAGCTACGACAGAACCGAATATGACAATATACTTGTCAGCCTGCAGCTTCCTAATATGCTTGTCCATGATCTGCCCAGAGGTGACAACATGCTGGGGAGCAGCCCTGCTGAGAAGGCCCTGGGGGTCTTGGTAAAAAGGAAGGTGCACAAGCTAGAGGTGAACCTGTTAAGTCTGGAGAAGAGGACTGAACAGCAGCCTGGCAGTACCTATGAGGAGTTTCATCAAAAGACAGCTAGCACAGAAGGGATTTTCTGAATTGTATTAAAACACAATTCTGCCTCCTCTGAAAGGGATGATGCTAACACAGCAGTCCCCTAAAATTTCCTTAACGTTGGTGTAGTGTAACTCAGTGGGAGCTCAACAGCCAGCTTACCCTAGTGCTCCTGCTAGTGGCAGCCACAGTAGGAACATCGGCTGATGTTGACAGCCTGGGCTGTGGGGAAGCATAAATTAACTAAAAGTGGTAACGAATCCTATAAGGTCTTCAGAAGGATCCCTCAGTTTGTCCAGGGTCCCTGGCAACAAGGATACAGATTGTCTTAATAGAATAATTTTTAAACACATGAATTTAGTCATTTTAATATATAACATTAATAAATGAAGCTTATATAAATTATAGATAAATAATATTAAATGAACTATTTAATATATGCGTGTAAATAACTCCACAACTGCAGAGACATGATTGATTCATTCCTTCCAAGATTTTGCCATTATAAGCTCACATTAGTGGCTTTTCTAAGGAATATAAAATTTGCACAAAAATTGAGCATGCTTTTACTAGCCTCCTTGCAGTTGTAATATCAGGATCAGATCTGGACTGCAGCCAGTGTTTCATTCAGTCTTGTACCTTCATTGCTATGTCTTTTAAATACTTTGATCCATATAAATATCTATTCACTGTGTGTAAGGGATACCACATTCTTAGCACTCGCTACCACATTACCAAAAGTAAGAAGGTAAAAGAATCTTTAAAAATAATAGTAAATTAATAAAGAAATTAATAATTTTTTTTTCCAGCACAATTTAAGTGGTTACCATAGCTGGAATGAATTACGGTACACTGCCAAGATTTTCAGAAAAGGCCCTCCCAGCCCAGGAAAAGTTCAGTTGCATTCTGCTTTAATGGTTCTTGGCAAGCTTGCAATATTGTTTTTGTACAAACAGAAGTAAATTTGATATAAATAAAAAATGGAACTTTATGTGAATGTAGCAAACATCGAATTCCTTAATCTTCAAAAGAAATTCTATCCTTGAATAATTAACTATGATATATTTATAAAACTACAATAATTGAAAACAGAATTCTAAGTTGATTCATGTGGACTGTGCTGAAATATTTATTATTGCAAGTCCAGAAGATCTGTCTGGGTTTTGTCACTGGAAATGTCTAAACTCAGTGTCCAGATGTTTATTTAAGTTGCTCCCACATAGTTCTAATGTCAATTACCCGGGGTTATCAGAGAGCATCACTGTGTATCTTCCTTGACTAATATTCTCATTTCTTCTGCATCTTTGATGTTTTCTTTCATTAAAATTCCTGGCTCATAGCCACAGAAATCTGCCATGCAGGCAAAAAAATGGTCTGCAGACATGACATATGATGATGCCCAATGTCTGTGCAAGGATAATATTTATCATCAGCTATCATTTAAGCAGTACTATAATCACTACAATGCCCGTTTAAAGCAGCTCAGAGAAATAGACGTAAAACCAGGGAATAAGAACTTCTAACCAATATGAAATAACTTGAGTCAGTAAAGAAAATATTATTGCTTATAATGAAGAATTTGAGAATCTGTGTTGGGGTTGGTTTTCTTCCCTTTAAGGAAAAAGCAGGGAGAAAGCCAATGACAAAGTAATTTCACACATAATTACAAATGAAATTGATGGATCTGTAACTGGAAACCACAATTACATCTAGACTTTTATAGTAACCAGGAGACAACACAGGCCACTCACAATAGGGACTTAAAGAGAAAGAGCTTATGAAGACTTTGCACATTCACATGCAAAGAGCTGACTGCCACAGCTCATTCATGTATATCCATCTTATATACATATGTATACATGTTGCCCAAAATGAGTGTGTTCATTTGGTTTGTTGGCAAACAGTGAAAGATTTATTTTAAAAGATTTATACGAAAACAGAAGAAAATCCATGCTAATTCGATAGAAATGGAAACAGAGGCTGAGATGTAAGATGTCTGGAGAAAGCAGTGCCAACACCACTTCATGTGTTCACATTAATACCCAAAACACTGGGTTCCCCTCGTGGTGAGGAATGTTACCCATTTTACTTTTAACTGATCACCTTGCAATGTCAATGGATAATCATCTAAATTACTTGAAAATGTAAATCCCATGGATTATATAATTTACCTCTCTCCCTCCACCATCAGTCTGGGAAGGCAAATGCACCTACCAGACAAAGCCCCAGCAGCTAAGCATTCAGCCTTGCTTGGAGTCATTCTCCCTCATCGAGGGAGATCTTAAACAAGTGGTGTCATTGCACCTCCAGATTCAGCTGGAATTCTGGAAGCACAGTAAAAAATGCCATAGCTTCTTGCAGAATCACAAGTTCTGTCACAGAATTTGTGCTCACTGCAGCACAGTTTGCATGCAAAACCTTTTTTAGGCAAATAATAATTAAACAAACAAACAGACAAGAAAAATACGGACAGAAAATTTCTATTCAGTGGCGTACAATGAGTATCTCCTATCAAGTGGTCAGTTTCAGAGGCTCAGCAAAACCTTGGACTGCACCTACTTGCCACATTATATCACTGCATTGATCTAATAATCAACTACACTAATACCAGCTGTGGGGATACAGGGAGGAAATACAAATATATTCATTAAGCATTATGGCAACACTTATATCCCTCATGACTTCAGGGGAGATGTGCCAATTCGTGCATGACACAATTATGGTCCCCCATATCAAACCTGAAAGAAAGGCAACGAGGGTGTCACTTAGTATAATTCCTTACATATTTCCCTGACAAAAAACCTCTCCTACACTTATTGCTGAAGGACACATTCACTCATATTTGGATGATTAAAAGTGGAATACTTAGTTCAGTGATTCTATCAAGCTGCAAATCAATTTGCTTCCCACACACATTTCACTGTGCTCATTTCTGTCATCTCCCCACACTCAGTAGTTGGTTCACAACTCTTATTCACAACTTCCCTTGCACACAGCGATTAAACAAAACACAGAGCAAATATCCAGTTCAACAGAGCATTTGCACATCAATGTTCCTAGAGGAACCAAGTTTTGACTTCAGTACATGCTTTAATGCTTCACCAAATCAAGGGCCAATTGAATAAAATCTTAATAACCAAATTATTAAAAAAAAAAAGGCAGTTGCTTTAAACAAAAGATGACTAAATACCTCTAAAGCTTTGCATACACACAGAATAATAAATACAGTATTTATGAAGGTGTTAAATGAAGTTAAGCACTCATGTCCCATGGAAAGTCAGCATCAGTGAAAAGTGTTTGGACTGAAGTCAGCTAATATTTGTCTGCCACAATGCGAGCAGCAACACAGCACTGCAGAAGTGTGAGAATAAAACACAATCATTAACTTACTGAAAAAGACAAAAACACATAGCAAAATAAATGTGTGTTGTGGGATTTTTTTTTCTCCACACAGCTGTCTTTTCTACTTCCCTTTCCTTCCCGTAACGTGGGAGATCAAAACCCAAAACCAAACATTAGGAAAGCAGGAAATCTCAGTGGTGATCTCCACACATACCACCCTCAGAGCAGTGGACTTGCAACAAAACATGAACCACAAACTCAGGAAAAATACAGCTCACTTAGCACCTCCCTGGAGCCAGACCACACCATGCAAGACCTACTCCCTGAAAAAATCTGGCCTTACATGACACTTTGGAGAACTTTTGCTTCCTTCATATATTGCTCTGAAAATGCAGCAAGGCTGGGAAAGCAGAGGAAAGCACCCTTTTCATACAGCAGTCCATGAGATAGGGCACAGCTTCTTCCAACACTCCCATTCCCTACCACCTCTATGCCATTCACTTGATATAAAAGGCCAAGAATACATAGTGATTGCCTTGGCCCAAAGATACTCCTTACAGGCACTAACTTGCTAAAGGCAGATGAGCCAGGTCCTACTCAAATTACTCCAAAAGCGTTCTAAAAAGGGTCCCACTAAAGATCATTTTCACTGGCAACACCCAGCATGGTATGCAACTGGCATCACAGGCAGCCTCCTGGCTCCAGGGACCTGCACAGAACAAGCAGCCAGGCACATCTCCACCTACAACCCAGGCCCGACCTCCTGCGAGAGGCTGCTGAAGGCTGCCAGCTTGTGGCCAGTCTGTGGTATGGGAATTGTCTGCAAGTTCCATGCAGAACCCCCTGAACTCCTGCCCAGGAGCTGCTAGTGGAGGATGAACAGCTTTTGCCATGGCTTCCTGCTCAGGTTCCAGTTCCTCAGTCTGGATATTCTTTTTCTTAATTCCTGGTACTGCGTCTCTGTAACAGCTTCAGAAATTCCACAGCACAGAGCCATGGTTTTCCATGTCTCTCCACTGGCAGGCCACATTTCCTGCACAAAGGAACTTGGCAGCCTTTTGCCACTATTTGTTTATCACATGGCCCTTGGAAGCAGTCCACAAGCTATCAGCTAGAAAACTACTAACAGAAGTGCTAACCTGTCAGCTAGGTCTAACTCTAAAAACCAGGACAAAGTTCTACATCTGTTCTACCCTGAATTACCCTTACAGTCCCACAGCATAATCAACTACAGCAGAATTTAAGTCTTTCTTCTTTAAAATGTTATTTCCCAAATACTTAACATAATTTTTTAGGCTGCTTAATTCTCTAGATTATGTTACCACCACAGCTGGCAAACCAGATTGCATGTTCTCTTGTCAAGAAAGGTTACAGCTGCAAGGAGAACCTCTAGTGGAGTGTTTCTGTGCAATTTGGGGATTGGGTACTCCTAACAATGCAGAAATCAAGGGACTAAGTGACTACAGCTGCAGAGATACCTGCCTCACATGCTGTAGCTTGCAGCACACCATTTTAGCTCTGTCTCTGTGCAATTGTTCAGACCTGCATGACTGCCCAGCTTTGGGTCTTGCAGACCTTTACTCATCCATTTGTATTCCATAAAGTTTTCTTTCCCTATATAGCAACTGTTTAACTCCATCTCCAGTGTTTTCCTTGTGGAGCACTAACACAAAAAGTTCCATTTTCCTCCAAAATCTGACTGTAAGCTTTACATGGTCAAAACAAAACCTTACTCACACAAGGAACGTCAGAAACACATTTCCAAATCTTTATTTTCTGCTAGGTAAAGAGCCTGCTCCAGTAGAACAGTCCACTCCCAAAAAAAGAGAGCAAGGTCCTCAATTCTCAGTGTAAGTTTTGAAATGTTCTGGAACTGGAGAGTGGTAAAATACACAACAGCAATACCATGCTTGATCAGAAACTTAATTCAGTACAAATAAATCATTCCAAGATTCCTCATCTTACTCTCTTAACATTTAAAACAAATCTGGATTGCACATGCTTCTTAACACAGGACACTATACCTGACTCTTTGCTTTCTTATCACTCACAAAATCTTAATTCAAAATACATACCTGTGCCGAGGACACAAGACCAACAACCCCCCATGAAAACTTACAGGCTTTGCAGAAATATAAATCCTTTAGAAATAACTTAAATTCATACCTTAAGCTTGTCTTTGCATCCACACAGCACACTGTTCCACAAAAGCTCCTGCAGCACTGTGCTGAACAGCTGCTAATTATCTAACAAATAGGTTAACACCCTTCACCTGTTACCACAGGGACTGGTTTTTTTTCCCACCTTAAGGGTGAAGTTTGCTCATCCAGGGGATCCACTTCAGCAAAGTCCCAACACGTTGAATGCCATCAAAATACATATCAAGAAGACTGCCTCTGATACACAAAGTTTACAGAGCAAAAGTAAGCCTTAAAAGAGCAGAGAAGGTCATACTTTTAGTTCAGATAAGAGTGGTCAGCAGAAGCATACGTTGAGCTAGATTTCAGTAACCTAGAAAACAAATTCTTAACTGTCTGACTTTGTATAAATTCCTTCAGCACAGGAAAGCTTAAAAATTTTAAAGGAGTGACAGCACAGTCAGTGCTGGATAATGATCTTAAGGAAAAGAGATGCAAACAGGCCCGGAATTGGTAACTTGTGCTTTGTGCAACAGCAAAGGGAAAGCTGCTGAGGCTCCTTGTCCCTCAGTGGTAAAACAGACTGAAATAATGTCCTGATGACCAGACCCAGCTGTATGAGCACATGGTAACATGGAAAAGGGTGATCCCAGAGATGAACTGCACTCACAAGGGAAGAGAACTCCACTGACATCACAGCCATATGCTGAAGGAAGACGCTAAGGGCAGAAATGTAGACAACTGAGGGATCAGATGGGTCATCGACATGGATGCTGAGGGATGAATGCAAATGACTGAAAATGAACCCAAATAGTGCTGACAAAGACAAGTGGCAGGGAGAAGCTGAAGAATGAAGCAAGAGGACACATGCACACAAAACAAAAAAAAGAGCGGAAAAAACCCCAACAGAATAAAGTGGTAAAAAGGAGGCTATAAAGCCTGGAAATGGCAAGCACCTCCACAGTCTGAAACTAAAATAGGAAATAAGGAAGAAAAACCTCAGTAGGAAAGCAGCTGCATCAACAAGACAAAGACATTCAGGTGCCTGAGAGATATTTGAGTGAGTGAGCTATGTAGAAGGTGCCTGGGTGAGCAGCTGGTATTTAGATAGAGAAAGCAAGACAAGGTGACAGTCACAGGAGGCTGAGTGACACAGTTAAATGCAGATATAGGGAGAGATATATTGTATGAAAATAAATGGGTGGTGCAAAATACAGATTTGCTTTAGTGAAAGGAGGCAAGTATGATGAGGAAAAAGGGAAGAGCACAGCCAATGAGAAGTCAATGAACAAAGAGAACAAGAAATCTGTGAAAATAAAGGGTACAGGAAAGAGAGAGTACAAATGAGCAAGAGATGACCTAGTTAAAAAATACCACATATTAGCTTAGCAGCATTTCCAACTGTCAAACTGCATTGCCACAGTATGGACTGTGTCCCAGGGACTGCCTGGGAGAGCTTCTGGAGCATCTGGGAGAGGTACTGCCTGCTGGTATAATGCTGTGTGAACTCAAGAAACAGCAGACACTTTAATCCCCCACTTCTAGATGACACCATGAAACTTTTTGAATGACTTGCATCTGGAGCACTCTCTGTTTCTAGGTAAACCATTCCTGCATGAATATATACACATCCAGGTAGAGCCTTGCTCACACTGCTGCTGCAGTGTCTCAGAAAACAAGTGTTGCCAGGCCATGCAAGGAATCTCTGAAGTTTGCTTTTCAGAAGTGAACTCGTACTAGGGCTGGAATATCCTAGTCAATGGTGAAATACCACTGTGAAATACTGCTCAGGTGTGTTCCTTATCTTTCAAACTTCCTATTAAAAGGCAAAAAATACTATTGTAAGGAATATTTTTTTTAATCTTCAAAGAATAGCTAAAACAGCAAAATACACAGGATATCTTCTCTGTGAAAACCAGAGGGTGGATCTCTTAATTAACAGTATCAAACTATAAAAAAATAGTATTCTAAAGTATGAAAGCAATATACGAAAATATGGAAAAACACCAAGACCTTTAATAAAAATATTAACATCTTCACATTAACTTGTTTTGATGATGGGCTATGCAGTAATCACCAAAAATGAAACAGCAGAGTCCCCTAAAGCCCAAACAGAATTTGAGTTACAATCTAACTTGAAATTCTTAACCAGTTTACAACAAAAGGGTAGAAAGTGTTACTTTAAGGTGCTGCCACATAAACAAGTTCTCTTGTGATAAGAAGATAACTTACAGCCTATCATGTATTTATTGTAGCTGTCTGGGCATGTATCTTCACCATATGGTAAAAGCAATATAATCTTAAATAGAGAAGTATCTCACATTTATACAAGAGCTTCCACACATGTGAGCAGTTCACAGGCACTTCAGGTTACCTTGTGCACGTGTGTGCTGATGCCCTTTGCAATCAGATTACTGCACAGAAGAAACTTCTTGCAGATGGCTCAGCATAGCCTGCAAAAGTGCTCACTTTGCTGTAGCTGAAAAATATGGGGCATTCCACAATGATAAACTGCTCCAAGTGCTCAAAAAGCAGTCCCCAAATAACACTGGAGTTACCACTCAAAAAGACTTATACTTGAGGTTTACACTGAACCCTTCCCATAGCTGTCATGTTAAAATTTTAAGAAAAAAGTTACTACATTGATCCATGTTTGGGTTTTAAGAAGTACTGCATAAAGATAAGTTACATGGTTCATCCTCAGACATCTCTTCTTGAACTCAGTCCTCTGCTGAAAAATAATCTTCATCTCTCACTTCTCTGTATTGCATTGAGGCCTCCCCCTCTGGTTCAAACCTGAGCATTTTTATATTCAATCTCTCGGCAAGCTTCTGTGCTGCAAGCTTGGCTTGCATTTCCTATACAAAGGGGAAAAAAAAAGAAAAACCAAACAAATTTAAAAGTGTTCATTTGTCACTTTTATGCTTGTCATGAAAACAGCGAACATACTAAAGTATAAACTTGACATAATATATTAGCAGTTCCAGAGTGGGCTTATTAAATGTTCTCATAAGTAGCAAAGAAATTTCAGCTTTCTCTTCACATTTTGACTAACTGTGCTATTAACATTTTAAGACCTTTTTATAAGAGTTGAAATTCCTCATGTGGCAGTCCTCACCTGTGATACACTAATGTCAGCTTTAACATAACAAAATCACTCCAGATCAGAGAGCTATGCTTGTAATTCAGCAACCTCAGCAAAAATGCCTCCATTAAAAGAAAAAAATACTTCAAGTGCCAAAAATACTAAATTAGTAATTGCTTTTAAAACAATAAGCAGCAACAAACACTTTTACAACAGTGTCTAATTTAAATATTAGCTTGACACCACCTGCAAAGTCAAAATCAAAATCCATTACAACAGAATTTGAAGAGCACGACATGGATCCAGGCAAGTGGAGATACTAGCATATTTTTTAAACAACAAATACTGCTGGGCCTTCATTTATGCAAAGGCCAAGAGCTCAAAAACTAACAGGAAAGGTATACATTTAAATTTTGAGTCAGAGGTGAAGCGAGTGCAATGAGGAACGTAGCAACACACAAAGAATAACATTAGATTTCGTTTAATCCAGGAATATCAGTCTCAAGTTTCAAATACACTGTTTAATCATATCAATGAAAGAATAAAATACAAGAAAAAAATGCCTTTCCTCAAAATCTGTACATCTCAATAGCATCATCAAATTCTCCAGTATGAACTGATCCCCTTATGCTTTCTTTTTTTTTAGGAGTGAACCCAACTACAAAATTACTTTTCAGACCAAATCTTAAATTCATACCTCATAAGCTTCTTTTTGCTGCATCTGAATTGCTATAGATTCCTCTATGGATAACAGCTTAGCAGGGGCATGGTGAAGTGGTGGCAGCCGAGCTGCTGTGATGTCATTCAGATGTTTCTTATCTCTAAGTCGTCTTTCTTCAGTAGTCATTGGAGACCCAAATCCTCCAGGTGACTGGCTGGATGAGGAGCCATGTGATGATCCACTTTGCTCTCCTAATAATCTGAAAGAGATAAAACATAAAAGTTGTGACCAAAATTTGCAGTACAAGGTTGAACAACTTCAGTTCCAAAACTTGTTATTTTTAAAACGTTAAGAGCTGAAAAGAAAGCTGAAGTGTCATGACACCATAAACTAACACAAAATAAGCAGGGCTAGGAAATATTTAAAAAAAAAAAAAAAGCCCCAAACAAACACAAAAAACAACTCTGCAGCTGGACATTATCATATGTTACTCCTGAAAGTGGGAAAAAAAAAAAAAAAGGTATGCCAATTAACTCAATTAACTAGTAAACGTGAAATAGGAATGATCTGGGAGTGACACAAAGTAAAAGCTGCTACTTCCACCAGTACAGATAACTCACGTTGTAATTTCTCAGGAAATTACAAATGTAATTTTTCAGGAAAAGCAAAAGGCTACTTGCTATCAAAGTTCTACAAGTTCTAAAATTGATCCACAAGAAAAGTTTAGTCTATTGTTTACTAGTCTTGTAGCTTAAGGTATGAAACTCTTTGCAGATCCATGGCAATTGTTTCACTGCTTAGTACTGAGATTTTGTGGCACCTCACGCTGAAGAGTCTGTACAATAACCTCACATATCATATGACTTTTTAAAAAGTCGCCTTAATCACACCAAGAAAATAAACCTACCATACTTGTTCTGTAGCATTTCCTACTTTACACAAGTCAGTTATTTCACAGAAGGTTTTTCCATTCCACAATACTTACACATTTGGTTTAAATTTGCTTTTTTTAATGATTGGGTTCTTGGCTCTAGCCTCCAGAACTTCGATATAATGTGGTGTCTTGGGGTGTAGGCTTCCAAAGATATTGCCCTTATGTTTAGCCACATTCTGCTCTTTTTCCAACACTTTTTCACTGTTATCCCCATCTACGATTGAAACTTTTTGAAAGGCATCAACCAATGTGTCTTTACTGTTGTCCAAAGCAGCACCATCCTCAGTATTGCTATGAGATACCTGATGATAATTCAGAAGACTGCCCTTGGCTGGCTCAGAGACAGCTTCACAAAGAAGTTTCTGATCTTCTGTAGCAGTATTTACTTTATCCTTTTTTCCCTGAGTCCTTTGACTACCCAAAGGTGTATCTGTGGCATCTTGCTCAATACATTCCGCTTCCTGCTTTGGAGAAAGAAAATCTGAAACTTCTTTAACATTAGACCTTTCATTACAGACTGAGGAATCTTCATTGTTTAGTGTGTCCTTGTTTAGGATAACTTGCTGTTTGCTGGTATTAATCTCTTCCTGCTTTACCTGAAACTCCAACCTGACAGCAGATAACAACTCAGCTGTTCTTGCCAATTCTTCTTCTTGTAAAATGGCACGTGTCAGCTTTTCAGCAAAATCAGAGATCTTCTTGCCCTTATCTGGAAGCCTAGCAATGAATTTCCTAGGACAAAAAAATACATTTAACATGGTATAAGCAATCCTACTTCAACCTGATACACAGAACTGTTGTGTTAGCATGGTTAACATGGAAGCTTCTCAGTCTGACATTAGGTTTCTTATTTACTTTCTAGATTTCCAAAAAATGGTAAGATACAAAGCACTTGCAGCCTCTGATGTACACTGGGATAAAAACTCTGAATAATCTGAAAAATGGAGTCTGCAAATATCATTCAGAATTTCCACCACAGTACAAAGATTTTTCTGTTCATATTCCCAGAAACAACCGTACAATCGCTGCTGTGAATGCCCACAGGCTGTAACACCCCACAGACATGTACAATTTGAAGGGTACCCCAGCTGTGATCCTGACCGGCCCGAGGACAGGCGCGGTCCCACAGCCTCAGGCAGACGGAAGACGCTACAGAGAGGCCGGGGGCAGCCAGGGGGACACAGGGCCCAGCGAGGGGACCCCACATCTCCAGACGGCGCCTCTGCAGCGGCAAAATCTGGAAGCCGCTGCGAGGTGCGTGCAGCTCCATCCGTCCCCGAAAGGAGCTGAACAAGAGGAGCCGGTTCGGCCGCTGCCGCCTACGCGGGAACGGGCGACCCGCTCCTCGGCGCTCCGGCGCTCCTCACCGGTCCGCCAGCAGCTTCTCCTGCCGCCTCAGCATCTCCCGCAGCTCGGGGAGGCTCCGGCCCCGCAGGTCGGCGCCGCCGCTCGCCGCTGCCATTCCGCCCCGAGCCGCCCGTCAGCGGGGCTCCCGCCCGGGCCCGGAGCCGCTTCCGCAGCTGCCTGGAGGCCGCCATCTTACCGGAAGCGACGGCGAGCGGCGACGCCCGACTTGCTCGGAACGCGAAGCTGCCCCGGCCTCGGTGTGACGCGACATGTCCCCGTCCCCCCGCGACTGGGGTGACCGGCAGCCCCGGGGTGCGGAGGCCTGTGCGGGGTTTCACCCCAGCGCTGGGGATCGTTGTGATACGGTCACATAAGCGTAAAATAATGTCAGTTCTGTCGGGCCGGGCAGCGCCGGGTGGGGCGGGGAGGAGCACAGCCGAGATCCGCTCAGCACCGGGTCCCGTGTGACGGCACCGGAGCTGCGGGGCGACGGGGCTGTGCGGAGCTGTGCCGGGCAGAGGCTGCTGTGCCGCCAGCTCAGCGCTCTTCTGTGCTCAAAGAGCTGCAAAACCCTAAATGCACACATTATTTTCCCCCTTCACTGACGAAAGTGGTGACATTTCCATGCGATTTGTCGGAATATCTATTTTAAGACGCGGGGTTTAATTTCCAGAGATTCGATTAAAGTTTTCATTGCTTGGCATTCATTCTTTAAGGTGTTCATGTAGGACACAGAGAGTGAATGCAGCGCCTCAGGCTGTGACAGAAGCCTGTCCCCAGCAGCCACCAAGGTGCCAGCAGACCAGAGTCCGCTCCATCTCGCAGTAACGGGGTCCTTGGGGGAACGGTGGTTCCCAGGTGCTGGTATCAGCCCTTTTATGTTGATCCCAGTGGAGGTTTCTGGGTCCAAATAATAGTGAAGAGGCACATTTCTCAGAGACTGGTAAAACAATTGCTTTATGAACAGGATGAACATTGGGCCTACCCAGAGGGACCGGAGGAGGAAGCGTTTGAGATGCCTGCCCGCCCCTCTGTTTGCTCAGCTGGAAGGCAAAGGGGAAGGCAGAGGTCCAGGGGAAATGAGATTCATCGAGTAGGCAGCTGCCCATGGAAAAAAATACCACCATCAGGGTGAGAAAGATTCAGTGACTAGCTGAAGAGAACATTTCGCTTTGTGTTGAGCACAACCTGGATCATCTCCTGTGGAAAATCCCTGGGGGGGTTTTCCCAAAATGTCTGGGGGAAGCCAAAAGCACTCTTTTTTTCTCGCCCAGAGACCACTCACTGTTAGAGCACACAAGTTCTCTGAACTGCTGCCTCTGTGGTAAAGGCTTAAGTTGTGCCACGTATGTAACATTTCTTCAATGGATGAACATTATTTTGCTTTTTAGCCTCTTGCTCCTGGGCGGAGTGGAGGCAGTGGGAAGGCGAGGCATGGAAACAGCGCTGCTCCTGCTGCTGCCCGCAGGAAGGGAGCGCCGGGGAGGAAGGACCCTCCCTGCACCTCCGTGGTGATGGGTTATCTGGGTGTTGCTGCTGCTAACACATGTACAGAAAAATAAAGCTGGTATTTACAGCAGGTTTCAGCTTATGTGCTAAACAGCATAAACACAGAAAAATAGAACAAAACAAAGAAAAAAAAAACAAAATAAAACAAAACACAACACAAAACAAAACAACCCCCCCAAAAAACAATAACAACAAAAAAAGAAGATAATCAAACCCTAATAGCATGATTGCTGGGAACCACAACTGAGAATTCTGTAGCTCACTTGAAATACCATTTACCAAGTCTGTATTTGTCTGAGGTCACTGGGAAATAATATTGTTCATCTCTACAGTTCAGAGGTGTCAAGTTTTGAAATACCATAGTCTGTTTACAGGTAGCACACAGTTCTAGCATTATGAACAAGTAGCTGAAATTTGGAAAGTGCCAGGACAAATATAATGTAGATGGATACACTGCAGTGTGATACCATGCAATCTAGACAGTCTCAGTTCAGATACAAATGTGTAGGAAAATAGATTTAGGTTTTCTAAGTCAAGGAGGAGAACTATGGAGCACTTGTGGGACTGAAAAAATTTATATAATTAGGTATTGATTGCCCTGGGGCAAAAAGCAGGAAAAATACTCACTAGCCACACTATGAACATAAGTGGTCACCACCACTTCTCTTGTGAGACTGATACACAGCCACTATTTGCAGTGCACAGTCATATTTTTATTGTTTTCCACAGAACATGCCTAGCCTTTTTGATTAGAGGTTTTATTTTGTATCACTTTCTTGAATATTTTGATTAGCATTAATGTAAGCACAGTATATAAGAAAATTGGGTTGTTGTTTTTTTTTTAATTATTTCTTATACAATGGGCTTTCCTATCTTTCTCACTTTTATCTCAAGGCATATTATTAGATACAGTTTTCAGCCAGTCTTTTTTTTGCCACTGGGTATCTAGAGTTAAATATAATTTATTCTGAAATAGCATAGTTGGAATTACTATGCAATTAAATACTATATCTACATGAAAATTAAATTATGAGGATGACAATCAAGAAGAACATCAGGTATACTAACAAAATAGAATGAACTTCATGAAAACAACTCAAATCAAGGTGTGACTCAGGAGTATTCATCTTCATATACAGTATAGCTAAAGATAAAACTATTCAAATAACAAAGTAACTTATTCTAGCACTGATTTTTTTTTTTTTTTTAAATAGATAACACCAGTTGTAAGGAACATTGCAACAGACATTTGTGTCTGGATTTCTTGTATATCTGTTTTATCAATGCCAATTATAACAAAGCTGAAGTATTCCAGTCACATGACATTTTGGAGGAAATGGCCATGACGTGTAACTGGATGAATTTTTTCAGGTGGAAAAATTCCCTGTCAGAAATATCTGAGTCTCCCCAAACCTGGTACTAAGTAATAACAGTCTTGCTTCTTTTCTGTTGAAAGTATAATTTCCCTTGTCCTTTCCTCCATTCTTCAGCTTTGTAAACACATAAATGTTACTCTTCACTCAAAAAAGGGGCAAAAGAAACTTAAGAAAGTGTGTTTTGAGAGGGCAAAAATCTCCTTCTACAGTTCCTCTACTCCTAGGTGGAAATACTGAGGGGCAGGAGGAGAGCAAGCAAGACATGCATACAAAATAAACCATCAAAATAAAAGGAAATAAAAGGTAAACAGTTTGAATATTTGAAATTAAAATGGTAGCATTTTAGTTTGTTTGCTTGTTTTTTAAATATATTTTTAATGTGCATGATGCACCTTTGTAATAATGCACACTATTTTCCTAGTCAAAAGAAAATAACTCTTCCCTCAAGCTTATTTATAAAAAAACAAACAAACAAAACCAAACCCCAAACACTTTAATAGCAACCCTGTATATGCTTATGCCTATCAACACACTGGTTTACATATGGCAAGTAACTATCAGATTATTGTGGCATGCCTACATACCACACCTGCTTTTACAGGATATTGTAACCTCATATATGCTCACTTCTACCTATTTTCCCTTTAACCCACCAGGTCCCTTTTTCTTTTGAAAATTTTCACATACCTTAAGTTGCAGATGGCTCTTGTCACCTGGTTTGCCTGTGTTTCTTCCATGGCCTAGTGCTTTAGGTAGAGCTGGAAGGGCCTTATCTCATCAGATTTCTTAAGCACATTTCTTCTTTTACACATGCAAATAGCCCCAGGTGCTAAATGGAAATGAAATAAAATATAAGTGGAATGAAGCTCCCAGCATGTACAGCCCCATTCCATGGAGCAGGGATTCCCTGTACAGAATTTTAGACTTTGCAATGTGGAGAGAACTTACTTCTTACCTATTTGCTTATCTGTCCATGTCTAAAAGTCTTCAGATGTTAAAACGAGGACTTAAATCCTCTCCAAAAAGTATTGGTACCCAGCTCTCAGAATCCTATGCTGTAGGTTTAGCACTGAGCATTGCTGATCTCAGCAAAATTTTATGGGTCCTTTTAGCTATCTGTGGTCAATACACACAAACAGGGAACCATTACTTGAGTGAAAAACTTGACATTCTTCATCTGAGCATTGCAAACACTGTGATTGCCATATTTGCATGTCTTCTTATTTAATTGGCATGTAGATTGTTTCATTGTGGCAGTCTTGAAGATAAATCTGTATTAGTGAGAGGATATAAACTATAAAAAGGATAGGCCATGGTCATCACAATCTCATCATGCTGAAGTCTGGAGAGCATTATCCCAGATGTATCCAGATGTTATCTTTGGGATCTGAAATTGTTAGGTACTTCTGCAAGAGCTGCCATGCCCACCTCTTGTTTATCCTGTGCAAATCAGGAGTTCTTTATTTCATAAAAGAGTTAATCTCCTTTTGTTACTTGGCTTTGAGAAAAGTCTTTAGTCTTTAGCAAGGGAGTGTCTTCCTGTTCTCAAGAATCTGTCTGCCAAAGGAAACACTGAGGAGAACATCAAGGCTCCAGAGGAACTGCTTTTGTATTAATTCATGTTTTGAACAAACAAGACTGTGTGGAGTAAGAGTTAGCAAGGTTTTAAGGTAATTTTATTTCTAAATTAATGTTGACACAAAAGAATAAACAACGTTTATTGCAATTTATCCTTTTCAAGTCCTACATATATGATGTATTAAAAGCATACAATGTAAATGGCATAATTTATACAGCATGTATGAAAATTGTATCCCAAAATACTTTCCAGAGCATCTGGAATAAATTGTGAAAGAATACTTATCATGGTACAAATGCAGTCATACAATTGACTTACATTTAATGCACTTCATAGGACCTATCGATATGGCTTGTATTGCTGTTTACAGAAAATTTACTGATTTCTAATGTTATAGTACTAATTAACCCCATCTCAAATTGACAAAATTTATACTGAAGGGTTGCAGTCTTTTCAGTCAGATTTATTATTATCTGTGCTAATTTACAGTATTTACAGCTGCTGATTTGGCTGAAAAGCTCTACATTTTTATGTAAAACAATTATGTAAATACTGTTCTACTCCAGTTATTCAGTTACCAAATTTAGACCTAAGTCCAAACCACCTCACTGCATGTCAGAGTAATCTTAAAATACAGCATTGACCTCAGTCCTTATTTGGTTTTAGAAAAAAATTGCCAGATTTCATCAAATAACTAAGACAGAATTTACACAGAAAACTTTTACAGGAGCAAATTCAATACCTTGCTGCTGTCTTGGTAAAGCCCTGAGCAGATGATCATCATTTTGCAAGTCTTGGAGCTAAATCAACTTGCAGTATTTTCAGAGGAGATCCTCAGGAATATATTAAAAGTGGAACGAACTTCCTTTTGAAGTCTGTGTCAAAACAGCAGTTTGATACTTCATCCTGCCCTCTCCTACCATTCACTGAGCACCTCACAGTCATCAGGTTCAGTTTTCTGAATTCTGGCCAAAAACAGAGGGATAGAGTGTTTTTACTTATTTAAACTTGCCAGTTAATATCTTTTACAACAATAACAACTATTTCCTTTTATCTATAAATACCTCCTTCATCCATCCTTCTCAAGTTTCAAGGTAACATTCACAAACCAGAATTAAATTCCTGAAATGCAGCAGGACTATTTGTGCACAAAAAATATGAAAAGGCATTATGTAATGAAGTAAAGTTGCATCCCTAATGCACATTATTGTGGACCGCTAGGATTAATTTCTTGTCTTTCCCTTCAAAAACAGATAATGTCCTAATATTTACTGTTATCAGCCACTAGAGGGAGATATAATTACACAAGTACCAAGCTCATCCCTGAAATCTGAGTTGTGTCATTAGTCATTGTCTTTCGGGTTCATCAATATACAGTTCCAGTTTAAATGTGTTTTCTTTTAGAGTTTCACTTCATGATCTTAGTTGTTCATAGCCTTAATTCATTTAGTTACTGATCAAACTGACTGTAATTTGAGAACTTTCTTCACCAGACTCAGTCTCTCAAATTCACTCAAGCATCAAAACTTCATTCAGACATAAATACAGCATTAGGGGCTTCTCCATATGTCAGCTGCTTCCATGTCTTTGATATTCAGGTACAAGATAGTTCCTCTGCTTTGCAAAATGAGAGGGTGCTTTGTCTGAGGACTGTTTCTAAAGGCAGAAGACTTTATTCTCAGGGATCTCCTTAAGTCCTTTCACACTCTAGAGAGGTTTTACACCTCTTTTCTGGGAGAATCTATTTAAACAAATGTGTGGTATTATGCCTGTTTACTAATGTGACAGCTGGCAGGTATTCTTTGCCCTTTGGATATCTATGAGATCTTTTGCACAGCCACATGCAAAGTAAACAGCTTCCTTTTAGAGCTATTAAAACTAACTTGATGTCTTTTTAATTATTAATTTAAAAGAAACACTTAGCAACTGTTAATGTTTGCAACTTTTGTAGCAGTGAAGATTATCCACTATGTGAAGAAAATCTGTAATTTATCTTTTTAGGAATGTTTTGGGTTTTTTTTTAATGGCAATTATTTCCTGAATTTTTTACATAATATAATACATAACATTGTGTCAGATAACTTTAAATTTTCAGGAGCTGAACAGGTCACAAGATAAAAAACAGCTTATGTGCAAACAAAGGATGATCTGAGCACAAAAGCTGGAGAGGTGTGAGCCTCTCATTTTATTTTGTATATATTTTTATTATATCAAGCAATTCATGTTCCTGCAAGATACCTGTACCACATCAAAACATCCTTCAAGCCATCCCCCAAGTACAGGATTCTTTATTTAGTAGTTAAATAGCACAGCTACAGAATAAAAAAAGTTCTCTAACAAATTCAGAAACCCATTCAGAAACCAAATACTGCAGAAATAAGATTAGGATTATGAGGTAAATATTATTATTTTAAATACAACCCTACTGGGTATACTTAATTTGAACAGACAGTACTAAATTTAAGAACTTGCATTGGACTTGAGATAAAAGCAATCACTTTGGGAAGCCCTGTGGCAAGGTGAGTACCTCCTGGGACTGACATTCAATGCAAGAACATTAATCATACAAATCATAAGTTGATTTCTATAGCAGTTACTGTAATGTTTAAAAATGCCCTTTGCTCAGGTTAGTAGAACTACAAGAAAATATACATAATTCATTTTAGTTCACTAAGACTGGGAGATCAAAACAAGATGTAAAAAAATACCTTATATATATTTAAATAAGTTCAATACTAGATGCAGTCTTTCCTACCGGTGATTTGAAGTCACAGATGAGATTTTAAGTGCTTTGGAAAAAAAGGATACTCAAAATCAAAATCCTGAATCAGGACTGTTATTGCTGTAGGAATTGCAGGGACTGCTGTAGATTGCTGGAGGCAGAATTCTGCTTACTTCCTCTAATAGAAAAGTACATTTTAAAAAGTGACAGGGATTTTCCTACACAGTTACTATTGAATTTATCACCAATAGTCACTGACCCATGATTAAGGAAGTGCAAACCAGTGCCTCAGTCCAAAAAAGCAAAATCCATTACAATTTGCTCCATTACTTACTGTTTTGAGCAACAAACATGACATCTATCTGCATGCATTGAGGGAATTGCTTGAAACAGCCCAGCTGCCTCTTTCCCTCCCAGCAAGAGCGCTGGTTAAAAGAGAACTTTTTCCAGGTGAAGAGAACCTTCAGCCACACCAGGTCTCTATGGTGGGGGTGAACAGCCCTTGCACTTTGTACACGGACAACAAGGGAACTTTCAGACTAATGCTCTTTGCCAGCACAGCTTCAGATACAGCTTCTAGTAGTATTGAAAATAAAACATATTAGAGCTCTGTTGTACAAACAGAATTACAACACAATTGAAGAAAAAGTAAAACAACTGTATGGCTATAAAACTCCTTCCTTACAGGCATTTGAAATGACACATTGCACTAGATAGCTTCTAAAGAAGCAATATTGACTGTTGTTTCACTCATCCTGCTTCTTCTGTATCTCCCTCACAGTTAATGTCATAGTAACTTCATATACAAAGTTACTAAAAAGCTTTCAGTATAAATTTAGCAAGACTCTGTGCTGCTGTTCTTCTCTATGACTCGATAAAAATTCACCTAATCAAGCTGCAAAAAGTTGAAGGTATTTGCTCATATTGAGAAAGCATGTTGATTGAATGCTCAGGATGTACTGTTCTTTGTGTTAAATTCCAACACTCTCTTGAATGGGGTGTATGTCCTCACTGGCCTTGTGCTTTCAGGAGATCTTCTGTTCACAGTACTTGTACTGTTAAGGAGACAAGAAAAAGCTTACAGAGTTAACATCAACCAGACAGTTGAGCTGGAAATGCCACAGCAATGAACTTGTGCCTAGTTATCAACGTTGACAGGCTAACATTAAACTATTCTGTGTATTCGATATCTTCCAAATTTCTTTTCTAGAATGCTGCAAAGAATATTCAATAAAACACATGGCTGAGAAGTTTAGACACAGGCATCTGCTGGAGTTCATATTGGAATGTCCAGCAGTACAGCTACTAGAACTATGGCTCCTGCAACAATAAAGACAGCAGTATTACATTTAAGAAGACAATTAATTGTGAAAAGTAATTCCATAAAATCTAAACTGCATTGAGGTAAATTTCTGCATAGAGATCAATCTTAAAAATAGGAAAAATATCTGGTAAGTAGGGTCTGTGGCTACATACAGTGAAGCTCCAGAAAGGACAATGAAGATAGCTTACTGTTGGCATCCTAAGTGAAAAAAATTGGTTTTGAGGCTTCAAAACCCCTGTTAAAATATGTTCTAGACCAAACACTGGAATTACTGTGTTTTTAAATTAGGAAGGAAGTTCTAGTTTGTATTACAGCTTGCTGATTTCATGTGTTAATTTACATTCCTCAAACAAAACTATTCAATTTGCAGGGCAGTTAAGATGAACAGGTTTACTTGTTGGTGGTCCTCCTTACCTTGCTATTTTGTTTTCTGTTTTGCCCTTCCCTGTGGTGACTTGCTGGGGGGAAGGTTCAAGTGCAAGTCCATAGCCTTGCTGTCAAGGGCTCAGTGCAAGCCTGATGCAGTGTTCAGGGCAGAGAAAAAGGAGGAGGAGGAAGAGGAGGCGAGGCATAACACCTGGATCTTTTAAAAGCCAAGCTACAGAGCCACTGGCCACCACAGACCAGAGACAAGCATTCCAGTGCAGGAGTGGTAAAATTACCACACTGTTCACTTGGCAATCTTCCACCTAGGGCTAGGTATATCTCCAGTAACTGCCCATAATTGTTACTGTTGGTGTTACCTGCCCTTTAAAATGGTTCTGGACTCATTTCCCAGAACACAAAGAATAAAGCACACGTGAAGTCAGCTTTAACCAGCCTCAGGGCAGAGCTGTCCATTGTCTTCTGCTGCTTCTGTGTTCTGAAGACACATTTCATCAGTATTTCCCATATTTCACAAAGTTAGATCTCTTGACTTCTAGCTTTATTCCCTACTTAAATCATGTTACTGGAAATAAGTACTCCTCAAGGGTTTGCAATATGTTTGCATCTTTCAAAAAATTTTATAAAATCACACTCCATAAGTCATTGAAGTACACCCTACATAGTAGATGTGAAACTTTTGCAAAACCCCACAGTCTATTTTAACAGTTTATTAGCACATTGGTTTACTAATACAGCACCATTAAGAGATGTCATGAAGAAGCTTCCCATGAACAAGCAGAAAAAGTAAATACCTGTATGGAAGATCACATCCTACACCAGCATCTCTGGTTTCTATATTGATCTTTGGTTGATTTTCCATTAAGTAGTCCAGTTTATCTTGCAATTCTTTATTCTGGAAAACAGTTATTTCCCTCACAAGTTTAATTTTAATTTTTTTTTAAAGTTTAAAAAAAGAAATAAAATTGGACATTTGTTTCTCCCTTCAAGAAACCATGTAACAGTATTTATTGAGAAGATAAGAGAATCCTTACGTCTGTGATAAGTACAAATTAAAAGTTTAATTCAGAAGCTTCTACTTGAAGAAATTATAATACTATTATAAAACTGTATGTTAAGAAACTTTGTATTAGCACTGAGACTTGTATTACGTAAGTTCTTCATGTGACTTGTGTCATAGGTTTGATTTCCAAAACGAAGAACAGCAAATACATACACTAAATATGCATCCAGATAACATCAAGTGACATGGGTTCAAATCTTATTTGGTTTCATAAAATAATCACTATAATATCAAACGAAAAGATAATACCTTACCTCACATTCTAAGAAAGAGATTTTTTCTAAAAGCTGTATTATAAATAATTCCTTTTCTTTTACTTTCTTTCTTAGCATTTCAATCTATGAAGAAAAATAAAACAAAGACATTTAGTCTAGTGGGGTTGGGAAGAGGAGGAAAAAGACCTAGATCCCACAGGAAGAAAGTGTGTTTAATTTTATTGTTCAGCTGCAGTTGAATACCTACATATATTCACAGCCTGCTTTAATCCATGGTTTAGCTATCATCCCATACAATTAGGATCATTTATATAAAGATGATACACCTACACTAGCACAGGTTTTATGAATTTGTATTTTTCTGGAAAGAAAACAGAAAGTCATTTATCACATAGCAGAAAACTAGGGAAAACTCCATCTTTGATTCAAAAGCTTTTGCTCTAGTCAGTTTTAACACCCAAAAATCCGTTGCATATTTGCTAGTTTCTTGGAGGTCTTATTTGTTATTCTCTGCCATATCAGACTCCTTTGAAAAACTTAATTTTCATTTTATACCTAGGGAATGGAAAGCTATTTACAAATATTCATGAAAATGAAAATGAAGTTAATTGCATCAGAAGCATTTCATCTTAATGCCATTCTTTATATTCTGGAATTTCTGTTGGTCAGAGAGTGATACAAAAAATGTTTGCATTAAATCTTCCCCTGCACAAGCAGGTAGGGTCAGAGAAAATGGGTACAACCCAGATTTGACACCAGTCCCTTGCTGCTGGCCCAAAGCTGTTCTGATTGTGTGGCAATGACTTTCTGAAGCTTTTTAAGACCCAGATTTCCATTCTTCTGAACCTTTTTTTTAAAAATAAGATTTGCTGCATGAGGTTCATACTGCTATCAGCAATACCTGTTGGCTGGCACAGACTTCCAGTTAACCACATGTAGGAGACAATAGCATCTTGTGCAAACAAACAGAATTTTCTCCTCAGACCAAAAGGAAAAGTCACTTGCTATTCCCTCTCCCCCCACCCCCTCTGAATGCAGATACGAAAATAGCAGCTAATAAAAAGAGCAAAACAAAACAAAACAACAGTTAAACAATTACTTGGATCATTACTGCTTCCCCAGGAGGCAGCTGAGGTTATTACTCATAGACAGCTGCAGACACACACCACTTCACCAGCACAAAAGAGGAGGTGCTTCCTAGACATGGAGTTACAGTCTACTTCAGATGTGGAAATCAGTGTTAAGAACACTTCTAAGGAGAATCATCAGAACTGCAGTGACAGTTTAAAGGAGGAAATGGATTCTGCATCATGCCCACGTGCAGGCAGTAACTGGGAGAACATGGATTTCCCATTGTGTTCTGTGCTTGTGCAAGTCCTGTCCTACAGCAACAAAGGCTGATGCAGGGGAAAATCCTTTTGCTCTCAGTGTTAAATGGCATCAGATCAGCGATTTGTCCAATTAAATTTTAATTCACCTTTCATGAACAAGCCAATTCAGGTCAGAAAACATGACATCAAACTCCCTATTTTCCCTATGGAAATGTCTCTCTTAACTGAGGAGCTGGAACATCAAATGTCTCCACAATTCATTAAAGTAAATTAAAGGTAGAAAAAGTTTACAATTTTTAGCCTGAAACAGAATGAGAAGTAAACCAAGCCAGTAAATAGATAGTCCATGTCACAAATAGAATTGCCAGCATCTGCCACGCACTGCTTTTAGTGAAGTCTCTATTTTCTATACATAAAAAAGTGGACCTGTTAAAGCTATGTTAAGTAAGGAAAAAAAAATAGTTAAGCTGCCATTAGACCACTAGAGAAGTATCTGTCTTGCATGTTCCTTCACATTTCAGGCAAAATGTCAACAGAGAGAAAAAACCATAGATAAGTGCCTATAGTTATTTACAATAAATAAATGACAAAAATAACTATGAAAAGTAAAAAAAAAAAGGTATTTTCTATAAAACTTCACATTAAATGAGGTAGCTTTATTTTGTCAAATTATTGATTGGCAGTGGGTTTCATTAGTACAATTTTAAGGAAAAAAGTAAAAAGTATTTGTTAGTAAAAAATTTAGTGGACTCTTACTAAAATGAATTCATTTTGTAGGAATCATGGAAAGCTCAAAATACTTTACCTTTTCCTGGCAGTCATTATGCTACATTGATATGCAAAAAAGACTGTTTCTAAATATTTGGGTCAAATTTTCCATGCCCTCTCACCAGTCAGTTTTCAATTCTAGATCTTAATAGCAATTTTGTGAAAGAACACTAACAAGCCCTTCAAAACCACCAGTATAAAATTTTTCAGTATGTCTGGAAAGAATGATTAGTAGAAATATTGACATCCTGCTAAAAAAGAATGATAAAATACTAAAAGGTACAATAATCAACACAACATTTCTATCAGCGTGTCCCAAAAATTTCCTGCTAGGTATTATAAAACAGTAGAACCAAAATGTACAGAATTATGAAAAAATTAACAAAACAAAGTTATAAGTTAGAAACCCATCAACTCACTTCATGACCTTCTGCTATTACATCTCATTGACACAATGATCAGTTATTACTTGGAAAAGGCAAAACATAAACTCCATACAGAGTCTTCAGCTGAATGGTTTCATAAGTGCTATCATCATCCATCTTTCTCAAATTCAGGTATTAGCCCTTTTTTTTTTTTTCCTTTACTTTTTTGATGAGAATCCTCTAATGACTGGCAAACTGAACCCACACACAACATTGCTCCCTGCCTTACTTTAACATATTCGTATAGCATCAGTCAGATCCCATCCTATTGGTCTATTTTGTGCCTCTGGAAAATTATGCCAGGATTTTCAAATATGCCTTCTTTTCTACGGAATGGAGGAGAGACAATGTGGTCCTACATCACACAGGCAAAGTCTTAGTCTTAGCAGTAAACCAGAATGGAATGATTAGACCACGCAGATTACAGCTGCAATATGGCTGTGAATTGGGTAACTTCTTTAAAACCTCCTGGTGGATTTTCAGAACATTATAAACTCAAAGACACAGCCACACAGACCAAATACATTTCAGGAAAAACAAATTCAGTAGTGGTTAAAATGCAAGAGGATGTTTTAGCACCAGGAAAAAATTCCTGCAGTTCTTGCTCCCCAGGTGCACCAGAGCTACCCTTGGAGGCTGCTGCAGAAGCAAAGTGGGCTGGGATGGTGCCAGCCTCCTCTGGTATTTCATACAGACAAACTGAATGTGGCCAGACAGCTGCCTCGGGAGCTACTGCAGTCCAAGGGCTGAAACAAGTTCCACCAAAGTCATGACACACCTTTAAACCTCCCCACAGGCCAGGACATAGATGACACATTTCACCAGAATAGTTTACTACAAAAAAGGTTTATTTACTCAATGAGGGCTTGAGTACACATCATCATTAGCACCACAAGTGAGCAACCCTGGTTTGATTAATCCTTGAGGGGATATGTCACAAGAAAACAAGAAAACCAGGAATAACTTTAGGTGCTAATATGAATATATTACCATTTTATATAAAATGAAACCTTAATTCAATACATTTATACAAGTCTCATTGTGTAAAGTAAAAGATGGTTTCCTTTGAGAGAGCAATATAACAAGAACACTGGATCATAACGTTGATATCGGGTAAAAACACTTCAAAAATAAAATTCATGCCTTGTTACTTAATGTCATTTTGATTTTTCCATAAAAATATTATGGCAAACTAAAATAAGATGGCAACACAGCACCATAAACCTGTATTGCACAAATCCAAGTATTGAGAGTGCCCTTGTTTTAAGGAGTTGCAAGAGATCAACTAGCAGGTGACAGAGAAATAGATTTTGACTTTTGGTTGAATAGTCAGGAGAAGGAGAGGAGAAGCAAGATAAGACATACACAATCCTGAACTGACAGCCCAAGTGGTGGCCAGAATAGTCTAGGGTCAGACAAATCATTGCAATCCAAGGACTCTCAATATCCATGTATTGACTCTTGGATCTGAGTCACTTCTGAACTCAGATGCCAGGACAAAATTATCACTACGATGTTGTTAAGTTTTCTTTCAGCAACGCCCAGGGCCTGTAATCAACCTCACCCTTGCTGAGTTTGCAGACTTCAGCATTTCAGTTCACTGCCAACTCAGCATCTCACTCCCAAATCTGTCTTTTTCACAACTACCCTCTCAGATTTCTCTATTGTTTTCTACAAGCACTATTCAGGTATATCCTTTAGCCTGCCCTCTGCCAACCTTCTCTAGAAGTGCCCAGACAGACTCTCCCTACCACTTACTTCTTGACCTGACTTGCATTGGTAGACCAACCAGCTGTTCTTTTCCCTCCACATTTCCACCACTATTTCTACAGCCTTCACATCCACACTAAGCAGTCAAACAAACCCAGCAACTTACTTAGCAATATCATTTTACATTACTGACCCACTCAGTAAAAAAGTGAATTTAGCAACCCTGGGCTGCACCATCACCTTTTTTCCTATCACTTCATTCTCCTCTTACTTCCCCCACCCCCTTGTATACATTGCTCTTGCTGTCCTTTTTTCTGTTGGTAGACATTATACTATTTCAAAATTGCCAAAAGAAAAGCTACAAGGCCCAAGCTCAGTATTGTTATTTATGTGGCAGCAGCTGTGGAGGTTGATGTGCTTCTGGGGCACCCAAGGGACTGGGAGCAGAGCACAATCCCTCCAATGCTGCAGCAACTAGAAGAGGTGAACCCCCTGCTCAGTCATTCAGTGCGCACACACTGCTCAGGAGCTCTGCAGCACCTGCTGACAGACCAAAGCTTGGGTGCACAGGACCTCAGCCCTTTGGTCACCCCACATCAATCCCTGGCTGTCAGGTATAGGAAGGGCACCTGATCTCTCCCTGACGTGGCAGGATCCATGAAGTTCCCTGCAGATTGTGTCAGGTATGCAGTTTGCATTTCACATACCCACTGCAGTTTCTAATGATCTGCATCAGCAGTTTCTCTTGCTTCACCAAGCAACTAAACTTTGTATCAATAAGATGAAAAGCTAGATATAGGAGTCAACAACATCAAACTGATCTCATGGATAGAACACCTAAGAAGAACAGGCAAAAAGAGAATCATGAGACCTACAAGAAGGATTCGGTAAAGAAATGCTGGAGATGAGAGTAATGATAGTAGAAGGGAAGTCAACAGAATTAGAAAGCAGTTACAGGAGAGGGAAAAAGCATCTTAAGAGATAATTAAAGTTGCATCCAATTGTACTGACTTTCTTTATAAAGCCTGAAATGAACTTTATTTTATTCCATGTACTCAGACACAGTTCTGGAGGCTTGAAATACACAGTGATCTGTTGAATTGGAACAGATCCAGCTGCTAGGTAAACTCATTCAACATTTTCCACTTGATACTATAATCCATTAGTTTAAATATATTAATACTGTCATGTTCTGACAAATATTTTAAGTATTATATATTATTCAAGTATCCTGTATTTTCCTTAATCTGCCATTAATGGATTATGCATCTGTAACACTGATACAGAGACATGAACAAACCTGTCATTAATATGAGTAAACGCAGGACAAACACATTCCATATGATACAAAACAAGACTGACAAGACATTGCAACATCAGACTAAACTCACAGGTAACTTCTGTACGAGAACAAAAGTTTACTCTGTCCAATATTTTACTGGGCCTGAAGTGGTATTTATTAGAGGCTAGACAATAGTGCTGACATTTTTTCAGGGAACATAACACAGTAAATAGGAATTAGCATCTCAGCCTTTTAATCCTCCTTAAATCACTTAAGTTACCCCTCGATACTTTTTGTATTTTAAAACTCATGTCATATTTAAACAAAACCTAACAACTGATTGATTTAAATCAATGCACCAACTTAGAGACCTTCCTAAACTAACAATCTGTATGAATGCACTACACCAGCCTTTGATGAACACCTGCTGCTAAAGGAGGCTCACAAGCCCAGATGTCCTAATGAGTTATAAAGCACAATGTCCAACAGTTCACTCCCCCCCTATTAAGAGCACCCTAAGTAATGGTCAAGTTTTCTAATTAATAACTTGGCCAGGTAATTCCCATCTGTAAGAGCTGATGCTGTGCATGTACAAGCACTCTCACCAAAGACCAGCAGTGATTCTACTTCTGCCGATAGAAAAGCAATGTATACTGCATTACTCAATCCACTCAATCCATGCCAGACACTTGCCCTGGGGGAGGTGTGAGCTATTTATGTTCTGCCATTTTTCCTCTTCCTCCAAGCTCCCAAGGTGGGTTTGTCTTTCTGCATTTGTTGTTGTGTGTTGTGTTGTTGTTTTGTTTTGCTGTAGGTACTATGCAATGTAGATTGGGGTTAGTAAAAATTTGACATCTCTCTTTGGCTGGTAATTCCATCTTCTCATCCTCTGTGGTTCTGTGTGGCTTCTTATATTTGATTTAAAATTGAAACTGTACTTCCATATCAAAACTGGGACATTTTGCAATATATCTGGAGTTGGAGTGTCTTGATAAAGAAGTTTTCATCTGGTTATTAGGTCTCTGGTTGGAAAATTTCTTCCTTATTCACCATTAGTGCAACACAAAGTATCTTCTGTATCTGGGATATCATTTGCTCTTTAGCACTTTGTCCTTTCATGCAAGTGTCTTCCACAACAGAACAGGATATAGCTCCTCCCTGGTGTTGGGTCACCATTTATTATCCAACGAATCTGAGACTAAAGCTGGAGAACAGCTCATGGGCCATGACCTAGAGACAGTTCAATTCAGTGGTTAGGGGTATTTCATGTGAAATCTGAATTCTGTAGATAGTTTCTTGGCATGGAATCAGATATCCTTTTCTCTTGTGGGTCCCCTTCAGAACAGTTCCCATCTGACTGCATCAACCCACTCGCCTTGGTTACAAAACATAAATGTTTATTTCCTTCCTTCTCCTGCTTCTCAACAATGAAACAATGTTATATATAAAAAAACAACTAATTAGGAACTGCAATCCATTTCAATGTCAACTGCACAAATCTCAGAAATAAAACTCTCTTAAATCTCTTCAGGTTAGAAATTGAGAGCAAGTCAGAAAATACTTCTGTTGCTGAAACTAACTCAATGGTGAAGACTTTCAGCTTTATCTTACACTAAACTCTCTCCCATCTCCTACAATGGTACAGATGAGGTAAACTGATTGAACATATCAAGTAGATAACTTAAAAAGACAAGCTTGTCCCTCTCTCACAGAAAAACAGCAACTTCAATCCTGAAAGAAAGTGAGGTAGCACCTTCCCATGCCCTCTCATAGCACCTGCCTACCTTATTCCATCTCTGCACTGGAAACTCATTATTGGAAAAGCCTGAAGTTTGCATGCTTCTACCCTTCAGGTGGAACTGAGTAAGTGTCCCTACAAAGGCTTCCTCTGATCAAAGTGGCTTTCTCCTGGATTGTCTTTGAAGGTCTCTCTCTAGTCAGCTATACTTTAAGATGCCTACAAAGACAAGGGCTACAAATAACTATAATTAAAAAAGCTAATCGAGTCTACCATTATTAATGTTCATAGATTTTGCCACTGAGCTCTGGGTGACCCACACTGACTGTTTCTTGTCACTCTGTTTTTGAAAGCCTGCTACATAAAAACAGTACCAGAAAAGGGCTGGGTTCCTACCCACTTGGCAAAAGCAGGACCTGCACTTTGAACCGCAGCACTTCATGTAAGCTAGGAACAGATAGATTTATTTAACAAATAAGTTCAACACAAGGATCAAACTGTCAGCCCTAAATCATCTGCAATCTCTCTCTAATGAGAACATGAGGCTTTAAAAGTGTGCAGGGTAAATTTCTGTTTAGCTGAGCTGCAATCTTGGCTTTGACAGTAGAGAAACATGGATGTGCATGGGATGTAACACACAGAGTTGTTTAAGGTCACAGACTCCAGAAAGCTTCCATCTGATTTCTCCCATGTATTTTCTACTGAAAGTTATTTTCCATGTCCCTATTTATTTATGACTGGTCTGACTAGGTCAAGTCAAAAAAAGTTCTAATGCCTGAGATGAAAGGATTTATTTTCAGAGAAAAAAATTAGAAGCAAATGATTTCTTCACTGAGGAGTGTAAGTAGACTGAACTGTCATTGTCCTCTGTCTGGGCTCGATTCCACAGGCCATATATTTACTGCATTCAGTGCTGACAAGATTTGTCCTGTAAAAAGGAAGACTTTAATACTATTTTCCTCCATGGCCTTCTACTTTTGGTGCTTCTCTGCCAGTATGCCCTTTCATGCATGCCTAGACTAGAACTGACCACAGCTTTCCAACACATTTTTAAATGCCCTCACAACAGCACTGAAGGGGTTAGAACTTCCAAGTGCACCACAAAACTCCACTATAAAGCTTCTCTTTCGTTTCAGTCTGACTGCTTGCTGTTCATTTACTCAATGCCCTGCATCTGTCACTTGCAAATGATTCATTAACTTTCCCTAAAAACGCCTGAAGAGCAATCTGTTTTGTGAGTTTTCAGCCAGCAGATTCATCTCAGTACTTGTTCAATTTTGCCAGTGCTCTATATGAGTTTGAAGCAGCATTTCTTCCTTGTTCAACACCCCTTTGAAATGTTAGTTTCTGTTGATGCATTTTGTCTAAATTGCAGATAACAGCATAAAATCGATGTGATTTACACTGAAATAACAAGCCCCTCATTTATACTTCAGATCAGTGTCTGAATAGACCAAGATTGGGAAATAAAACTCATTCTGCAGTCAAGCAATCACAGGCTTAGCCATCATTCTCATCTAGTTCACCCAGTAGCTTTCTTCAGCTTCCAACAAAAACATTGCAGACAATTTTGACTATTTGCTTTTTTTTTTTTCCATTTCTGAGTTTCTCAGGTTAGCCTGTTCTCAGTCTGCTCTCAGGGAACAGAAAAGCTCAGCATTCAGAAAGCAGGCTTTCTAGTTCACATTTAAATGCAAATTATTGGTCATAAGCTCCAAGATGGAGTGGTATTTTACAGATACCAGCCATGAAAGTATTGCAGTTATGAGTAACATGGCATGTTTTCATGACACTTTTCTAGATATTCCTAGCCATTATATCCTCTGTTAAGTTAAATTTAATCTAGAGAGGACGTGTTCAATTATGCCCTGATTAATACATTTTCTGGGATTTAAATAGCAGACCAATTAGAAAATCTTCCCTCCTGACTATAGAAAGTATGTTTAGTGCTGCTGCTCACTACTTTTTACTTAACTCCGGAACACTCCTCAGGTCACATTCCTTTTCAACAGCCTATCTTTTAATAAGCACTGTTGTTGCTGATTTCTCACCTCCTATGGCATCGTTAGTAAGTGTTGCTTAATGTGAGCCTAAAAATACCTTATTAATATTTATGTAGAGAAGAACACAAAATTATGAAAAATACCAGATGTGTGGATAGCTCAGGGCAGGCACATCTGCAATGCTTTTTATCTTCCTGAAGGTGGACAACTACTCTTCTCAGAACTATTAAAGCTGCTATTTTTAGGCCTTTATTTTTAAAAGTCCAATTTAACATAGTGTATGCCAACTATCTTGTAGGTATTTCCTTTAGCACAGTACAAATATAAACCAGGGGCAGCACAAAATTAAAAAAAATGTTAGGTACCTAACAAATTTGGTATCATCTGTCGTGATCAAACCTCTGTTACAGGAGTCTTTAGTTAGGTCACTAGTAAAAATACAGTTGTAGCTACAGGTGTTCACGCAGTCCTCAAGGAAACGGAATTAAAATACAAACTAAAATACACAAGGACTAAAGAAGAGAGAAAAAAATCTATTCCCTGTGGCTACATGTCAGTCAAGGATTCCTACTGAGATATAACTGATTTTGAAAAGTGGGTAGCCAGACATGAATTAAAAGTATACACTTGACAGTTAAGCACTGATATGGTCATCTAACATTCTACTTGTTAAATAGGAGAATCAGAAGAGCTCCCTGTGTACATGAAGGCACCAACAAAGGAACATCAAAAAGAATCAGCAAGCTAATCTCAGCCATTTAACCTAATACTTATCAAATGATAATCACGGGCACGTGCTTTACACGTGTTTTAGCCAAAACACTGCACGGAACTGGAAGTATTTGTTATACCAATGCAGCCCACTAGAGGACACTGCATCGAGTTGAAGACGGCACCTATCCATTATTAGAATCATCTGGGCTGCCACATGTATCACAAAGTGACAGGTCCTTTAGAACTTTTAATTAGAACTAAAAAAGATCATAATATAATGGTTGTTTTACAGAGATACAAAACAGATTAAATAGTTGTTCACACAATCCAGATGAACTGGGTTATTAGACTGGAGGATACAATAGCATCAAGACTGTTAGCTGGTTTTTAGACCACCTGCTATGATGCTGAAAAAGAGTTAAAATGCCAAGCTAAAGTAGAAACAAAACTTCAAGACTTTATACCAATTCTCTATACAGTTGATATGACAGAACTTTAATGCAAAGAGATAAATACTTCTGCATCCCTCCATGTAAAATACACTTAGTATCACACATCTGATTATACTACTTTTGAGTTTTATAAAACAAAACAGATAGAGATAAATATATAGATACCTTGATAAACATGGAAAACCTCCATGTCTAATCAGAAATCCTATACTAGAACATTGTAAATGCAAAAAGAATGACAGGCTAGAACAGTTTCCAAGTATCTCATGTTGTGAATGTGTTATGTCCAAATACAAATAAAAGATATTTCACGAATGCCTATTCTCTGTGCAATCACAAGGTTCAGTGTAATAGTGCTGTCAATCTGCTTTGTAAAGCTCAATTTAAACTTCATTTACCTATCCTCATGTCATTTTTTCATGCACATATATAGAGAGAAGTGTATGCAATCACAGCCTTCTGACTGCTAAAAGGCTTCTTGGCATATAGATTGCTTGCAACTTAAAGCAAAGCAGCTTTCCAGCAGAAAGCCACTTAAAATCTTACAGGAAATGTATCAGCTAAGATTGTATCCCAAGACCAGGGTAAAAATGATGAGTGGTGAAAAATTGTCTTTGCCCTCATATTTCTGTGGGGAATGACATAAAAAATTAAGGGCAGTTTATGCCTTCCACCTCTGTACAGGAATGAGGTGCTCAGTGACCAGTCTGCATTGTTTCTGCAGTTACCCTTTGAATGTTTCAAATAAAGTTGCAAGTATGATGTTTTATTTCCTGGACTACCATGAGCAGCTCCAGAATTGGTGTCTGCCCAAAGATAACACTATATATAATCCACAGCCACTGGATTAAACTGCTTTCACCTAGTCCTTCTGCTTCACTAGCTCCAGGTGCCTAGCTCATCTTCTACTGTGTTTGCAACTAAGGTGGAGTTAGGAAATTGCACACAGAACTTTTTTTTGGATTATGTACTAAAAGAATCAGGATTCCTCCAAAAAGACTCAAAGTTGTTTTGCTAGATCTCACCTCCTCAACCATCTGCTTGACTTTCTTCTGTTGGCAATGGACCATATCATCTAGGTGTTTGATTCGCTCCCTTAGGCTCGCTGCTACCTCCTCCAAATGCTGTGACCTAGGCAGGACATGGAAGAATTAAGAATGCAAGTGAGGAGCTATGCAGCATAAGAAAAATCCCCACAATCCCTCCATGAATCGAGAGAACCACATCAAGAGGTAGGCAAGACAAATTCCACTGACATGTCAATTTGTCTAAAGTACATTTTAATGGTAGTCTCCACCCAAGTTAACTCACCTTTGTCTTGCATACTGGTGTGCTTACTCAGAGTCTGAAGTGCTGACAATTAAACAATGTGACAAAGCTCACTTCCTGAAGATGTCTGTTTTTCCTTGCAGTGAAAGGCACTCAGACAATGAGATCTTTATCATAAAAAAGATGTGTACCCTGACTTATTACCACCTGCAAATGTTCTGAAAATAGATACTAAATAAAAGCCAGGAAGCACATCTGCTGGCATCCTTTTAAAAGCTCTCCTTCTACAGGGAAGCCTTGAGTCAAGGACCTGGAATATCTGGCAACAGTAGCAGAATGCTAACTTATCAGCAGTCGGCAGGAATTGTTGTGGATGTTTTACAGTTGTACGTAAGAATCTCTAGAGAGATCCTGCATTTCTTCAGATCTGTTTAATACAGAAATTGAACACCCCCAGACCTCCTGCCACAAGTTCATTTGACAGCATGCCAGAAAAGTAGTTACAGAATAAGCAAAGAAAAAGGATAAGCTGTTAACAGTTTTTGGCATGTTGGCGATGAGAGCCTCCATTTTTATCCAAATGTGAAATTCTTGAAATTCTTCAAAGAAAGGAATCATTTGCTTACAAAACAAATTTCTGTACTCCATGGTTCAGGGCTGGACAGAATTAGAGAAGCAGAGGAGGGGAATCAAAAACAAAAAAGCTTTTTTCATCTTGTTCTGTGCACAGCAGAAGAAACTGTTGAAGCTACAACAACCATTCTAAGGCAAAGAAGCAGATGGAAAATTGTATGAGATAATTCCAATAAGTGACTGAATTTTACACTGTTTCCCCCCAGAAACAGTACCTATTAACAGTGGAGTACTCTACAGAACTGTAGTTGCAGCACTTTGACAAGGACTCAAAAAATCAAGGCGTTGCTACGCATTTCTCAGTCCTGTGTATTAAGATCTCACAAAACTGTTATTTATATTTAGACTGCAATTGTAACACATATTTAATGTCTCATTCAAAAATTCAGAATTTGAAGTACTGATAGCAATGGAGTAATGGAAGAGAAGTTCTTCCTCATGTACGGCTCAAGTGTATGCTTGACGGGTAAAGAAAATTTAAAACAGATTTTAGTATTGGAACACAGGTTCATTACTTGCATTGCATAGATTGCAACTGTGTGCTTGTTTGCATTGCACAAATTCCTGTCTGAACAGTGCCTTTACCCTCTTAACCACAGCACAACTTTTAGGCTGTGTGGACTGGGCAAGTTTCACTGAAGCAAGAGTGTTATCCAGAGGTAAAGGAAGAAACCAATTATTTTTCCTCTCCATATTCTATATTGCATGCAACATCTGTTCACTTTAGATTATTATTTTAACAGGCTGCTCTGAAATGTTGGTATTACCCTGAAAATTACTAAGTTGGTGACAGGTGCTTTCTTTATAAACGGACAATCCCTACCAAACTGCAGTTTTGAAGGTAGAAAAAACATGTCTTCAAAAAGAAGTAAAAACCAAGACCCTAAAGTTTCCTAGCAATCCTAGAATTTTCACAGAGAAGACATATCTCACCTTTCACTGTCAGAGTTGTTTTCAGATTTTGCTCCAGATATTTGTATTTCATTTAGTTCAAGTTGTTTTTGCAGCTGATGACGTTCCTAAGCAAGAAAGGTTATCTTTCAGTTCTCCATGTGCCAAAACATAAAGGTTTCTCAAAGCAAATATCATTGCAATTCAAAGATCATTTGTGAAATTAAATTAGAAACAGATTAAACTAAAATTCATGCATTCCTTATAGCCAAGGATCACAGAATGCATAATAATAAAATCCAATTCTCAGCTATGTATGAAAATAAGATCAGAGTTTTCAATTTCCTATTTGAAGATGTACTTGAAACTGAATTGTTTTGGTAAAAAGATGAGTCAGAACAATCTCTAACCACATAAGCAGGAAATAAAAAGCAATGCAAAAACTCCTAGAACTAGTTTTACAGTAGTGCTGCTGGTGTCACAAGAGGTAAATGTCTCAAAGCATTTCTGCTTTCAGAGCTTTAGAAGCAAACTGCCAAAAAAGAGCTCTCAATTACAATTTGGTAGGGAACACAAAGCCAGGGAGAGGAAAAAGTAGAAGTCTTTTAATGCTACCAGGAAAGGAAGAATCTAAGTTTGGATTAAAAGTCAGTCAAAATTATTTTTTCTCCTCTCCTCAAAATATTCTAGTGGATGTTTTAGTGGACCTACCAACAACATTTCTAAGAGACTTTGGAAATTTATGATTACTACTTCACTAGGCTTAGGAGACCTTCTACACTGAAGGAAGACTGAATGGTCTTTTAAAATTCTTTCTTTAAAATCATGTTTTATTTAACAGGTAAATTTGACACCTTAGGCAGTCCTGACTGTAGAAGACAAAAGAAAGATAGAAGAATCACTTCCTCACAGTGTCTCTATGCTAGTGCAGGTCCATTTACTCAAATGGATACAATAACTAAGATACAAACAGCAATGCTATTGGTATGACACTGAGCAGGGTATGGAGCAGCAGACACACACACACACACAAAACACAATTAAAAAATTCAAATTCCCCCCATGCACTTCTGCATTTCTTTTAGAGGAGCCAGTCAACTAACTGCTATACCTCTTCCATGCACTCAATCAGGCGGTCCAGTTCACCAATTCTCTGGTCTTTTTCCTGTATGGTTGTTTCTGTAATCTGCATCTTCTTATTTGCCTCTTCAATAGCCTTCAGAAGCCGATTTGTTTCCTCCTTCAAATAAGCATATTTACAGTAAAATTAACATAAAATATATTAATGAGATAGTTTTGTGTTTTTTGAGGGCGGCTGGGGGGCTTTTTACTCCATAGAACTTGGCTAAGAGCTTTTAAATGTAGCACAAAGCTTTTCACTATACCTACCAAGAATCTTACCCTAGATGTGAACTGTGTAGAATAAAATAGCTGACACACTTTGAAGTGCACAGGTATTTGTGAAGTATTATGAATATCTGAGAAGTAATTCTATCCATTTCTCAGATATTAATTTTCCTTTCTGAGGATGCCATGAAGTAACAGTATAAGAAAAACAATAGAGGACAGCATTTTATACAAAGTCTTCCATGTTCAGTGTTGTATTTTCCTCACATACAAACCAACACGAAGAGAAAGAGAGTGGGGAATCTACCTTGATCTCAGTCATTATCTACCTGCATTGGTTAGAAAAATGCAAAGACAGAACACTTATAGAAAGGTTTTGAGGGTGTAGGGGAACCAGGGAACAGGAAGAAATCTTGCTACTGTGGCTTCCACTGAAATTGTTTGCCCTCCCCTTCTTAAACTCTCTCTAAAATTGGACATTATGTTTTTCCTTTTTTTTTTCTAGAGAATGAGAAGTTAAAAATCCCAACTTAACTCCATTTCAAATTTTGCTATGTACATCATCATTACTTTTACTGAGTTTAAACACATTTTTCCTCAGCTCTACAGCTGCAAATGCTTGGAAAACTTAGTAATTGTGGCATGACTAGTCACAGAGACAGATGTGAAGAAACACATCAACTCTGGAGTATTAAGTGATTGAGAAAGAGCACCCAAGCCAGACAGCACTCTTACAGACTGGTTGTACATACGAGGAGAATTTCTTTCTCAGCTTTATGTTTCTGCTCCTCTTCTCGCATTTTTTCCTCATACTGATTATACAGTTTTCTTGTCATCTCTCTCATGACTTCAGCATTTGCTTCCTGCGATGATTCCACCTATGAGAGGGGAAAGAATGAAAGTCAGAGTTGACCTGTTAGTACAGCACTGCTTACAGCAGGAGAAGCAGAGTTCAGGTGATGTGAGAGTAACAAATTGAACTTTAACTCTACTTTGTTACAAATTTGATACTGCTGAAGCAGATTTTCATTTGCCTCCCCCTCATTTTACAGACGCATAGATTAGAGATGGTCTAGGCTCAGCGCCTGTTTCTGAATTACCATGAACACTCAAAGCAATAATTAGTTTAAGCTGGACCTAGGTACCAGTTGTTAACTAGAAGGAGCAGCTTAACCCTGACTCCTCTCTCTTCCTTTTTCACATACCACTCTTTGGGGTGGGCACAAAACCAGCAGGCAAATTGGGGCAGCCAATGAGCAAAGCAGATCAGGGAACAATCAGACTTAAAATTATGATACTCAGGGGTGTGGAAGAGTTAGTTTTTAACCACAGGACCAGAAACTTCTGCTACAGGGAAGAGGGCAGGAATTTAATTCAGAGACAGGATTTCCCCTTGTGCTGCCTCAAAACACTGACTGAACCACACCCTCAGTGATTAAAGATTACATAGTATATTCACAGTTTAAACCCATCTGCTCTGTACACCCCAATAAAATAAAAAATGGAAAATAGCTAGTCCAGGACTTAGTTCTCTTACTAGAGATGCTATAAATCAGACAAGGTTACAGTGAAATGCTGTGGGTGCTACAAAAATGTCTAGAAATAGGAGGAATATACTGTTATCTGGGAGAACAATAGTGCTCCCTACTGATCACTAAGGAATGAAAGATTTATTGAACCCTTGTTTTTATATTGCCTGGTGGAAACAAAGTGTTTTACTACCCTCTAGGATAACAACAGTTCATTTTGTCCTTTCAGAAGGGACTGAGCTCTGAGTGACTCCATTTGTGCTGCAGTTGCTCTCTTTAGCATTTCACCTGGACTGACACAGAGGCAGTGGTAGTAACCTGCACTTTTTGAGGGGGAATGGAATGAAATCACCTTTCAGTACAACACAAAACCATCCACGTTGCAGAAAGCCTGAAAGAGCCTCAGTATTCAGAAAAAGCCAACAATCAAAACCTAGATTCCTGAAGACACATCCTAACATGGTATCTGATACTGTCTCTCATTCCCCTGCCCATAGCTTGAGCAATGAGAGTAAAAACAAGCAGAAAAAGGCAGATGCACCAGGGTATCTGTTACAGTACTCATAACCAATGTCTCCAACCTCTGTTTTTGTAACAATTGTATGAATAAACTGAACCTACTTAATAAGCTACTTTGGTGTGTTCTACCCAGAAAATTATCGTAATACATGATAATTACAACTTTTCAACTGCTAACCTCTCAGATGCCAAACTACCTGTTTACATTAACCCCTAGAATAAAGTTTTGGCATCTTTGATACACTATTTCATGTATAACTTCCAAATAAAGCAATGAAGTATTTTATTCATTAACTTTGTAATAAGACTGCAACTTCAAGGGCAAAATTTAACTTTTTCCTCATTAATGAAGGGCATGTATTATACAGACCTTGACATGCTTGAGGATAAACAAATCCTTAAGTACTCCCAGAACAGGGACTTCACCTGTGGTTCTCTGCCCTTAGAAGCAGACGAAACTTTTCCTGACTTGTTGGTGCATGTCCTTAAGATTATAGTGAAGTCCAAATATCTGCTTTTAAATTGTAATTGCAGCAGCTTTGCTTTCTTATTTTAATTGATTTTTTTTTCCTTTTAGTTCCTGCTGAAATCATCAGCTACAAAACACAGTTACTTTTATAACCAGTAAAGCTTCACTATGAGAGGAAATTAGAACATGGAGTTGAAATACACTTATATTAATATTTTCTGGTTTAACTATTCATTAAGCACGAATGCAAATCACCAGAGAGACAAAAAGAAGTTTTTTCTCGGGCAAAACTAAACACAAAAAAACCAACTCATTTTAATTTCACAGTGAAAATTCTGATAAAGTACTGTATCCAAACTAGTCTATTTTGAGCATTTTTAAGGACAGAATTTCCCAGAAGAGGGTTTTTCTTTTGGTTGGTGTTTAGTTGTGGTGTTTTTCAAATTAGAATTAAGGAACACATTTGGCATATGAAGGAAGAAAAGGGTCAAGCCTTCTGGTGTATAAAACTTTCCAGTTTGCATTTTATTTCTCTTGCATTTCTCTGAAAGAAATAGCTTAATTCTCTTTCCAAGATACTTGCTGTTATACTCCTATCTGCTGACCATTACAGATTACCTATTAAAACTGTGAAATGCCAAATAAACAAATTCAACATCAAGGAATTCTTATATCACCATGTAGAGCTACAACATTCCTTAACTTAGGGCAATGGACACTGGTAACCACTTAGTGGTTTACATTTTTACCTACCAACATCCCCGAATGGTCATCCCATGCTAATAGAAAGACTAACTGCTGCCACTTGAGATTCTTTGTTATTGAAACATTATTGATTCACAGGAATATGTCAGCTCTAGGGCATAATGAAGGCATGAAGAATGAAGAACCCTTTACAGATAAGGCCAACGAACTAATTTAACATACTCCATAATATACAATATTTTTAGGGGAGTTTTTATACCACACCTTTAATTTCAGTAATTGATTTTCAATTTGTGCTGTTTCCAGTTGCTTTTGCTTCTCTCTCAGCTTCTCCATAGATTGCTCATGTGTATGTTTTAAATTCCTTATTTGTTCCCGTATGTCAGTGTTCTCCAGTGTAACATCCACTAGAGTTTTCTAGAAGAAGGAGTCAAACCACAAAAAAATCACAAATAACTTGGTGAACTAATATAGTTAGGACACTATGGAACAGATAGAACATTTAAGAGTGTCTCGATGTGTCAATGAAGTGTGAACAGTTTTGCTAGTTTTAACACTTAAAATTATGGCCTTCATTGTATTTAGTCTTCTAGGAGGTATTTCCATGAGGAATGCTCAGTGAAATCAAGTCCTGGAACACTATAAATAAAATAATAAAAAAAAAAGGAACATGGATACATTTTCATACAATCTTCCTTTCTTCTCTCCAAGGGTAATGCTATATATATATAATGCACGAGGCAGAAAAACTGTGACATAAAAGAAAGAAGGAACATTAAGTTGTTCAGCTCAGACACAAGAGAATTTGGAAGTCTTTAAAACAGAAAATTGATTCCCACCTTTTCCCTCCCCCTGCATTTCACAGGTATGTAGTCTCACAAGTGTGTAGCATCCAAATGTGCCACTTCCATTTCAGTAAACCAGCGAAGGTAGGAGGAAGTCAGGATGTACTATTTTGCACAATACAGAATGAATCACTTAACTTAAATTATATTAAATTATATTTAACTTAAATTATTTTGTAGAGACATGACTAGTGGCATTAGTTTGCTGATCTGTATTTCTTTATTATACACTATTTTTAAAAGGTTTTTTAAAAAATACAGGTATTTAGCCTAAATTAACTGCCTTAGATAGCCAAGACAGTATTTCATGGAACTGTTAGGTATTAGTATCTATATTTGTCATCCATGTTTTATGTATGCTTTTAAATCCATGTCAGAAAAGGCAACTGTCAGCTGTGAAACAGCTATTAAAATATACCTGCAAGTCTATTGATGCTGATGTCAAGGAGCTGTTCATTTCACTAAAGCTATCTAAGGCTGCAGCCTGCACTCGCACATGATTCTCTAAGGATTCCTGATGAGCATTTGTCACCTGAGCAGAAAAAAAAGAAAAAAAAAGAAAAAAAAAAAGGTTTTATATAGAATAATGATTAAGTTTACCTATTCTTTCAAAGGGAGCTATAGAAGATAAACCTCATGGTTAACTTTCACAGTACTAGGATCCTTAACATATAAAGGCCTCAAACCATATCCTTACATCTCAGAAACAAACAAAGCTTACAATCCAAATATGCTAAAAGAAGTAAGGCACAAGTTTCTATATTTACTGCTAGTGTTTAATCACTGTAAAAGCAGTTCTTTTTAAAAGGATAAAAGGACACTTGGTAGATATCTATTCAGAAAGTTTATGTAAAGAGAGTGGACAGACTGTAAAAAGTTACAGAGTGAAAAGCAGAAGAATGCAAGAAATTGGGAAATCAAGAAGAGTTTGGGTGAACTATAGAACAGCCTTAATTAAGAAGAAATTGATTAATCAGGTGTATAAAGAACTAACATCAAGAAGACTTAAGAATGAAACAACAGGAAGCAGGTAGAAGTCAGCAGAAAGCTTTGTTATGTGAAAAATTGGTTTCTTCTATTATGCAAACACACACACGCTTAAAAGCTAAAGGGGAAAAAAAGGACAAAAGGACATTGATTAAGAAGAGACCAAATCCAGACAGTATAAATTAATATGAACCACCCAATAACAAAAATTCTTACTAATGGAGGCCAGACCAGCTTACATTATTAGATAGATCAGATTTGTTTCTTGATAAAAACATAAGAACACTCAGGGACTGATATGGAGAATAATTGTATTTAGTAACCAAGCCACACACAGATTAGGTCAGCATAGGGAGCAGGAGCCAAGTAGTTACTGTTAACCCTACATAAATGTGTGCTCATGTAAAAGCAAACAAACAAAGCAGAAATGCTTTGGAAGGATTAAGAAAGTTATAGACAAGAACTAGTGTGACAAAACACACTGCCCAGGGCAGGATATTGGAAGCAAAAAATTCAAACAAACTTTGTGAACAAAAAGTAGTCCTGCAAATCAATGGCCTGAAGCACAGTGATTCAAAGCTGGAGCAAAGAGAATATGAAGGACAGGATCACTAAACAGCATGAAAGATGGCAGTCATGTAAAATCAAAACCTGACTAAATGAACAAAAATTATTATTAGGTAGAACAACACTAGTGCTTTCTGTCAGGCAGCTTAAGTATTAAAAAAGTGGGCAAGGTGTCTCATAATGTGCCTTTTATGTCAGAAGGAATGCTTCATAAATTGCTAATTTACTTCTGAACTAGAGATTCTGTCAGAACTGGTCAGAAACCCTTAAAAAAGAGATATGTTCAGACTCATGAAGGATTTCTACTGGTCTGACAGAAGATCTGGAAGTGCAGAATATCACCACTGCTACTCTGTAAGCATCAGTAGCAAAGCTGACAAAACTGCATCTGAATCAGCATTTGCCAACATGCAAGCTGAGTGGAGAATACACTTTGTTGGTATCATGAAGAGTATTTAATACAATTTACAGCAATTTAGCTTTATCTCCCCTCTCCTTTTAAGTCACAGTGTTTTGGTGGGGTTTTGGTAGTAGGGGGATGTTTGCAGTTTTTTTTTGGGGGGGACACTAGTTGCCACAAAATAAGTACCAGATTAACAGCAAATTCTGATCTTTATACATAATACAGCATGCAGGGAATGATGTTTTCAAACAAGGATGGCAGAAGGGCACAAGTCAGTGTCCCTTGAAGTCAGAGTATGTTTACTTGCCAAAGTTTAATCTGAACCAGAGGTGTGAAAATCAATGTTGAATATAAAACCCACAATGAGTTTTCAGGGAGATTTTTTTAGACCAAAGAACTCAGTTTGATGCAAAGGATATTGCTACGGACTGCAGCAGCTTTTATTGCTAAAGCAGCATGTCAGAAGAAAGAGAGGTCATTGAATGACCACTCAAAGGCTCAATCAAGAGCCAAGAGGTAATTTCTAGAACTACCACACATTTTAGTACTAAAGAATATTGCTGCTAGTTTTACTATAGTGCTAAAACAAGAGAGTCAGTAAAACAGAGCAAAGTCTGTTGAAATGACACTGACTAAGCTGCACATTGCTTCTACTTACATAAGTTGTTTGTTCAGCCCACCTGGCAGCTTACTGTTACAGACATCACTAATTGCCAATATGCATGGACAACCCTAGCAAGACCATTCTTTTATTTCTAATTAGCAATTCCATGTGCAAAAGCACCCCTGTCCTACTTTGCCTTCCTTGAGGGAAAAATAAATAGAAAAGTAGAGATATTGTATAAAACAACTGGTGTGGTTTGAGAAATTATTTCTGTTCTGCTGCAGCAAAAAAAAAAAGTTTCTAGATTACATTGGGACTGTTATTCTCATATTCTTTCCCTGCACATGAATGTATACTTACTTTCAGTTCATTTGTAAGCTGCTGTATTTTTCGTTTCATTTCATCATATTCACCATACATTTTCCTTCTTACTTTTTCCAGAGTTGCTCTCACCTGGTATCAGAAAAATCAAATGCCTTTATCAAACTTACTGATGATTCTGTTTATATAGGAAATTATTTTTTCCTATGCCTTTCATTATTATTTTCAGTAATTTCTGTTATTAAACTACCTTTTCATCAACAGCCATTTACCCTAAGAGCCAGACAAAAACTTGCCTCGAGACTTGTCTATATAGAGATATCATAAATATCTGAGTAATTCTAAACTTCTCTGCACCCACTTAAACACATGTAAATTAATAATTTAAGCAATTTCAATTAAACTATCCACAACTCATTCTAAACTGATTACTAAAGGACTTAGAATTAATTTGAACTTATAATGTTTTCTTTCTGAAAAAAACATCCACACACAGATTTAATTCAACTTCACACTTTTTCAAGTGGTTACTTAGATTTCCCTGAGTATCCTTTGAAGAGAAGCCCTTTAATTTTTGGCTTTTAAGCTTGTATCTAGCTAAAATATCTATTAGCATAAATTTACCAATGCAATTTTAAACCTGAAGAACATACTACTCGATTTTATTTAAGAACTATGGATGTAAATTATACTTTGCCTTGAAAAGAAGAGAAGAGAGAAGAAAGGAGAGGAGAGGAGAGGAGAGGAGAGGAGAGGAGAGGAGAGGAGAGGAGAGGAGAGGAGAGGAGAGGAGAGGAGAGGAGAGGAGAGGAGAGGAGAGGAGAAAAGATAATGCAGGAATCCACTTTGGGTTTAAATGTCATTGCAATCATGCATGGTACCAATCTTCTCAAGAACACACAGTACAAACCCTAGTTATATGTTTGCCTACAGTCTACCTTCCAGCTACACAATTGAAACTCTTTTTTTTTGTTTTCGCCTCATCTCTATCAAACATAGATGTATTGCAGATAACCTAGGGCAGTGAGCTTACCTCATTTCTGCATGGGCTTGGGGAAGGAGTATGGTGAAAAAACTAGTAGGGTCTCATGCAAGAGCTGATGTTTCTAGCAGCTCTGCAGAACACTCACTCCTCAGAAAGAGGGGCATTGACCACCAAATCTTTGTAAGGGTGCAAATTTGACTCAGCTACAGAGAAAACTGTTAGCAGTTCTGATGTGAACCATCATTTCTGATCTATTTAAGTCAGCACATACATGGCACAAGCTGAGGACTCTATTTTGAGACTACTTTTAAAGATGAAACTTCTTTGGCAGACCAAAGGTCACAAATTAGCATAGCTGAATACAGCTTCCAGTTGACAGGAGAGCAAGGGCTAGTATGTCCTTTCCCACATCTTTTCCACTTTTTCCTGAAAGGATCAGTACCCTGAACACACCTGCGAGATGTGCTGTTCACGTGGTCTGACATGTCCCTCCATGTCACATGCTGTCTGTGGACAGAAAAGGGCAGGGAGATGGTCCTGGCCCAAGCAGTCTGCACCAGGTACCAGAAAGAGTGCAGCATGGGGAGCTGGCTCTGGCACAGGCCAAGTCACCCACCAGCTGAGCAGGGCAAGTGAACTACCCAGGTGGGGAGCCAGCAGCAGGGGCAGCGTGCCTGACCTGTGCTGCAGGAGGGACAAACCCTAACAACCTGGGGTGCTGAACACTGGGAGTTACCAAGCTGTGAGTAACAAGGGACAGGAGCAAGTGCTGATATAGCTACCGACTAGGCAGATGTTAAGAACACACATAATTACAGTCTCTTAAACTGCTGGCTTGACCCAGCCAGTGTTCCTCCCTTTTATATCAACACAGTTTGCACTTAAATCAGTGTTAACATGATAACCATTGACCAATAGCTCTCTCTGGGTGGTGAAGGTGAATGGAAAGAGAAGGTCAAAGTATTTGCCCTGGGCTAATTAAGGGGTTATTGCCAAAGACTGAGAGCCAAGGACCGACAGCCAGAGAGATGCTGAGTTTCAAGCACAGAAGCCAGCAACATCAGAAAATCAGAACTGCTTTTTTTTTTTTTTTCCTTTCAGGAGAGCTTCTGCCAATTATGATAAATGAGCATGCACAGAGAAAGTAGTACAAAGTCATCCGTATTAGGCTGACTATTTTAGGCTGCCCCAAAATATATCCAAGTGATTTTACTATGTCACCTAATTTAGGAGTCTTTTCAAAACTGGGGGGCTTGGGGAAGCAGAGGAACTCAGGAGACAGTTTATCCTCTCAAGTATCTGCTTACGTAGTTTCTTCCATATCACCTGTGAAATTATGAAGACTTCAGGAACCCCAAGATCTGTTTGACAGTTTGCTTGCCCAGCTGTAACACTGTCAGCAAGCATTAACAAGTATCATTTGGCACAGAGGCCCTGAGTCTGGACTGTAAAGTTCCCAGGTATATAGCATGCTTTTTTCCCAACTCAGTACTAACAATGCAAGCCTTTAGCTTCAGAGTATGTTTCCAGTTCAAATCCAGGTTCTGGGCTAGACATCAGCCATCCCATATTTACTCACATCTCTACGTGAATACATGGAGAGGACATTTGACAAATTTTAAAACTGAAAGTATAACTCACTTCTTTGATGTAATTCATCTCCTCTTTCAGCTGATCAGCTGACCAGCCATAAACCACCATTTCTCTCTTATGGTTGTTGTCAGTTCGGTGCACGACGCCATACACCATTCCGTGAGAGAGCTTCCCTGGAGACATGCCATTTGGTACATGGTAGAGCTCCTTAAAAGTAAAATAAAGAGTTATTTCTAAATCAGTAATAGAATAAAAAATAACAAACAAAAATAGAGTGACATGGGGCCAGGAGATGCAACCAGCTATAGTGAAAGCACAACAGTACCTAAGAACACTAGTTCCCAAATGTTTTAGGGCCAAACTGTCAACTTTAATGTTTTGGAAAGATAATAACCAGTTTATAACTGATGGAGATGTCTAATTTCTACTGGCTTTAATGGAAGTACTGTGGGTATAGCTAGACACAATAGACTGGATTTGTTCAGAGAGGTAGAGGCATGTAAGAGAAAAAGTTATCCTGGCTTATTTTCATTCACCAACATACGCCACTTTCCTGCCTTCTTTGAGGGCACTGTAAGCTCTCACAGTTCTCTTTCATCTCTCACAACCACAGAATTGCTCCTCACCCCCCAAAGTCTCTACTATGGGAAATATACAAATTCACAAGTTTAATAAAAAGTTCTCAGAAGAAACTAAAATTAGAATATTTTATGCAACGATCATAGAATCACAGAATGCCAGCTTGGGAGGGACCTGAAGGACACATCTGGTCCAAAATTTCTAGGTAAGAAAATGGTTTAAGTGCTCTCACACAAAATAAGAAAGCATCTGTTTATCTTTAAATGCAAACTTTTATCTCAAAGCTAACCAATGACCTCCAAAGCAATCAAACATGCATTCCAGGGCTGCATTTCTCTTACAGAAGCTGTAGAACTGACATTTTAAGAGCCAAAGCAAAGGTATTAAACAGCATTCATGTGGGTGTTCCAGTGTTATTAACTACTGTAGGAGGACAAAACTTTGAAATCAGGTTGCAACTGGTAAGTAGAAAGGCCCACATTTATTATTTTAATAATCTGCAAAATTTTGTAAAATGTACTTGTTATATTTCTTAGTTAAGACACTCTTAGCAACATATTCCTCTTACTCATCTTGTCAATATACTTAGTAAGAAAAATATTCATGCAAGCAGTAAGAATCATTTCCCTCAGCATGTAAATAAAAATCTGCAAGGTCAGATGTAACCACCTGACCTGACTACTCCCCTAGCTTCCCTCCTAATCAACCCAGAGAAACATGCTTCTGTAACAATCTTCTGAAATGAATCAGACTCCAGAAGTACTAAGTTATCTTCCTGATTACAAAATATGTGAACAACTAACTTAGATGAACACATCCATCTTAGGGATTCCATTATAAAGAAGGGAAAAAATATTCTTACCTAACTTGGAATATTTGCAAACTTGGAACCCAAAAATACTGACTATTTTTAAATATAGAGTTAGAAAGACACAATCTTGAAAACACAGCTACTACAGCTTAGTTTTGCACATTGTCTTTGAAAGGCCAACGCAAATAAGTTTTAGGTAGTTTCACTGAATTTCTTTCTCATGTCAGATATAGCAGGATATATGTAAATTTGAGAATATTTACTACATTATCCTAGAATACATTTTGTTATTCAGTAATGACACTGTACAGAAACTGACAAACTTGGATATTCTTAACTAAACTAAGAGTCTAAGCAATGTCTAAACAATCTTTGACACCAAACAGAGGCTGGAAAAGATAAAGCTCAGCATCTCATATCCATCTGCATCTGCATCCTAGAGAGTCTCCAGCCCTTGCCAGGAGGACAGTGGTGATGGCATCTGCAGTCTGAAGCAGTAGCACTTCCAGTTATTAGAAGCCAAACTAACACAACTACAGTGATAATGTAGGAATAAATATTTCTTTGGGCAAGGAAAGAAAGAACAGGAAAATCTACTTGCTTTAAGAAGAATGGGTAAAGATGGACATCTGTTTTATACTCTGTCCCTCCCATGCGGCACTGACAGATTTTCTCAACATTATAAGATCTACACATTTTCCTTTACTGTATCCTTAGTTGCTTTTCCCAAAGCTCTGGGTGTGTGCATGCAGGGCTGGGAGGGAAACACAGTGCAGATAGCTGGAAAAAAAAAAATCAGGAAAACAACAGCAAAGTTATAAGCAATTATTAAAAAAAAAAAAACAAACTAAAAACTATTGAATGGAGAAACACTGGGCAACAAGCTCTACCTATACAGGATATAATTTTGTACTTTGAAAATATTATACAAACAAAACTTCATATCCTGATACTCAGGAGTTTCATAGTAATGTATTCTTTGGGGTTTTGTTTTGCTATTTGGATGCTTACAAAAAACAAAAACCCCACACCTGATTTTTTGAGAGTAGTGAAAAATAGATGGTGGCATGAGTAAAAACTTTTTTGTTTGTTTGCTTCCAGAGTTGCAGTTTCTTTGATAGCTGCCCACAGCTCCTCCCATGCATCTAGATAAAGAGATTACATGCAAGTTTCCATCTTCCTGATAACCAAATGAATAATCATTTTGATTGTTTAGAGGTTACCAAGGCACCAGACACTGAATGCATAAAACCATACCCTCTGCCTGTAATTCATTTTTATGAACTGAACTGCTAAATACCAGCAACTATGAAGATCCTTTGTGCCTCCAAAATATTAACAGAATTGTTTAAGTGACATTTGCAGAGTTCTGCGTGAAAATTATGACCAAGTTCCTTATTCTAGAAAACTATAAACACATTCCTAGGGAATGCTTTGAAGGAGGGATTTTTTCCCTTCTAACAAAGTTCTACATATTCAGACCAATGGATCTGCAGCTGGAGAATACCCATGGCATTTAAATATTTCACAGATGAACAGATTTAAATTTGCACCATAATGGGCTGTACATACAGGATTAAGTAGGCACAAAGCCAGACTGGTTACATGTCTTTTGTAACAACCCTAAACTTGCCTGCTCTCTATATTTGCACAAGCCTCCCAAGATGCCTTTGTCACTTCTGTTTCAAAAGATTCTGATTCAAAAGGATCTCCATCATTTGTTGAGTGTTCTGGTTCTACTGTGTGATACTTAAAATACAGGATGTTGCTTTTACCCTCTTCTTATTCCTCCTCTCATCACAGCTCTCAGGCAAGCACTTGTCAAAGCTTCAGTACAGCTCTTGCTTGATTTGAAGCTGTGTGAACCAACAGGTATACAAACAACTGTTCTCTTATTTCTTTAGTTTTTTCCTGTTGCTGTTCTATTCTAGCTATGCTTACCTTTACTTCATCTGTTCTCTGACAATTTTCAGTATCTACTCAATGACTACTTATTTCAGGGCTCACCATATGCCCTGACAAAAAAGGGCCAACACAATGCAGTCTTCTCTTAGAGGAGGGGTTACAATCAGAAACTTTGGCTTGATGCAGGCTTGAGAGGTGGATGAGTTGCTTTGCTTGTTGACTATATTTTTAAGACACCTTTGTCTCTAAAGCAGGCTTTGCTTAACTGCTCAGTTTTCAAACTGCTCCACAGAACTGCATCACTAATTAGGCATTGAGTAAACTTTCTACCAGTTTGTCTCCTTTCTTGAGCTACTTCCACCCATCTTTTTCTCCCTCCAGTGTTTTATCCTTTTCTGCCTTGTCCTCTGTTCTTCCTTCCTCTGTTACATCTCCTCTGCCCTCTTCCACAAATCCTGGATTTTCCACATCCCTAAGAAATGCAAAATGTTTTTTAAGTCAAATACTTTTTATTGTTTTCCTTGCTGTCCCATACATATCCAGCCTCAGAACTTAGATTTTTTACTGAGGTCTTCGCCTGTCTCCACTCTAATCTGCAGAGAGGCAAATCTGTGATAACAGAATAAGTAAACACATGTAAGTATTTAGGAGCAAGTAAACACTGCAAAGCTAACAAGAAAAGTGCTTGAAGATGGAAGGTTTCAACAGGTTAGTTAACAGTTGCTGCTTAAGGTGAAAATACCAGCCAGTTCCAGAGTACAGGGAAGTTCTCGCTCCCCAGCTGCCTACGCATTTGCTGCACCAGAAGTGCAGTTGTTGCCCCAGATTGTTCTCAAAATCCCTTCTGATGTGAGCTGCTGATCTGAAAAGGCAGATGTGTGCTTAAGAAATTTGTGAATATTTCTTTATACCTATAGAGAGTTAAATGACAGTCCAAGGCAACACCAAGAACATGTCATGTTGGTGCACATGAATACTAAAGCAGCTTCCAGGAACACCTTTTGCCTACGTTGCAGCAACAGTCACGTTGCACTCTGTGTGGTCATACAGCACCTACTAAAGAAATGCAGACTGTGTTTACTTAAAAAATAAATATTTAAAACAAAAGCCTACACCCCAAGGTTGCAAAAGACTTAATGATTGCTATGCATCCTGTTTATGTCTCTGTCCCAGGAAGCAGCACAAGTAGCATGAAGCAGGTGAGTAAAGACACTATAAAAACAAACCTTAAATATGAACCTGCTTTTTTTATTGCCAATGGTTTTATTTGCATTGTGTAAATAACACTGAGGGATGATTGGCCACCTAATCTACCTCCATGAGTTCCCAAAATGAAAGTCAGGTACCCCCATACTTTTTATTTTCTCCCTGCCTCAAAACTGGAAGCAGAAGAACAGAAGACATGTCTTATTTTGAGGAAAAACAATATCTATTTAGCACAATTCTGGATTTAGTACTCATATGGCCTTACATTTTTTCTAAATTGTGATTTTCTGTTTACCTACACCACCAAAAAACTCTTAACCAGAACTGTATCAGTTAAGTGAGGCTGTATCTTTTCTTCACTCACCACACTGCACAGGTTTCTGAAATACCAAGTTATCTTGTATTTGTTCAGAAGTTACATAAGGAACAAGAACATTTGTGTTACTTAGGTTATGTATTTTCTGTTCAGTAAAATTACAAATTTAAAATACTGAGCTCACCCAGGAAGGTTGCTGTGCTCTGACAAAAGATAACTATGTTTTTGGGGTTTTTTTCATTTTACTTCACAGCCCATGAAAGTCATGTTACATTTAGGAATTTTTCATATATAAATAGTGTTAAAATAGGGAAAATATTCCAAGACAAAGACACGAGTAGTCTTAAATGCATGATGATAAATAAAAAATATTGTGTAATACATTACAATGTTTAAGCTCTTTAAAATGTAGAATTTAAGTGCGTATCTCAAAAAATAGAAGAGACAGGCATACAAAGCCATATGTCTGTACTCAGAATACTAATGTTTATAAACTAAGAAACTAAGGTACAACAAATATAGCAGTGGAATTCTTTCTGTAGAGAGCACTGTTTTTTCATGAAGGAGTTGCTTAATTAGTACATATCAAAAATTCAGTCATTATTTCTGGGGAGGCTGAGAAAGAGTAACATCAGCCACCTGTAGTAAGTAAACCACATTTGTTATGACACAACTTCTGCTATGCTGATGGGAGTGGGCTGGTAGCAGCAGATCAGCAGGGAAAATAGGTACTGTCCTAGATTTAATGCACACAACAGCCCTGTCTTCATTGCACTTATATTCTTTGATCCAGGCCTGACACATTTCTGCTTGATTCTCTCCATCCCATACAGGCGCAAATTTGCCTTCTGGCTTCTTCACAGCCTACTTTTGTTGCTGGGGAAAAAAATGTTTGCTATGCTTCTGTATTCCTGCTTAAGAAGCAAAAAAACTTCCACCTTTTGGTTATGATGCTTTAAAAAGAAGAAATTAAAGAGTTTGAGGATATATAAAGCCACAGTATCAATTACAGTTTAAGACTAAACACTGTTCAAGCTCTGTTGAAAGCCACAAAACAGGCAAGTGCCACAAATATCTACAGTGTTATCTCATTTTCACTCTCTTGTCCATGAGTACAAACGAAAAAGAAAAATCTGACTATGCTTATCTCCCTACTCTGCCATCAAATGCTTAGCTGCAGCTTCCAGTAACACTTCTAAATTTAGCCATGACAGTGAAGAAAGGGACCAATGGATAAAAATAAGCCCAGTCCCAAACAGGGACAACACAATTCTCTGGTAGCCTTTTATTATGCAAGACAAGGCAGGCTTCAGGACATGCAGATTTTGCATACAATCTGATGAACACAATATTCCTTTGTACTCTGTGGTGAAGTAAACAGCCTCACACTACTGTAATCCATTGTCTATCATTAACAAAAGTAATGCAACAATATCAAGATAGTTTCAGCTTCCCTCTCCCTGAAGTACTAACAATTCAGTGATATCTAGCAGAAGGCATTAAGCCTGTAGAAAGCCAACAAACCAACCAGCTTCTATGTGTGACTTCACTTCTCCTATGCTCCTTTCAAGGTATCATAGCCTAAATACAAATAGAAAAACCCAACCTGACACAGTGGACAAAAAAATTCACTCCCTTTTCAGTTTTTGAGGTCAACTTCTACCCATGTACCATCTGCCATCCTTTCACAAAAGATGGGGAGAGGCCATCCTAGTACAGAAACGCCTGCAGCAATTTTATTGCAACAAAACAGCACAGCTCCAACAATCTTTTTCTACTCTCTTCCACTGTTTCCTTTTCATTTCATGTATGCATAATAAAAAGTCAATCTAGAAACTTAATGCATGGATACAGATTTAATGAAATACAGCATACATTTTCTGCTAAACTTTTACTACAATGAAAAAGGCTACCAGCTGCTAACACAACCAATAAAGAATCAATTCTGCTTTGACAGCAGGCTCCAAGAATCAGCACTAGCAAGAGAACTGGCTGATTTTGCAACTGAAACCTCTCTTAATATTAGAAACACACAGAAGAGTAACAAATAGCCTGTAAACCACAGCTATGTCAGATCAGGGCAGTTCAGAATCACCTCCTCCTATTGAAAGATTTGAAAAAGGAGATTAAACCCAGTTATCATGCCATGGTGTATTTATAGCTTTCTGGCATTCCCTCTGACACAGCAAGGTCCCAGCTCTCCTCCCAGCCAGCAGCAGGCAGAGTGTCTCTCCAGCACTTCTCCTGTCCAAAGAGGAGCACGCCTGGCAGACAGACTCAGGCTGCCAGATCTGCCTGCATTATCCAGCAAAAAATGTCCAATCCCAAAGATTACCCTTGAGGTTCATGGTCAGACTAATATATTTTAAACACCAAAAACATTTTCCGTTTTCATGAATTTTTATTTCCTTAATACTCAGAGTTTAAGGACAGCACAGAACTCTAGATTCCAAGAGACCTGCTGTCTCTTGGTGACAGAGCTGTATTTTTTAAGCTTCAGTTGTAAAGTACAAGGCAGAAATCAGCAGTTCCCTACAAATCCCTGTTTCCAGGAAGCCAGCACAGTTCTCACAGGCTGTGTGAAGAGCATCTAGCATTTGTAAATGTTGTTATTCTCAAAGTGCTTTGAACAATTTCATCAACACTGAGTCAGTTGAACATGGGTGAATCAGCAGAGATACTTTATATTTTTTAATGAAATTTTGTAGTAAGATAAAAGTATGACTGGACAAGAGCCTGATGTGCACAGTAAGTTCCTGTGTAGCTACTAAAATACACAAAGCAATGTATTACATAGTCATTAAAAACCTACAGGCTATACATTACTGTCTTGTTTTAGAGATATGAGGAAAAAACAGTTTGTAACCAGTGATTGTTTTTGTAGCTGCTTCTATACACTATGCCTATACAGTCTGTAGAGTATTTTCTTAATTACACAAAGACCAAAAAATACAAGTGGATGGCTAATTACTGTGTGGTTTTTAATTGCTAAATTAAAAAGATAACTAATTAGATTGATCTAGGTCCAAAGGCTGTATGTATGGTTTCTAAGTCTTTTACCTGTGTAAAGTACTGAACTTTACAGAACTACTCAGAACATACAATAATTAAATGTATTTTTGGTCTCAAGTGAAAGGGACCCATCTCTTAAAAAAAAAATCCCTGTGCAATATAATGGAATGTAAGATAAGCACAATAATGTATTTATTACCTTCCCTATCCTCTTCTTAACATTCTGTAATATAAAACCCACTTGGTTTTACTTGTATTATGGTGGAAATACAGCTCTCATTAAATAAAAGGACCCACAGAGGAAATAGTTGGTCACATAAGAAAGTTAATACAAATTGTCCTGGCCCTAAACATTCCCACTTCTTTCTTATTATTACACTACTCAGCACAGTACAGTGAGTAAGCCATGAGTCAGTATCTATCCTCCTCAAAAGTAAATTTACATGACTCTTAGGGCAATGAGCCCTAATTAGGCCAGCCTGAGGGTTTCTGCAGTCAGATACAAACTGACAGTGACTGATGGAGTAAACAATGGGGGAAGCTATTCTTAAGTGCTACAGCTAAACACCTTTGTACAAAATTAGTTATTCCTATTTAATAGTGCCCCAAATTTATTTTGCATTAAGGCCTCTCTAATCCCTTCTGTTAGTAAAATTTATAGATCCTTAAGGATCCATGCTCCACCAGAGTAGCATATGAGAAGCTGAATGTATACAAAATCCCAGCACAAGGAAACTCATGAGGAATATTCACCTTGACTATTTTTCTTTGCATTTATTTTTATTGCTTTAAAATGTTTGTCTTTCTGTGCCCTTTTACAGTTACCTTCTCTTCTGAGTATCACTCAGAAATTATTTCAAATACATCCTACTGTTATTTTGCTTCCTATTGTCATATTGCTAATCAGATTAATTTGGTCTGGTAAATTCAGCCAACTGCTTGTTTGATTTTAGTTTATCAAAGTGTAAACGTGGTGAAGTTGTGGAGCCTGTCCAGATTCCCTTTTTAGTCTCCATCTTAAGACAAATGACACATCATCTATTGCTCTGAAACATCTCTTAAAGAAAAAGTCCTACACCAAAGCAGCTGTAAGATTTTTGTGCTACATGCTTCTACAAAATAATTGCCCTTCTGAACCACTCTATGCATATGATCTTGAAATCACTTTCACTTCAGAACAATCTTGAATTCTTGATTTTGTATTTCTTACTAGTACATCACCTATTACCAAAAGCAGCCAACACAGCAAGACATCTAAGTCCTAAGCAAGCCAGCCCCCATACACACTAAGGCTCATATTTTGCACACTGTTAAGCTTACAGAGAAAATAAAATCCCCTTCAGATGAGGATCAAGATCCTGTTTCATGTGAGACCCTGCTCTTGATAGCATCTTCCTGCCCTTTAATACATAAATATTAAATAATCAAGTCTTAAAGGTTCCTCAGTCAGGAATCACCTACCATCTCTCTGCATTCCTCTACTACTGTCCTATTTTACATGCAGATTTGCTACCCCCAGCTGCAAGATTCAGGTTCCAAGCTCACAGCTGACTTGCTCAGCTTCCACATACTCTTCAGTCTTCCAAGATAAATGGGCTTTGGACTCCCAAAACAAGTAATACTACCTAGTGTGGATGACAATATTTACTCCTTGCTTATACAGAATTTAAATTTGATTCTTAAAACTTACGTTTTTCTTTCTTTCAGGTTCCTTTGCTCCCTGTTCAGGCTGTGAGCCTTCATCAGGCGGAACTGTCAAGCGTAACCTACAGACATTCATCTGAAAGAAAAACAAAGGTTTGCTTTGAGATTCAAGTGCTACAAAAAATTATGCTAATGACTTGCTTTACAGAATGAATCATACTAACAATCAAGTTTTATATTGCTATTTTCTGCCTTCTGCCACATAGCTGACAAAAGATTGGTTTTTAAAGGTTGGAGGGGTTTTTAGCTGGCAAGAAATAATTCAAGGGCACCCCCATAGTTACATACCTGAAATAGCAAAAATCTATTTCAATAAACAACATCTTCTTATGTACTCATAAATGACATTGAGAGCTAAGATAAGAGAACAATGAACATAATTTGCTGGTTTCTTAGTACTGTTTGCAGATTTGGTATACTTTTAATCTTCAAAAGGGATTATTTAGAAACACAAAGAACAGTCTGGAATGAATGTTCTTTTCAGTATATATCTGAGTATTTGTTACAAGGATACTTCTGTCCTGCAATTCCACTTAATGTGAACAGGAATATTTTTGAAACCTGATACATAGAAGTTGAGAAAAATAAAATGCTTCAGAAGAAACTTAAAATGTAGGACTTCAGAAAAGTCATTCTCTTGATGAGGAAACAAGCCAATAGGTTTGATAACTTCCTATCCCCACCTGCAGTTTGCCTTGCTTTTTTCTGAGAGATCTTTGGTGTAAAGCAGCACATTTCATACATGAAACTTGGTTAAAACTTCCAGTTTTAGTTCTGTTCATAAGATATTTTGTGGAAAACAAGCATAAATCCTAAACAGAACATAGCAAATACTTAAATGATAAATCTGTCCAAATTTGAAGCTGCATGATACCTTCCCGTGAAATCCCAGCTGTTCCTTGACATCAAATAGGGGTCCTAAAGCTCTTCCTCAAAGTGTCTAAATTACCTCTTATCTTCACTGTCAGCCATCACCTCTGTTCTTGACTTCATTTTCAAGACGCTTTACAACACAACCTCCTCAGAGCACCACTATTCAGAATCATGACAAGGATTCCCCTTTTCCTTGTTTCCAAACGATGGACCTTTCTCAACTTTTGAAACAAGCTTTAACTTATTCTATTTCCCAAGCAGAAGCAATTGGAAGAACTATCTGCAAATATCTGCACCCATTTCACCATTCTTCTTCCAGCCTTTCTCTAAATTTGTTGAGACAATATTAAAAATGCTACAATTTAGTTATCGAGATATATCAATTATAAAGTCCTCAACTTTGGACCTCATTGATTCGTAAGGTAATTAATACCACATTTTCTCACCTATTTCATTTCAATTTCCCCTTGCTCTTTTTTCCCATTAGGTTAGAGTCCTTCCTCTAAAAACGAGCCTGTTTACAATAAGAAGGGAAACAGAGCCTGGAATTCCTCCACAGAGGCAAACAAAGGCCAGATCCATAAGTAGGAAATAAAACTGAATTTGTGCAGTGCAGGAAGTGATAGATGAGGCCAACTTTTTCCTACAGTGATTTCAAATTAAGGAAAACTGGACTAAAAGGAATGAAAGGCTTATTAGGAGAAAACATGAAAAATACCTCAAACAAATAGAAGCATATAATGATTGGCAACTCTAAGTTAGGGGAAATCAAGCTGTGTATGATTCTCTGGAGCTGGCAAATGGCTTGTCTGTTAGTCAGTGTGGGACTAATTATAGTCAATATATTGACAGATTGACAGTACAGTGATTGTAAATAAGTAATTATTGCTGTACCTGTACAGTTAGTGAATCATGTCTGCTTGTCACATTACAGAAGCTGATGTGATTCAGGGTTAGTATGAAGGAAATCACGGAAGCCCAGTATAGATGGCAGTCAAATCATAACAACTAGGTTGGAAATATAAATCAATAACAGCAGTTTGTCAAGACTATAATTTAAACTGTTTTTCTTGCTGTTCTCTTTTAACATTGCCCTCTCTATTAACCTCTGGAATCACTTTTTTTCCCCCCATAATTCCTCACTTCTATGCTAGCCCCTTACTCTTAAAACACCTCAAATAAGTATCATATTTTTACCAGTATTTCTGACAAGAAAAAATTAAGTGTTAATGCTCTACTTCATAGCCTGTTGCATGCAAATGCCAAAAATAGGGTGGCACTGGCAATCATTTAAGGATTCCAGACTTGAAGTCATGCCCAGTGAGGCTTGTACAGCAGTGGCAGAGTACCACCCAATTCCTTGCTAGAACAAACCTACACAGCCTGTACTCTTGCCATTGTTTTTAACAATAGGACTTCCTCAGCATCCCTGGGGAAACAGCAGCAAACCTGTGGCAAACCACAAGAAAGAGGCCATTCACTCCTGCTCCTGGGCAACAGATGATGCACTCTACCTAAGGACATAACTACAGATCAATCCGTTAAAATTCAGGAACACTGGAGAGATTGGAAAGGAAAAAAACCATGCACTGTTTTTTCCTCTAACCTCCAGAAGCTGTTACGAATACTGTACTTATACTGTTATTGCTATGCAGTGCTTCCTGGAGAAACAATACATTGTACCACAGTGTTGGCAAGTTTATTTGACGAAATGAATGAGCAGACTCACATGGAAATTGCAGCAAGCCCTCCTCCAACAGCAAAACACTGCTGCAGTGATGCCTTAAAATGGAAATGAAATTGTAACAGGAAGAACCTCGGCTCAGTGCCAAACAGTGGCAGAATAACGTCCAACACAAGATGAAGGAAAAATTTCCAAAAACCAAATTGGGTTAATGCAGAGAAAAAGTGGTGAGGAAAATGAAAGAGAACTCCCCTATCAGGGAAAAGGCTGTGATTCAGTTTCCTTCAACAGCTGACTGACAGTAAGAACAAGTGAGGAAAAACAGGGACAGACGTGGCTTCCATTCCACCTTTATGCCATTGACAAGAGAACTTTGTGAGCATAACTTTAAAAAAATAAATACTGCGTAGAAAAAGAACCAGCTATCAGGTTTTCTAGACTACCAGATTTTAGTTTGATTTGCAGCATCTGTAGTTTTGAGAAGTCAACAATACAAGTAAACTTGAGTCAAATTTTTATGTTTGGTCCTGTTTTTTTTACACCAACAACCTACAAGCAGCATTTTTGACGTTCACCTGACATTATCTGTGAAACAAATATGCAGACAGGAAAACAAAGACTGACAGGTTCAGCCCTGCACAGCACCGGACAGCAAGTTTGCTGAGTACAATAGAAACTGTGAAGGTGAAGACATGCTCTTTTACCAAATTTCTAAGAGGGTAGTGGAACAGCATAACTGACAGCTACTGCAATATGGCCATTAAGAAAACAGCCAATGTAGGTTTGCTAAAAATGTTAAGAATTCATGGCCCAGATCCAAAATTCACATTCATGTTTACCATCCTACTCAAATCACTAGGGTGCAACTTAAACCAGATAACAGATTCAGTTTGAGTATAGTTTTTCAGCCTCTTCTTCCTCCCTTCTAGAAAACAAAGGACCCAGAAAGGCATTGATCATAGTAAACTACCTACTGAAATAATTACAGAGCTAGCACTGAAATAATGAACAGTGTTCTTTATAGAATAACAGAAGTTACTAGTATGACAATAGAAAAACACAAGCTGTTCGACTAACAACCAGTCCCATCCTGAGGTTTTCACATTGTTCCCCACAGGGAAAATGGGGTTCAAATCAACTTTAGTGTTAACATCACCAGAATTTAATATTGTTGATCTTTCTAATGTCTGATAATAAAATGGTTTGGGGATGACATGTTTGTTGAGTAACTATTTTCTAACCTGCCACCTCAATGGCTAAAAATCCCTCCCCTCTGCCTAAGATACAATGTTTTAGACCTTTGAAGGTGCAAGCAGAGGAGTAGGTGTTTTATTGCATGTCGTCTTAAAAAGCATAGAAGAAAATACTTTCTTCAGTCATTTATCTGTTGATTAGCCGGCTCCATTTATGAAAAATCTGCTATGAGATTCCCCATACAATTAAAGGGCACTTTTCCTGGGACCACAAGCACACAGGAATGTGACACACATCTTTTATTTATTCAGCAGTTATCCTGTCTTCCTCCCCTCTTTTGACAACTCATGGTAAAGAAGTCACATTTCCCTTAAAAAAAAACCAAAACAGAACAGCACCTTCCCAGTGGGTTTTATTCGCAAATTAGTCTTTTAGCAGTTTCCTAAGTGAATGTATCAAATAAAGTTCATTATATATGGTCCCCAGCAAATACACTACTTTGGGAATGGAAATAGGAAAATTATAATTTAAACACAAATTCTCTTAGCTTTAACCTCTTTAAGAAATACGAAACCAAGAAAACTAAATGGGAACATGGAACACATGTAGGGAACCTAACTATGATTTCCAAAACATCTTAATTATTTCCACATATATGAGCTGCCAGAGTTTTAACAACTTTGCAGAAGCATTTCTTAACAGATGAATCCATCATTATTATATATCCCAAATACAAACATTCTGAAAGAAAATCCCAGTAAATAATATTTTGGGTTTGAGGAACTGATAATAAGAATAAACTAATATTGTCATCTAAACGATTACAGTGAGCTTCCCCATGACAGATAACGCCTGGATAGGGAAGTTCTCAGTTGAAGCGCATTTCAAGGGAGGCGGGGGAGGAGGTGTCCAATACAAACACACCTTCCTCGCAGGTTTCTGGAAAAAGAGCCAGGAACTAGCACCCTGCAGGACACCCCAAAAGCTCCTCATTTCCCTGCACCTACAAACGCGCAAAAGGATGTTCTCACACACCACAAGCTTCACCTGAAAATACCGAAAAACAGCAAGAAAAGAGGAGAAATAAAGCGCTCCGCAAGTAAACTATAAGGGGGGTTATTAAACCGCCGCTTCGCCCCACGACACCGCCCGCGGTACCTCCCCGCCGCTCCCCCTC